>SJYO01034137.1:47316663-47803575 GCA_006410555.1 Capra ibex | reverse complement strand
AGATCCAACCAGTATTGAAAAGAAGGTTCCTCATTCGCAGAAAATTAAAGTACCGACGTCAGTAGTAGACGTCACTAAAACCTCGGGTTTTTATATTTCAGACTGTGACAAAGGTGACAAAGGGGTAGACAAAGGGTACTTCACTACCCTGGCCTACGGTACTAGAAACAAAAGACTTACAACTCGACATTCGGTTGAAAAAATGAGAGGAGAAAGTGAAAGTAGTTCTCCGAAAAGTCAAGGAGAAGTGAAAGACGGTATTCCCACCACAGTAGACGTATAGACTCCAATAACTATAAAGAGGACCGTTAGAACTAAGGTCGAACACAAAGAAGGTCAGGTCGCAAAGAGTATGAGACGTATATTCAATTTATTCGTCCAACTGTTATATGTCGGGACTGCATGAGGAAAAGGATAAACCTTGGTCAGACAACAAGGTACAGGTCAAGATTGACAACGAAGGACTGGACGTATGTCTAAAGAGTTCTCCGTCCAGTCCAGCAGACCATAAGGGTAGAGAAAGTCTTAAAAGGTGTTAAATAACACTAGGTGTGTCAGTTTCCCAAACCGTATCAGTTATTTCGTCTTTATCTACAAAAAGATCTTGAGAGAACGAAAAAGGTACTAGGTCGCCTACAACCGTTAAACTAGAGACCAAGGAGACGGAAAAGATTTTGGTCGAACTTGTAGTCCCTCAAGTGTCAAGTGCATAACGACTTCGGACCGAACCTCTTAAAACTCGTAATGAAATGATGAGTATTAATCTCCTGATGTTACTTTAATTGTAGTTCTATGGTAAAGAGTGAATAAACTATCCAATTTTAATTATTTAAACTGTTGTATAAGACAACCACTTCGAGACCCCTTTATCCGTAAGTGTATGTAACGAACAAACAAACTTTATTTTGATGATGTTGGAAAGATCTCACTTTAAAACGTTATGGAACATTTTGACGTATCCGTTAATGACAAACTGGGTCTTTAAAGGTGAAATTCTTTAGACGAGGGATTACGTGAAGGGTTGTTATACTTTTATGTACACATGTTCCAACAGGTGACTTCGTAGTAAATATCAAATTGTCATAATCTTTGTTAGATTTACGGGTATGTATCCTTTTACTAACTTATTTGATTCAGTAAATGTGTACCTCATGATACATAGATAATTTTTCCTTATTCTTTTTAGATACTTTACCATCCATCATTAAGGTCCTATGATAGCAGCTTACTTTTTGCACTTGAGGTTTCTTATAGATATCGTAACAAGAATTAAATTCTTTTTTTTTGTCTTATAATTCTCGTACATGTATATAAACAAGTAAATACGTATTCATCATTATGTCGAGGTTATTCCGTCTTCCCTTGCCCTAAGTAATGGACATCCTCCACTTACTTTTGTCTCGCCTTTCTCGCACGTGACCCTTGCCTCCTCATCTCTGTGCCCTACCTGACGTGAAGAGACTTCTGGGAAGGGACATATCGACGCTGAAGACCTCGAAAAGGGAGAGGGGGTCATTGATTAATTTAAGTTGATCCTACAACCCTCTTGGGGTCTATCTTGTTCATCATCCTTTTCTGACTGGATACGTTGAAACTTTTTGAATATCTCATATATGATATTGTGATTTCCGTTTTCTTGACATGTATCTATAACATTAGATCAACTATTTACACAAAGAGTACCCCGTCACCAAATCGTTAAGATTTTGATATACAGACAACTCTAACTTGTTTTTATTTATGTGACACTCATTTCTCTCGATGTGAAGAGTTTTACCGTTGGGTAAGGTCATAAGAACGGACTTTTTAAGGTACCTGTCTCCTCGGACCACCCGTTGTCAGGTACCCCAACGGTTCCCAGCCTACACTGACTCACTGATTTGGTGGTGGTGGTGTGAAGAATATCATTAATTATCTTTTTTCAATGTTTATTTCATCCCCTCTTCCGTCTTAATTGGGTCACTAATCTCGTCTTCCATAGTCGTATTGAACTACTGAGGATTCTATATATGTATTCTAATGTATTCTATATATGTATAATATATTATATCTAATGTATATATACATATGTATGTATGTACCTATTCTACTTCATCTATCTAACATATACATACACATTATATCTACGGGTATAAAAGATCGAGTATAAAGGATATGTACTATAGGGTCATCGTCACTCGTTTAAATCGTGGACTTAGAATCCAGGATTTATGGTAAGAAGTTTTTTCCTTGGACTCAAGGAACATCTTAATCGACTACGGTTAAACTTCAGTCTCTTTTATATTCCATCACGCCCTATAGAACACCCCGGTCTTTCATTCTTCATGAGTCTTTGACTTCCCCTGTACGACTCTTCTATGTCTTTGAACTTGCTCGAGATGCACCATTTTTGACTCTGTTAAACTCGTTATTTTATCACAATGATTGTATAAGTCAAGTCAAGTCAAGTCAGCGAGTCAACACAGACTGAGAAACGTTGGGGTACTTAACATCGTGCGGTCCGGAGGGACAGGTAGTGGTTGAGGGCCTCAAGTGAGTCTGAGTACAGGTAGCTCAGTCACTACGGTAGGTCGGTAGAGTAGGAGACAGTAGGGGAAAAGGAGGACGGGGGTTAGGGAGGGTCGTAGTCTCAGAAAAGGTTACTCAGTTGAGAAACGTACTCCACCGGTTTCATGACCTCAAAGTCGAAATCGTAGTAAGGAAGGTTTAATACGGGGTACTTTATTTATAGATACTCAGGTTTAACTATATTAATTACCTCACTTTTTAATCCACCCACTTTTTCCTGGTAAGAAGGAACGTTATCCTAAGGTTAATTATTTACATCTTATTCACTACCTTTATTTTTAGTGATAATGTGTTTCTTATTATCGACAACGTCCGTTCTTGGTAGTGACACACGATTTTAATAACCTATTTTAATGTTATTCTTTATTCTTAATAAACGTATTAAAGTTTCAAAGAGAGGATTTTTAAGATTTCCCTTTTAATTACAGAAAAGTCACCCTTCGGACTGTCTACAGTAGGATTGATTTAGTGATTTCAATTGTAGTGGTCGTTATTCTGTATACCTATAACACATGTGGAACTATACCATGTGACTCTTCCTGTGTCGTATGAAAACACCATACAAACGTTTTTATTATGTATTAATACTCTTTAATAATCTGTTTGGTTTTAACTTCCCATAAGGTGTTTTATTCACCGATCATGTGAAGTCGTCTTCCTTCACCGTCGGGTGAGGTCACAAGAACGGACCTCTCAGGGTACCTGACATCAGACGGTCCGAGGAGACACGTACCCTAACGTTCTCAGCCTGTGTTGAATCGCTGATTTGATGGTGGTGGTGTTGTGAAGTTTTCACAGTTTTTTTTGATTCCTTGATAGTGTGTAGCCTCCATTGTTAGGCATTATGTATGCCTTAGGACCTAACTTAGGACTTGGTGTAGAATAAACCTAAAAGGGTCAAAAGGATGATCAGATATCTATCAAACATCATAACACAATTACAATTAAAGGACCAAAACTATCAACACAATACCAATACGTTCTATAATTACAATCCCTTAGACCCATTTCAAATAGTCCTTTGAGACTCGATAAAAACATTGAAAAGAACTTCAGATTTTAATAAAGTTTTATTTTTGCATTTTTCTTTAGCCACCATTCTTTCTTGTTTCCCGCTGTGTTCATTGGTAAAAACCGAAAATAATCTTTGGATTTTCCCGTTTCAGAACCTAAAAGTGTTGACTTTTATTATGGTTGGTATATATCAGTACAAATGGAATTACATTCAGTATAAGTTTTGATAATTATGATTCTCTTACGGGAATCGTTTTCACTGGGATTGTCAAATTGATCAAAAAGGAATGGACCACTTTGTCTTTATTCTCTATTTGGTCTCTGTAAAACACGAGTATAAGTTTAAGACACGGGTCTTCAGTATACGAAATGACGTTCCTTTACGGGAGTCCGAAATAAGTCTCGGCCACGAAAAGTTCAGTTTGTTTCGAGATAGTTCCGATCGAGAGACCAAAAGATCGAGTATTATCCACTCGTCCTTCATCAGGACGTAGTCTAGTGATGTCTTCGTCTATGTGTCAGTATTTGAGGTCACTGCACGAGTGGTCTAGTATTCCGACGATTTTAAACGTTTCTATTTTACACAGTCGGTGTCAACTAATTCAAACGGACAACGGTTAGACTGAACAGGAGGTACAAAGTGGAGGACAGTCTATCGTGACCTCACCGACGTCCGTAAAGACTCGAGGTCAATTTACTTAAACTAATCCCAAATAACTCTATACAAACATATAAAATGTCAGTGAATACACAGAACAACCCGAAGAGACCACCGAGTCTGTCATTTCTTGGGCGGACGCTACGTCCAAGCTAGGGACCCAGATCTTCTAGGGGACCTCTTCCCTTACCGTTAGGTGAGGTCATAAGAACGGACCTCTTGAGGTACCCGTCTCCTCGGACCATCCGGTGTCAGGTACCCCAACGTTTCTCATCCTGTACTGATTCACTGTGTGTATACAGAACAATCAACTGGATCTCACCCTCACAGAAGGTCCTTATGAATGTGACAAGTTAAACTATAGGTTAAAACATGAACAGTAAAACATAAGAAAAAGAATTTTACGAAGAGGAAAGGAGGACGAGTCGTCACAGTTAAAGTCCGGGGATTTGTGAATTTAAACGGGAACCGTCACCGTGATTATAAACTCCCTTCTCGATCAATCTCTAGAATATTGTTCCCTAAGTCAGTTTCCTTTTTTTTTTCGGATAATTAAACTACGTTTCTTTTCTAATTTTTTGAGACCCCAATAAATCACCCACCTAATTCTAGGTTGATTGAAGTCATCTAGAATAACATAACTTCGTATACACTATGGACTATAATCAACATTACAAGGACTCTGAACTTTATTTTGAATTTGATAACTTGTGTGCCACAAAGTTTTTTTTTTTTTTCTAAAAACATATTCCTATATTATGTATATTATATTTTATAAATTTTAATTTTACAACTACCAATATGTAGATTTAACAGTTACTAGGTCTTCTGTATGGATTTTCATTAACAAGGAAGTTCCTAAATCTACCGAACCTAAAGTCACATTAAACCAATCCATTTCGATCTTACCACCCAATACTGGAAATAAGATTTTTATTTTATCACACAGTCTGGTTAATCAACAAAGTCTTTGGGTATTAAGACTGGACCTAGATGGGACGCACGTGAAATCGTGACAAGAGTAGCTTCTCAACGTTGCCACCATCCGGTAAGAATCTTTCGGGACTTCTTGGTTCTAAAAACACCTCCGTCTCTCAACAGTTTCTCCGATGATACCCGGTACGTCGGTTTTTCTGTGTCGGGATGAACAATTTTTTTTTTTCAGCTTGTTTTATCCTGTTTATGATAAAGTGAATATACTTCATGGATCTTATCGGTTTAAGCATCTCTGTCTTTCATCTTGTCATCAACGGTCTCAGATCTCCATTCTCCCCTACCCTCAATGACCCATGTTCCAAAGTGAAACTATTCTACTTTTTAAAGATCTCCACCTACCATCACCATCAACACGTAGTTACACTTATATGAATTACAAAGTCCTGACATACGAATTTTTGCCTACTGTACCATTTAAAATACAACACATAAAATGGTGTAATCTTTTTCTTTTTCGTCGTTAGTTAACAATTGTGTCTAACTGACGTATGTTACAAAGTTCGTGACACGATTTATAATGAAGTGTATAATATATACAACATAAATTGGTCACGCTATTGAGTCATTTTATACAACATAAATTGGTCACGATATTGAGTTACCCTGTTGTTAATCAGGGTAATACGTCCACTCCTTTGACTCCGGGTCTTTCAAATTCCTTGAACCACTTCCAGTCTCTTATTCATTCACTATCCCGGTCATGAGTTGGGGTCCGGCATAAGATCTTGAGTTTTAACCTGTCTGGATCTAAACTAGTGGTCGATATATGAACCTATATGAATCTATAGATATCATCTATGGATTCTTTAGAATTTTTTTTTTCTAATAGTAGTAATAATACATCTGACACGTACCCTTAAACCAAGAAAAGAAAGAATTGAAAGTGGATTTGAGTCACTACAAAGGAGGTCCCATTGACTCCACGATTTCGGTACTATTTCCCAGTCGCACCTCAGCTCGGACGTCAAATCCGTTGTATCCTTTGTCAATCAAACCCCACTATTAAATTTACTCTTCCGTCGAGAAGAAAAGAAGGGAGAGAAGTCACTCGAATACTCCTATCAGTGGACTCGACCGGGAATCCCGGCAAACTCGACCTCACATCGGTCCGGAGGCGTGTATGAACCTGACGTAAAACTACTGAATCCAAATGATTTTTTAAGAAACCCCGGTAAATTTTCCGGTAAAACTTGGTGTCTCACCCAAATTTCGTAAGGTCTCGTCTTTTCGTGTCGTCATTTCAGTCGATGTCTCAGGGCGGAATTAAGACGACAGCGGTTTCAACCCCTCTGTCAAGGGACTCAAGGGGCCTGACCTCCACTCCGAGTCGGACTGTTTGATCTCAGTCGATTGGAACGGTGTCGATTCTCGAGTAGTGTATGACGGGAAGGACATTTAGACAAAGGGAACCGGTTGAGTACTCCTAACGGAGAGTACTCCGACTTGGAATCTGATTTTCGATCAGTAAAAGAGTTTACCAACGATCCAGAAGTTCATAAAATTTGATCCAGAAAGTGTAAGATTCGGAGTACGAGATTTGGCCATCGGAAGTTGAAAAAAACGCACAACTAAAGGAGGGCTAACAATGAATTAAGACTTATCTCCAAAAGATTGGTTCAGTCAGTAAATTACTACCACCTCCCTATCCCACCATTTTTGAAGGAAAATTTACGTAACAAAGTTTTCTGAAAGGGTGGATTAAGTGACTCCATACTCTTGTAGAGGTCCCTGTCCAAAGAGGGTCAGTGGCCGGTAAGGGGAAAACCTCTTTAGATAGGACAGGCTCTGGACACCCATAGACACAGACAGGAAACCAGAAGGGAGTAAAACCAGGGCAAAAGTCAGATGAACCGGAGGTAAGGAGTTCTGACTCCAAATCTCAACATTGATAGAGGATCCAAGTAATTTCTTCCATGTCAAAAAGTAAAAAGATAAAGATCAAGAAATTTAAAACATAAACCGAAATTTCTTCCCTCGATTAGACTTTATGGAAATAAGACACTAGAAATACACCTCCGAAACTAGATCGAAAGTGGGGTGAGGTCGGACCTTTTAGGGTACCTGTCTCCTCAGACCACCCGACGTCAGGTACCCCAGCGATTCTCAGCCTGTGCTGACTCACTGAAGGGAAAGTGAAAAGTGAAAGTACGTAACCTCTTCCTTTACCGTCGGGTGAGGTCACAAGAACGGACCTCTTAGGGTCCCTGCCCCCTCGGACCACNATCGAAAGTGGGGTGAGGTCGGACCTTTTAGGGTACCTGCCTCCTCAGACCACCCGACGTCAGGTACCCCAGTGATTCTCAGCCTGTGCTGACTCACTGAAGGGAAAGTGAAAAGGGAAAGTACGTAACCTCTTCCTTTACCGTCGGGTGAGGTCACAAGAACGGACCTCTTAGGGTCCCTGCCCCCTCGGACCACCCGACGGCAGATACCCCAACGTGTCTCAGCCTGTGCTGACTTCGCTGAATCGTCAACTAGATCGAAATGAAGGACACGGTATTGTGATTGTCTCTCTCTTTCTCTGTCTCTCTCCTACTCACAGATATAGATTCGTGAATCTCGAAACTATAAAAGACGGGAAAGGAGGATATAACTCCTATCTTAATTCAATTTCTTCAATGTAATTCCAGGAACATCTTGATCACTTAAAGTCTTTTTGTATTTTTAGAGTCAACACCCTTATTCTATTACTACGTTTTAACGAAATCTTTTAACGGCATTTATATGTCACGTGATTTACACGGACTATTAACGTACGATGAATTATTGTATTAATTAGAAAAGACAGACAGAGGTGAGACTACTTATATCTTTGTTTGAGACACGAGATAGACTCGTGGACTTTTCAGTTCAAAGGGTTCCGGGACGGGACTCCGTCGGACCGACAGGAAATAAACACACACGACTTTAGAAGGGTGGTAGTCTGTCGGATGTCTCCGGAGGGCGTCCTGGTCCATGTTCCTAGGAAAATTAAATCGAATAAGACACTTCATGTTGTTGGCGAAGACTATATAAATCTCTTGAACTTTCGTAAACACCTACTGTCACTGATATTATTAAGATTATAACCATCTTTCACGAATCACCGAAGACCGCCCCCACTACCACTGGATTCAACCTCTAGGGAAAAAGTAGCATTACGGAGAGAAAGGGAGGGGTCAGAGGGGAAGGAAAGGAGAAGGCTTGAAAAGAAAGAGAAGAAAAGAGAGAGGAAAAGAAAGAGGGAAAAGGGGAGAGAGGGAGGGGAGGAAAGGAGGGGAGGAAGAGAGGAAGTGTGTACGTGGATACGGAGAAAAAAGATTCGGGGCAGTTCTCAAAGGTATGGAACTCTTTATTATTAAAACCTGACAGGTAATACTACAACAAATCGACGGGTCAGTACAGGCTGAGAAAGCACTGGGGTCCCTAAACCTAGAAGGTCCGTTCTTATGACCTCACCCAATGGTAAAGGAAAGAGGTCTCTTAGAAGTACTGGGTCCCTAGTTTGGGTTCAGAGGACGGACGTAGAGGTAGTAGCGTCCGTCTAAGAAATGGTGACTCAGGGACTCCTTCGGTAATATCACTATTAATTTAATCTGTAGGTTTTACTTCTGACCAGAACTTTGAACGTGGATTGTCTGATTTACCGGAACACTCAACGAAGAGAAAGACTAAAGTGGAACTGTTTGAGGGTCTCTCGGAGACCGAAACGAACGGAGTTCAAAATGAGACAAGATTAACGATTTATAAATAGAGGACGGAAGGGGAAGGTAAGTAAGGTTGTTTATAACATTTGAGGGGTCCCGTCCTTGATACGGAAAATTTAAATATGAGAAGATCACCGACGAATTCTTTATAAACAAATGTATCAATTGTACAACTGAGAGGGTCCAATGGATTACAGATACCGAACTTTCATTTGTAGAGACCAACCAAGAGAACGGAGGTTCCGTCGGAGGAAGTCCCATCGAGATACGGTCTGAAGAACTCACATTAGTAAAACCATCCTTCGTACAACTTTGAGATCCGAAGTGGAGTCTTCTTGTCGTTCTTTCGGTTGTTTCATTATGTAGTAAAACAGTCCTTCCGTGTCTCACGTTTTCTCTTAAGTTGTCACAGACCGGAACGTGGGACTACAAAAGACTCGAGACTAAGGACGACGTTCTTAGTGACCTAACTGAGACCGAAGGGACATAAATTATTCTAGTGCTTCCGTGGTCTTACCCTAATTGTGGTTTCCTGAAGTTAGACTACCGGTCACCGGTATTCGTAGAGAGGGAAGAAGGGTAGGAACCGGATCCTTTGCGTGTAAGATGGATCAAGAGACAAAAATTGGGTCCAGAGGATTAGAACATATAGTCTTTATATGTTTTCAGACCCGTTTCCGAGAAGAAGGAGACTGAAAAAGAACATCGGTTCTGTCGATTCTTTTTGTCGTATCGGGTCGTTCGTCGACCTTTTCAGGTTCTGTATCTAAAACATAAAGAAGAGGGGTTTAGAAAGATAAATATAAGAGACCCACAGTCTTACCTACACTGAGTCGACACTATGTGGTTTTCTAACCCGTCACACATTAAGTTGGGAGTGAGAGAGACTCGTATACCGTTCCAAACACCGACGGTTTTTACTACGTCTGAGAATCGAGGTTTTTGTATACTTGTTTGGGGGGGACACAAAGTGCTTTAGTTTCCGACGAGGGAGTGGTCAAATGGGACATGTACATCAGGAAGACCTGGGCTAATCCGGTTTCTAGGTCTACTGAAGGTCGTGGTCATTAACCAAAAGGATACACCGAAGTACGGTATGGGAAGAGAAACTTATGGACTGGGAGATGTCGGAGACAGAAGTTGAAAGTTCTCTTTCCTTATGTTTTCTAGAGAGAAACGATTCCGTGAAACTTCGTCGGAGGGGGAATGATTTGTTTGTCCCTTCACAAAGGAGTCGTAACAGATCGTACGATCTTGGACCGAATAGAGGGAGATCGTCTCTTATCGTTTCCACTAACGAAAACACCTCTTTTGAAACATCCACTCCCATATCCCACGTTACCCTCCTCTTAGGGGAAGTTCAATGCTCCAAAAAAAGGGGGGCATCCACACTCAAAAACAGACTGTCTTACAAAAAGGACCAGTCACGGCCGGGGTGGCAGTTCTCTAAATTACTATTAAAACACTTGGAGACTGGGAGAACTCTCAGAGACACTCCCGACGGACTCGGACCCTCCCAGACTCTGTGTAGGGGTGTGACTGTGTACCTCTTAACCAACCAAGTCCCAACGGCACTTTACTTTACCCCTAAGACAAAAACAAGTCAAAAGGGAGAGGACAAAAGGGACCCTGTTAGACAGCGTTAAGTCAACAATCGTTATATACACTGCTCAGTAAAGTAGTTTAAGATCGGGTGTGAACACCCCGACTACTGTCTGCCCTCTCTCGTTCCCTCAGACCTGAGTATCGGGTAGAAACAATCCGTGAGGTGTTCGAGAAAGACGGAACCCACCACGACCGCGTCCGGTCTTCCTCTCGGTCGAGAAGAACCAGGACCGTTCCCCAACGATTCAGGATCGGAGGGAATCCGGAATGAGAGGTCTAAAGATTTACCGAAAGATTTCAGGAAATCACTTGTTACGAACACGTCGACGGTTCGTAACACATAGACACCCGGACTCTCGAGAACTAACAGTTACAACCGAAGGTCCCTTGGATGTCGGACCCCACTTCGTCGAGGAGTCTCTACAAGCAAAATTAACCCAAAAGGGGGAAAGAATTACGTTACACGAACTTTTGAAGTCGCCATTATATTATTGGTGTAGCTTTACGAAATTCTCGGACCTCGACCAAGTCGAAACTAATTGACAAATAAAAAGATAAACAAATTACCTGGGTCCCTCTTTCGTTCCTAAACACTGATAGGTTGACTGGTAGGTTCGGAGTCACTTAAAGAAGTATCAAAAGGAGACACGACCCTCTTTGACCTGATAAGATATTTTGTTGTTCTCCGACTTATCAAGAAGAAATCCAGGGTCGGATTTTCGTAGAAAAACAAGGACTAGACTTGGGTATCGGTCAGACTAAACTTACCCCCGACGTCGACCCGGAGGTATCTCTGGAGTCCAGGTGGTCGGAAGGACTCTTAGTGTACGAGCGAAAAGTCCAGACGTCTCTTGAGAGACGGGAAAACATTTCGATCGCCAACCCAGACCCAACTCCCCAGACTCAAGAGGGAGAAAACACTGAGTTTTTACTCAAAATCTGAAAGGACCATCTGGTCACCATTTCTTAGGTGGACGGTTAGGTCCCCTATACCCAAGTCAGGGACCAGGACCTTCTAGGGTATACGGTTCTCCGTTGATTCGGGTACATGGTGTCGATGACTCGGGCATGAGATCTCCGACGTCCGACGTTGAGGACTCAGGGACACGGCATTGATGACTTCGGGCACACGGGATCTCGGGTACGAGGTGTTCTCTTTGGGTACGTGGTGTTGATCTCTCATCGGGAGGGTGAGGGGTGTTGACCTCTTTTCGGGCGTACTGTTGCTCCTGGGTCGTGTCGGGGTTTATTTACTTATAACGAAATTTTGTACTTAAAGGACACCCGAAAGGGTCAGGTACTCTTCTACTCACCCCTCTTTTCGGTGACTTTGTCTCCACTCTCAAAAATGATTGTCGGTTTAGGAGCACTAAAACATTGGTATGTGACAATCAAGGTCTTCCTCGGAACTTCTAGTTGATTGGTTTGGTAGACCGAAATTTCACCTCCTTTGACTCTGGGTTTTCCTAATTCTCTGAATTAATTTTTTCCAAAAAACTATGGACGATTAGTTCTTAGTGACGTCTACCACTGACGTCGGTACTTTAATTTTCTGCGAATGAGGAACCTTCTTTTCAATACTGGGTGGATCTATTGTATAAGTTTCCGTCTCTGTAATGAAACGGCTGATTCCAGACAGATCAGTTCCGATACCAAAAAGGACACCAGTACATACCTACGCTCTCAACCTGACACTCCTTTCGACTCGCGGTTTCTTAACTACGAAAACTTGACACCACAACCTCTTCTGAGAACTCTAAGGGAACCTGACGTTCCTCTAGGTTGGTCAGGTAAGATTTCCTCTAGTCGAGACCCACAAGAGACCTTCCTTACTACGATTTCGACTTTGAGGACATGAAACCGGTGGAGTACGTTTCTCAACTGAGTAACCTTTTCTGAGACTACGACCCTCCCTAACCCCCGTCCTCCTCCTCCCCTTTTGTCTCCTACTCTACCGACCTACCGTAGTGACTGAGCTACCTGCACTCAGACTCACTTGAGGCTCTCAACCACTACCTGTCCCTCCGGACCCCACGACGCTAAGTACTCCAACGTTTCTCAACCTGTGCTGACTCGCTGACTTGAATTGACTTGGTTGTAGAATAATCTCTGTAGAATGTCATTGTTTATAATGGTCCTTTTCCACTCTTTTCTTATAAGTGGGGGGTTTTTTGTAGTGGAGTCCATAAAAAGTAGAAACATGGGAGTCTTTGAATGTGTCTCTTCCGAGACCTTTGAGCCATAACTGTACTTTTTCTTGCAGGGATAGTTTCCTAACAGGTTAGTACACTAAAGTGAAAACGTACATTAGTCAAATTATTTACCCCGAAGGATCCATCGAGTCAACATTTCTCAGGCGGACGGTTACGTTCTCTGGACCCAAGCTGAGAACCCACCGTTTCTAGGGGACCTCTTCCTTTACCGTTATGTGAAGTCATAAGAACGGATCCTTTAGGGTATCACCCCAGGTGCCCCAGTGTTTTCTCAACCTGAGTCGAATCACTGATTTTTTGTTTTTTTAATTATTTATGAAAATTTCACTACTACTAATACGATCAAGTGTCAAGAAAGTAAATAATTTACAGTCCATAGAAATTACATAATAAAGTAAATTAAAAGTGTGGTCAAGATACACCATCCATCGGAATGGTAGAGAAAACATAAGATCTTCTCGGAGTAGGTGGAACTTCAAGGACTAATCGGAAGAGTAAAAGGACGGAAAGGACGAGTGACTTTGTTAACAAAGAGATACATCAGGTTGTGTGTTCAAACTTGTGGTCCTTCTTCTGTTTGAATAACCTACCTCTATGGTCTCAGAAAGATAACAAAGAATACCGAACTTGTATGATCTTGAAGGTACACAAGGACTTTATTAAACGAGTCTAAAGAGACAGACCTCACGGAGACTTGTCTCGTCGCTCTATGGATACAAGTCTACCACGGGACACATTCCCGAGTCTCGACTTCTCAGTTCCCTCCCGACCGTAGAGTGTATCTCGGATGTGAGACCCGTGGAACGTACCTCGTCGTGACGGAAACTCCATCCCGGAAAAATTTTAAACTTGTTTCCTAGGATTTTGATCGACGAGACGTCGGGGTGAGGGGGTCGACGGATTTAGGACAGGTAGGTAGTTCCGGGTTTAGATCTAGTGAGGAGTCGGAACGATGTCACGTCTTAGTAGACAAGGAAGTAATCGAAAGAGTCTCGAGGAATAAATGTTGAGTAAATGTTAAGAATAGTGTCGGCTTTAACAAAATACATGAAACTCCCGTATGCTATGATCCAACTGCCAATACATGACGAACTTCCATTGTCAGGGACAGAAAAGACCGAAGGTTATCATAACACCCTACGATTCCAGTAAGATTAACGAGAAAGAAGTTCCTTACACAGAAAAGAGAGATCCACGAACATTCTAAGAGATAAAAATATAAGTATCAAAGTAAAACTACCCTAATAAACGTCCAAAGGAAAATAAATAAGATGAACAAAAATTTAAAATTAAGGACTACAAACCTTTTAGGAGTCGATCATAGAGAAACTTGTGACTGGAAAGTAGTAAGAGACATATTAGAGGAAGATCTAAAGGTTTATCTATATACACTCTGAAAAAATGAAAAAGGGGGTATACGAAATTGGTAAATTTCTTATAAAGGTAACAAAATATAGAGACCTAACGAAAACCTTATAAATGAAGGTATAAGATCAAGTGATTAGACATGAATCCACAAAGACACGGATTAAGTCTGGTTAAATGAACGAAGAACTCGTACGTCCAGTTCTTCGTCGTCAATCTTGACCTGTACCTTGTTGTCCAAGGTTTAACCCTTTCCTCATGTAGTTCCGACATATAAAAGTGGGACGAATAAATTGAATGTACGTCTCATGTAGTACACTTTACGACCCGACCTACTTCGTGTTCGACCTTAGTTCTAACGGCCCTCTTTATAGTTATTGGAGTCTATACGTCTACTATGGTGGGAATACCGTCTCTTGCTTCTCCTTGACTTCTTGGAGAACTACTTTTACTTTCTCCTCTCACTTTTTCGACCAAATTTTGAGTTGTAAGTTTTTTGATTCTAGTACCGTAGGTCAGGGTAGTGAAGTAGTGTATATCTACCCCTTTGTTACTTTTGTCACTGTCTGAAATAAAAGAACCAGAGGTTTTAGTAACGTCCACCACTGACGTCGATACTTTAATTTTCTGAGAACGAGGACCCTTCTTTTCGATAGTGGTTGGACCTATCGTATAATATTTCGTCTCTGTAATGAAAGGACTGTTTACAAGTATACCAGTTTCGATAGTAAAAAGATCATCAGTACATACCTACACTCTCAACCTGATATTTCTTTTGACTCGTGGCTTTTTAACTACTAAAACTTGACACCACAACCTCTTCTAAGAACGTTCAGGGAATCTGACGTTCCTCTAGGTTGGTCAGGTGGAATTTACTTTAGTCAGGACTTATAAGTAACCGTCCTGGCTACGACTTCGACTTCGAGGTCATCAAACCGGTGGACTATGCTTCCCGACTGAGTAATCTTTTCTGGGACTACAACCCTTTCTAACTTCCGTCCTCCTCTTCCCCGACTGTCTCCTACTCTACCAACCTACCGTAGTGGCTGAACTACCTATACTCAAACTCGTTCGAGGTCCTCAACCACTGCTTGTCCCTTCGGATCGTACGACGTCAGGCACCCCAACGTTTCTCAACTTATGTTGACTCGTTAACTCGACTTGATTACGGATTAAGATGTATGATATAGACGCTTGAGAAACTCTACTTCCTGATGTATATAAAATAGAATCAACTCAAAGACACTGTAACGGACACTAGTTATTCACAAACGGCTTTACTTAGGCACATAGACTCCTCATTAACAACCGAACTAGAAGAATAAGTTAGGTTCTATATTTGTGTACGAATTTACGTTCAACCAACATTCAACTGTTTCTTTCCCCCTCCTACTCCCGAGGAACGAGTACTATTACTGTATATCTTGATCAACCTGGCATGACAAGGTAGACATCGGCTTTCCCGACCAAGTCGGTCCGTCCTCGTGCACCGATTGAACGGATGGATGGCGCCGATTTGGTCCGAGAAAAAATGTTTGTTTTGACGGTTTATAGTAGGACTAATACGTTATTCTAACCCCGTCCTTTGTTCGGGATTACGGTTCAATGTCTAAATCCCTTTTCGACGAAAACTTAACCCAATGGAGTCGGTCAAACTACATCCAAACTAGAACTGTAAGAGAGAGTGAATTTTTATGTATTTCCTTCCAATGACAGTTCTTTTTCCTCATGTCATTCAGACTCTTCCGAACAAGTTTGATCATCGAATAGGGCCCGTGGTCCATTAACCCCGTTCCATCCGTTTGTCACCTACATCAGATGGTAATCTTTGTGGTCAACGACCATAATTAGTCTCGTCAGGTAGAAAATTCAGAGTAATTTTACTTCTAAATACGGACGTCAGAAATACATCGTCTACAGATGGGGAGTTAACGACAGGGGTCTACGACGCCGGTACTAGTGCGTGTCCGTCCCAATGTTAGGTATCTCTATACGTACTGAAGTCTCCCTCAAAGGGTCTCACAAAAACCGTTCTCCCAATCCCGACCACCCTTCCCACTCAGAGAGAGACACCGTAAGTCGTAGACCGTCAACCGGTAGGAAGTGACCCTCCAAGGACCTCTCTTTGTCCTTTTAGTCAGAAGCCCCGTCAAGATGTTTTCCTGTACACCACTTCGACGACTAAAACTCTAAGGTGGGTTACTCTTTCCGTAGAGACTTATGTTAATTAAAAAGGGAGTACCGTATACACCAATAGTCCGATCCGGTACCGTAGTCACGACGATATCTTGTCAAAGTTTTAGTGTGTTTTATTATTGACCGGGTAACAAGGTCCCACACGATTCACCGAAGTCAAGTCAAGTCAACGAGTCAACACAGACTGAGAAACGCTGGGGTACTTAGCGTCGTGGGGCCCGGAGGGACAGGTAGTGGTTGAGGACCTCAAGTGAGTTAGAGTACACGTAGCTCAGCCACTACGGTAGGTCGGTAGAGTAGGAGACAGCAGGGGAAGAGGAGAACGGGAGTTAGGGAGGGTCGTAGTCTCAGAAAAGGTTACTCAGTTGTGAAGTGTACTCCACTGGTTTCATGACCTCAAAGTCGGAGTCGTAGTCAGGAAGGTTACTTGTGGGTCCCGACTAGAGGAAGTCTTACCTGACCAACCTAGAGGAACGTCAGGTTCCCTTAGAGTTCTCAGAAGAGGTTGTGGTGTCAAGTTTTCGTCATTAAGAAACCGTGAGTCGAAAGAAGTGCCAGGTTGAGAGTGTAGGTATGTACTGGTGTCCTTTTTGTTATCGGAACTGATCTGTCCGGAATCAGCCGTTTCATTATAGAGACGAAAACTTATACGATAGATCCAACCAGTACTGAAAGGAAGGTTCCTCATTCACAGAAAATTAAAGTACCGACGTTAGTGGTAGACGTCACTAAAACCTCGGGGATTTTTGAAAAAGTAAGAGGAGAAAGTGAAAGTAGTTCTCCGAGAAATCAAGAAAAAGTTAAAGACGGTATTCCCACCACAGTAGACGTATAGACTCCAATAACTATAAAGAGGGTCGTTAGAACTAAGGTCGAACACGAAGGAGGTCGGGTCGCAAAGAGTACTACATGAGACGTATATTCAATTTATTCGTCCCACTGGTATATGTCGGAACTGCATGAGGAGAAGGATAAACTTTGGTCGAAGTCAGTACAGGTTAAGAAACTCTGGGATTCCTGTCATCGGACGGTCCGAGGAAAGAGGTACCCTAAGAGATCCATTCTAATGACCTCACCGATTGGTACGGAAGGAGGCCCCCTAGAAGGGTTGGGTCCTTAGCTTGGACTCAGAGAATCCAGTAGATGGAGCCGTCCGTCCAAGAAATGGTGATCACGGTGGGTCCCGTCCGGTAGACCTTATCTTCCTTCGGGACATCAGGGACTAGACTTTAGGACTGAACCCGTACGAACAAACATAGGTTTGGTTAGGGGGTTTTATAGTAGTTTACTAGTATCAATCTGAGTCAACTTAATTGAAATAATAACAATTATTTATGTGTAATATTTCGTTTGTCGTCTCTACAGACTATCTCCGCTGGTAGTATTCTACTACCAGTTTCGGACCTTCAGTTCCTGTAACTACCCTTAAGTTAGGGTCATTTTGTCTTTGAGTGTCGACCTGTTAAGGGGTCAAAGTGTCCTCGGTGTTCGAGATTCCAGTCACGTCTCCTTGTCTACCATCGTGGTCATCCAGGCTAAGACTAAAGAAGACGGACCTTCAGAAAACGAAATAGAGTCGACCCCTAAAGTCAAGAAGGACTACGGTCACTAAAGGTAGACCCGGACACCACTTTTTATTTGGAGACTTGGTTCGACAATCCTCAATTCTACATTTTTCGAGAGCTCTATATAGACACGTACACTACCAACAGACAAAACACATTTTTGTTAGTGTGAACACCTCTTTTAAATTATATCAATATTTTAACTTTAGAGAGTACGGTTCTGGGACACTAAATAACAGGGTCTCTATTCCATTCTTACCTTACTGTATCACTACCACTTTCATGATAAAACTTCTAACATTACAGTGATTATGAAGAACACGTCGAGACAGAACCCTTTATATACCCTTCTTTAACCTCTAATTCAAGAAACTCAAAGTTTTTAACTTGTTCCTTAATATTATGTTACATTTCCCAAGTTATAATCTATGTTTAGATCTTTCTGTCTTTTGGTCTCGTCTTCAGTAGTCGGTCCCACCTGAAGAACGACTAGGTTTTACAAGATCCTGGTGGTTCTACCAGAGAGCCTGGTAAAAAAAGTGAGATTCTTTTTCGTCGGTGGGTGAACGAAACGTATCGTAGACCATCGATCGAGGGGGTTTATTTTGAGTTTTTTTTTTTTTTAACGAGGTATGTAGAGAAACTCTTCTTTCGTCTCGTCTGTGTCCCTTGAACAGGGACCCCAAATGACGAGGAAGGTCTCAGGTCCTCCATCCGACTATCACTTGACCCTTCTATACTCGTTTACAGGAAAGATTACTCCAACCATGGTGTCTTTTTATACTTGGAGCATAAAAGTCTACGAATCTGAAAAGTTCCCTCAACTTTTAAAATTCAAAAATTTTAAGTGATCACAAGTGATCACAACTTTTTAGTACGCCCAGTTTATTTGGTACTAATACCCGACCTAGATTGGAGGACCGACGGCCAAAAGTAAGGTTTATCTACAAACGTAAGGTTTATCTCAAGGTACTTACAGACAACTCAAGAGGGACACGACCCACAATAGGATCTACAACGGATCCTGCACGGACATAGAGGAGGACCGTCAAGTGTCAGGTCTCCCTTTCTTTCTGGTTGACCGTTTAGACTCACACGACACGCGTCACCAGACCCCCAACCTCCCCGTCGATCGTGTGGACATCTGACACGTACCGTGTCTTTCGGTGAACCACCGTAACTACGGTCTCCTCAACTCAGAACTTGGACTCAACTTACAACTTACATTTGATCCACTCCTTCCGTCAACCCCATTTCTCTATTCCCGTACCGTCCTTTTTCAGTGTCCTTCTTGGCTCCTACTCGTCAGACACGACACCTCTGTGGGTGTGTCGAGTTACGCACTGTACTCGACTCCGGTCCCGACCTCCCTGGTTCCTCCTGAAAAGGTATAATTGTACAAGCCCGAAATAGGGTTCCCGCTACCCATCGGGTACCTTATAAAACTCGTCCTATCTCTAAACCACTTTGAAGACAAACTTTTAAGAGAAGTCGTCGATACACCTCGTACTTAGATTTCCCCTTCTTCTAACCGTAGTCTCTATATGAATCCATAGGTCCACCCATTTTGTCCGTTCTCTATCATTCCCACACTCGAACCCTACCTTTCCTCTCATCCTTAAACTATTGATGAATCCTTTACTTTAACCTTCCTGTACCTCTAACTTCTTCACTTTTCTCTCCTGTCTCTAGTTCTGGGTCTAAGATCTGGACTACTACCCACCCACCACAATCCCCCTGTAGGGACGGACGGATCCTGACAGGATAATTCTGCCTCTCAGGGTGCACGACCCTTCAGGGAAGTAGATTCCTTTTATCCTTACTAACTAATGAGATCACTACCAAGAAGTTGATGTCCTCCTTATCATCTTCTGTATTCAACCCCTCTATTATTCAACTAAACCTCGTATAACTTAAACCTCACGGGGACCTGTAGGTCTACTCCCATACCTCGTCCGTGAACCTTATACTCAGACATCGAGTTCTTACCCTTTTAAAACTGGACCTCTCTCACCTAAAGCCTTGGTGGTCGTATTTATCCCTAACAAACCCTTATGGTACTTTCACCCAAATTAGTAGGTCCCTTAGAGACATCTTATTTTTCCCTTCATCTAGCTCTTACTTTGGGACCTCTTACTTTGTACTTTTGAGGTTATAAATTCCCCGTACATCTCTTTCTTCTCGGATGTTTTCTCCGACTCTTCCTTGTCGGTATCCCCAAATTCCTCTTGTCTAATTTGTACCTTAGACCCTACTTTTCACTCGTCTCACACAAAGTCACATACTCGTTAGTAGTTCCAGTCTCCGTTCTGTGGGTCATGGTACTCCTCTCTTCTGACACGGAGTCGTGACCACTAGAATCGACTACGGGACAAACACCAAACTCCGTATTTTCGGTCTCAACGAGGACCCTTCCTTATATACATTCTAGTCTTTTACCTCTGTCACTGATGACAGATTGGTGAATCTTTGAACTCCATTTCCCTTGTTCTCTCCATTTTGTCTTCCGTCTTCTGGTACACACCAGTTCCTCCTTAATTAAAAAAACTCTACCCATTCTTGACTTGTTCGAATATTTGATTCTCCCCTTTTAACCATTTTTCTTCTTTTAATTTCTATGTTACCGGTTGTCTTCATTAACCTAGTCCTGGGTACCCCTCTACTTTACTATACCTTACCTGAGTTTCTGTGTTTCCTTCTCTGACCGGAATTTGTACCCCCTCTTCCTATAATGGTGGGTCCCTGACACCGTCTCTTTCGTCCGATCCTACTAGGATGTCCTTTCCTCCTCACAGACGGACCTTGTCCCTTCCGTGCTTTGTTTCCCAACACGAATTACAGTCATTCCTTTCTCATTTTTCACTTATTTATAACTTCCTTCACTGTCTTTACAACTTCTACATGGAATCGGTGACGAAACTTCTTCTTACGTAAATCAATTTCCTCAGTCTCATCAAAGTCTATTATCACCTGTTTACTAAAAACCTTTTGAAGTCATTTTCCTAAAGGGTTTTGACTGATTTACGTATAATAAACTAACTCTCCCAATATATGTTGACAAGGGAAATCTTACTTTACTAGACAACAAGTCAGAGCCAGTACAGACTGAGAAACGCTGGGGTACCTGACGTCGTGCGGTCCGAAGGGGTAGGACGTATTAGGGGACCTCGAACGGGTTTGAATACAGGTAACTCAACCATTACGGTAGGTTGGTAGAGTAGGAGACAGTAGGGAAAGTGTAGGACGGAAAATAGAAAGGGTCTTTGCCCCAGAAAAGTTTACTCAACCGAGAAGCGTAGTCCACCGGTGTCATAACCTCGAAGTCGAAGTCGTGGTCAGGAAGGTTACTTATAAGTCCAAACTAAAGGAAATCTTAACTAACCAAACTAGAGGAACGTCAGGTTCCCTGAGAGTCCTCAGAAGACGTCGTTGTATCAAGTTTTCGTAGTTAAGAAACCACGAGTTAGAAGAAATACCAGGTTGAGAGTACAGGTATGTACTGGTGACCTTTTTACGAACTGGCATACCTGGAAACAGTCGTTTTATTACAGAGACGAGAGAAAAATTGTACAACAGATCCAGACAGTCTAAGTTTATCGTAGGTAAGTATGACAATTTCTCTAACCTCATGGTCTGGTGGAATTGACAGAGGACTCTTTGGACATAAACCCAGTTCTTCGGTGTCAATCTTGGTCTGTACCTTGTTGACTGACCAAGTTTTAACCTTTTCCTCATACAGATCCAACATATAACAATGGGACGAATGAATTGAATACACGTCGTATGTAGTGTTCTTTAAAGTTCGACCTACTTAGTGTTCGACCTTAGTTCTAAAGAACCTCTTTATAATTGTCGAAGGGACCACCGAGTCGACCATTTCTTAGGTCAAAGTTACACCCTTCGGACCCAAACTAGGGACCCAACCCTTCTAGGGGACCTCTTCCCTTACCGATGGGTGAGGTCATAAGACCGGACCTCTTAAGCTACCTGATATTAGGTACCCCAACGTTTCTCAACCTATACTGACTCACTGAAAGTGAAAAGTCTATACGTCTACTATGGTGATATTACCGTCTTTCACTTCTCCTTGATTTCTTGGAGAACTACTTCCACTTTCTTCTTTCACTTTTTCCATCGAACTTTGAGTCATAAGTGTTTTGAATCTAGTACCATAGACCAGGGTAGTGAAGTACCGTTTATCGACCTCTTTTTCACCTTTGTCACTGTCTAGGATAAAAGAACCCGAGGTTTTAGTGACACCTTACTGATATCGGTACGTTAGTTTTCTGTAAACGAGGAACCTTCCTTTCGACACTGTTTGGATCTGTCCTATAATTTTTCGTCTCTGTAGTGAAACGGTTTTTTCCGGACACATCAGTTTCGATACCAAAAAGGTCATCAACACATGACTACACTCTCAACCTGACATTTCTTCCGACTCACGGTTTCTTAACTATGAAAACTTAACACTACGACCTCTTCACTACGAGAACTCTCAGGGAACCTGTCGTTCCTCTAGTTTGGTCAGTTAGAATTTCCTTTATTTAGGACTTATAAATAACCTTCTTGACAACTACTTCGACTTCGAGATTATGAAACCGGTGAACTACACTTCTCGACTGAATATCTTTTCTGGGACTATGACCCCTTCTATTTTCCGTCCTGTTCTTCCCCTGTCGTCTCCTACCCTACCAACCTACCGTAGTGACTCAGTTACCTGTACTCAAAATCGTTCGAGACCCTCTACCACTTCCTGTCCCTTCGGACCACACGACGTCAGGTACCCCAACGTTTCTCAGTCTGTACTGAATCATTGACTTGTTGTGTGGTAATAGGTGGGTTTTAACTATACAACTTTGGATTATGGGTCCCACTACCATAATCCTCCACCCCGGAACAAATTTAGACTCCCATCTTAGGAGTATTTACTCTAATTACCCGAATATCCTTTTCTGTGGTCTCTCGAGGGAACGGTAAAGATGGTACACTCTTTCACTCGGGAGTAGTCTGTGGTTAACGTTAAAGGTCCTGACACTCTTTATTTAAAGACAACAAATATACGGTGAGTTAGACACCACAAAAACAACATCATCGTCTTTTACTGTGTGTGTGTGTGTGTGTACTCGTGTGTGAGTACGTGTGTCTGTGTATGTGTGGAATATATATTTGTTAAATGATGGAAGAACCTGAGATTTTATCCCTAATTTCGAGATTTTGATAACAAAAGTCTGTATTAGTCCGACTTCTCTTCAAAAAGATCCACCCTCCGGTCACGTATTCATGTCTTTCCGTTATTTTTTAGAGAAAGGTAAATTTGAACACATAAGTCAATCCAAGTTAAATCTTTAGTAACTCCTCAGTGAGTTTAGGTTATAACTCTATGTACGAAACTCTCCTTTAATGCCTTCCGTCAGTTCGTTACGAGACGAGGAACGATCAGACACCCACTCCGGTGACATCGTACTTCACCTAGTCACCCCGGCCACGGGGCGGTCGTCGGTCGTCCCACCAGAGGTTCGACGGGGTCACTCAGTAGAAACGAGTGTCGGTCGTGTCACTTTACGGTACCGTAAAGTAATCAAGACGAATAAGACTAGTTACTGATCCTACTACGAAAAGTCGTGTACTTAAATGGAAGGTCTCGACGAAAAAAAAGGAAAAATTTATCATTTTGTTAAAAAAAACGAAAAAAGAAAAACAAACAAACGATATTTTCCTTATATGCGGGAAACATCTGTAAAACCAGTTACTTCTTTTTGTCCTGTTTCTGGTTTTATAGGGGAGATACACCTCATCACAAGTGTAAAACCGGATAAAGGAAGAACAGAAAGGTCACACCAAAAGTCTACTGTTTCCGACCTGAGAAGGAAAGACTCTTTTCGTCTATTAAGATCCTGTCCTTTTAGAAGGACCGTCTCCGTGGTTTTTTAGGACCAGGATTAGGGTCGAGGTGGTCACACCTCAAACACCAGAACCGTCGACGGTTGGGAGGACTTCGATGAGTGGTTTAAGTACTCTTCCACTGTAGTCAACCGATTGGAGATCTCGAACAAGGTCGTGTGTCTACACTACCCGGACACTACCGGACTGAGGGGTCTTTCCACACGAAAACATATACGAAAGAAGAACTCGTCAATCTCGGAGGGGAGACTTTAGGTCTCAGACGACTTCGACACTGACTTTCTGAAGTTTCCTTCCGTAAAAGTTCACTACACTAATACGAGGAAAAACAGTTTAGGATCCTTTAAAATTTATCCTCCTGTTGACGAAATGTTACGACACAACCAAAGACGGTGCGATGTTACACTTAGTCGGTATTCATATGAATATAGGGGAGGGAGAACTCGAAAGGAGGATGGGGTGGGGTAGGGTGGGGAGATCCAGTAGTGTCTCATGGTCCGACTTGAGGAACACAATATGTCTTCGAAGGGTGATCGATAGATAACTGTCCCTCCGGACCACACGACGCTACGTGCCCCAGTGTTTCTCAGTCTGTGCTGACTCGTTGACTTGACTTGACTTGACTTGACTTACATATATAAAATTACGATGAGATTTAAAAAAAAAATTTTTTCGTAACTTATTTCTACGTAAAGTCACATCCTGTATATAGTCTATAGAGTATCTTAGAGATTACTGTGGTCCAAATACTGGTCGGTCAATTGGTGCATTTCGATCACCGGACGAAATAAGATCGATTATTAACTTAATTTTTCAGTTCCTAATTAATTTGACCAATTGATTTAGACCAAGTCTTAAAGAGCTTGACAAAAGAATCCTTTTTCTCCATAAGAGATCATTTTCTCTGATCACCAGTCCATTCAAATCCTTTCTAAGTATATTTAGTTTGTATTACCCGAAGAAACGACATGTTGAAGAATGTTGAACTTTTTACGAATTCACGTAACTCTGATGGTTCCTCCTCTACCTGAGACGGAGGACCAATTGGACTAGTACCTTCACGAAACAGTTCCGTCGCACTAAGTGTAGAGTCCTCGTCATTAAGTGTAGGGTCCTTATAACCATAAGGTATCTTGTGTCGAACTCTTTATGACGACATCGAGGAAAATGTCTAAGAGTTTCTTCATGGAAAAACTCCGTAGAAAGTTATTGACATACACTTACGAGATCAGTGACACCACCATAGGACTCGACTCAAAAATTTTGGGTATTAGGGGAAATAGAAAATATGATATAAAAGATTCCAAAGTCTCAAGAACACAGACATCCGGTCATAATCAAAAGAGTCTATGCACAAATAGTTGATCGCGATTGAACACGTATTGTGACATGGTAGTAACTAAAAACGGAGACACGTGGGTATACTAGAACCCACTAAGTAAATTACGGAAATTCATCCCAGTCCACTGAATCCGACCCCAGGTCCTCGTCGTTTGTGACCCGTCCCTTGACGAAGTCCTTGACCGTTCGAGTCACATTTCTAAGGGTCCTAAACTCCTACAATTTCCTTTTCGTTTCCAGACCCTTAGGACCAACCCCCTCCCTTCTCCACCCCTTCCTACATTCCGTCTCCATCTCCCTAGACTCGACAAATAGGATTACAACCCGAAAAGACTCAGTCCAGTAACGCTTTTTCCTAGACGTCTCCGGAGTTGTAGTCCTCCTTTCAATCCCCAGTTTTAACTCTTCAGAACCCGAAGAACCCGGACTAACTGGACAGTGAAAGATTTTCTCGTTCTTTGTCCGACCACGTCATCAGTCCGACATGGATATCTATGCACTCGATTCCTAGGTTCCTCCCTTCGTCAAGGTATTGTTTTCAACCTTCAAAAGCTAAACCCCGTCCGTTCCCATCCGCCCCCCACGGGGAGACCCATCCACAAATAAAAATGGATTAAGTAGTAGGAAACTCTTATAAATATCTGACATGTTCGGAAAAGATCTATCCCAAACTCCGGTCCGACTTCACTTTATTACGATGATGGTTGTACTTCATGAATCGTTGTTGTACACATATATATAAAAAAATTAGTTTTCGTAGATAGTCACAAAACCCTGTATCATCTTTTTTTCCGAAGGTGTCTATTAATCATTTTTATTTTTAACAAGAACTGAGAGGGAGGTTGAGGAGGTAGGAGAGAAGGATAAGACAATAGAGGAGAGACGGAAACCGGCACTTGAGCGGAGGGTGAAGAGATTCAGACCCCTCTTCACACGCGACAAAGGGTTCCCAGAACTGAGTGAAAGTACGGTAAAAACGACAATAGGTCTGGAAATCCAACTAGTATACGACACACGACACGATTCGACGTAGTCAACACAGGTTAAGAAACGCTGGAGTGTCTGACATTAGACAGTCAGAGGTACGGGACGAGGTCCCCTAGCTTGGGCGCAGAGAATACAGAGGACGTGACCGTCTGTCCAAGAAATGGTGATCGTCGTAGACCCTTCGGGGAAACTAACTAGTATCGGGGATTTGTTGGTCTGAGAGACTGAAACCAAGGACTTGAGGGACGTAGGGAAAGTAGGAGGGTGGTTGAAGTTTCTGGTCGACACACTCAACCTGCACCCCGTACTCTACTCGTTCCGTCTGCATCGGGGACTGACGCCAGTATGCGGAAGGCGGAGGACGAAGGCGTCCGAGAACCTCAGTGCCCTACATAAGGTCCGACGGACTGGGGGACCGGAGACCGAACGGAACTAGGTCGGTCAGACAGGACAGAACGAAGAAATAAAGTGAAGACTGAGACGGGGTCCCGTGGACGAGGAAGTAAGGGAGGGGTAGTCCAGGAAGGAAACAGAAGGTGGAGGAAAGAGAAGGGAGACGAAGGGGAGACGTGATTAACATCAGACAAGTGTCAAGAGTAACTTAAGACCTTAAGGTCGAGTAGGACGAGAGGGACCGAGACGACCCGGAGACGATTAGAGTGGACAGAACGACGACTCCTGAACACCGTCCTGGAGTAAAGGACCTGTCCTCCCCGAGACAGACGGTTTGCCCTAAGGTAATACGGAAGACAAGGTGAGATCCCTCGTCGTGTTGGTCGCCGACTGACGGAAATAGTTTCCTTCAGGTAAAGGTCTCCCGAATAATTAAGTCTATGTTTACATGTCTTTCGAAGTGTTTAAGGGTAAACAATCTATTTCATACAGACTTGATTTCGTAATTGTACGGAGTTAATATTCCATAAACTTTATTTGATATATCGAGTCGACCATTTCTTAGACGGACGTTACGTCCTCTGGGACCAAGTTAAGGACCCAACCCTTCTAGGTGACCTCTTCCCTATCCGATGGGTGAGGTCATAAGAACCCGAAGGGACTACCGAGTCAACCATTTCTTAGACGGACGTTACGTCCTCTGAGAACAAGTTAGGGACCCAACCTTTCTAAAGGACCTCTTCCCTTACCGATGGGTGAGGTCACAAGACTGGACCTCTTAAGGTATCTGACATATCAGGTACCCCAACGTTTCTCAGTCTATGTCAACTCACTGAAAGTGAAAGTGTATGTATATATACATGTATATATATGTCTGTGTATTATTTACTTCGACATGTTTTGTGATCTTTATGTCATCTTTACCTTTGTAACACCTGAACCCCAGACCTCTCGACCGAAAGACCCGGGCTGAGACGGAGATCAACACGCTAGACTCCGTTCGGTGAAGTGAAGAGACCTGATGTCAAGACGTCAGAGGAGAGGGACGTCACTTTTCTTCGTAAGGCTGATATATATTACAAGGAGGTAAAATATTATTGTCAACGAACGGTTTTGATGTTTTTACTTGGTCGATTTGGGGAAACCTTGGAAGTGTTTATCTGTTCACTACCACGGTATGAATTCTCAAAAATGACGTCATTATTAACTTTTGGATGTCTTCGTTAAAAATTTTTCCGATATTTAGAAGTTCACACACTACTAATCCTTCTTTGTACTACTTTCTCGCCCACGATACCAACGGTTTGGTATGATTAAACTGTTTGATGTTCAGGGACAATGAAGTCAAGGAAAGAAACATGATGTAAATAATTTCGTGAAACCCTTGGAGGATAAAAGGTAAACTTCGATTACTATACCGTTTCTTAATTTTTTTTTTTTTCAAGAGGTAAGAGGTGGAATGTTTACCCGAAGAACTTGTTGGTAGCAATAATTTATAGTGTTGACCTAACACGAAATATTTTACGGGACCAGTATGTCATCCCGGGTCAATAATCCTTAACCCGTCCAACATGACATCGAAGAGTGATATTGGTCTACTTCCGGGATCAGTTACCCATTTTGTCATAGGGAATACCCTCACAAGCTATCCCGTTTTACCGACTAAATATTTTTCGAACTTACGAAATTGTATCTTGTCTACAAATAATTACACCTTGTTTACCTACCTCAGTACTTATAAAACATTTAGTACCTGAGTACATCGGTTTCTGCTGGAACTTACAAACCAGACCCGAACAAGACTGTAGACGAACCCAAGACTGTACTAACAAACAAATGATTGGAAAGATTCCACGGAACCTTACACCCGGTCTATTTCACCCATTTTTCCTCTGAACGCCAGATATACTTATTGAACTAAGGAAACAAAGGTTTTAAGTCGACAAGTTAGAAACTGGATATGGCGAAGGACACAACATTAAGAATTATTAAAAACTTCTCACTTTCTCTCAACACAACCATACTATACTCTCTAGGTATGGTCATTGAGTAACGGGAAGGAAAGAATGTACCGGGAAAAGGGTAGGGGAGAGGGGGTGAGATTAGAGAATAGACAGAGCCCTTTACAAGTGGTTTTCTGACTAATCTGAAGGTGTCATTTAACGTAAAAGACCTCTACTAGGACTATCGTAAAAGTGTCGAAGGTACCTTCCAAGACTCTAATACATAGAATAGAAGTATGAAAACCATAGAAATCAGATTTGACGGACCATAGAGATTCTAATTTTTTTAAAAAAAATCACACAAAATTTACCTGTTAGGAAACTTCAATCCCCGTACCACGAAGGGACCAAAAATATTTGGGTCAGTTGTGGTGTTATAGAACACCATAAAAAGGTTTGGTAAAAGGTTTGGTAATCACTACGTTAAGGTTTTGGTAAACATACTAACTAATAAACATTAATCCTTTTGATCTTCTATTCGTTATACTTTTGTCTTAACTTTCCCTTAGACTTGACACAAAATCAGACGTATGACTAAAAAAAAAAAAAAAAAAAACCGAACCGGACCCCAACCCACTCGTTTTCTATTCAGTGTATCTCAAGTTAACATGGGTCTCATCGGTAGGGGATACCTGAAACTAAGTGTTCGGAACTACATCAGAACCAGAAAAAGAACTCTACCGACGTTGACAAAATCGACGTATCTCTCAACCACTACCTTTACTTCTCCACACAATGACTTTGTGAGCTCGAGGGACTAAGACTTTGGTACCGACACTGACACGTCGAAACCGACGGTCTCTCTTACTTTCTCGAGGGAAATCGTCCCTATCGTCTCCAGAAGACTTACTTGTATAGTAGGGGTCAGGAGGAGGGAGTAGAGACGTCCAGTGTGTCGTAGACTCCACGTGTTTCGTTACATCCCTCCGTGACTTACCTCGAACATTGACCGATTTATAAGGGGGGGCGGAATGAAAAAAAGAAAAGATTAATTAAAAAAAATAACCGTATATCAACTAATGTTACAACATAATGAAAAACTAGATGTTGTCTCACTTAGTCGATATGTATATAGGTGACAAAACATCTAAGAAAAGGGTATATCCAGTAATGTATCATAGCTCATCTCAAGGGACACGATATGTCATCTAGGAATAACCAATAGAGAAAATATATATCATCACACATACAGGGTTAGGGTCAGAGGGTTAAATAGGAAGAGGCGAGGTGGGGGTGGGGCATTGGTGTTCAAACAAATGATGTAGACATTGAGATAAAGACAAAACGTTTATTCAAGTAAACATGGGGAGGGGGAGGGCGGGATGGCCGTTGGAAAAATTCTAAGGTGTATATTGAAAGGAGGATTGTGACTGTGAGTATAGACAAATATTGACTTAAGTAACCAAAACGAAACCAAAAGACATCGTCGTTTCTCGTTTATAATGAAAGAGACTGTTAGGGAATGGGAGGAGTCAGAAGGTAATAATAAAAAGACGAAGAGTATTAGAGAGTTTCTACTGACAGTCACTAAGACTTTAAAGAACTCCGGGACATTAGGTAAAGCATGACCAGGCCTAAGAACTCCGGCGAACTTCACTGATCCGACAGAGAGTGATCGAGTTATCCGTTTTCGGACAGACCTTGACTTTAGGGGAGAAACGCAACAAACAAAATGGAAGAAGCCCCAACTTGTGACCCGACGGAACAATTTATCGTATCTTCCTTTTTCAGTGACCCGTGAAGACGAAAGAGAGAAGGGAGGAAATAGTGATGTGGTTTAAGGGTTTACTTCAAGAAACGAAAACAGGAACGAAGTTTATATAGAACTTTTTCGTTAATTACTGAGGAATTTCTTTTTTTTGTTTTTTGTTCAGAATCTGTCTATTACGAGTAGAAATCGAAAACACTGTAATAAACTTGTTCAAGTACGATTTGTTGTTTTTACCATGGATCCTTATGATATCCATCGAATTTATGAGAACAGAAAGAGAATCATCTTAAACTGTGGGATTGACAAAGTCAGTCACAATATAGTACTCTGAGAGAGGTTCAGTAACCTTAATTAAATATATATGACACAAGTGAGTAAGGTAATTATGAATAACTCGTCAATGATACACGGTCTTTGAACGTTTACAACCCTATGTGACTTCTTTTGTTATCTCTGTCTCGAATCACAATCCTCAATGATTAATGTATCTACGAATTAGTATTATCACGGTGTTTCTTTTATTTATGTACACCGAGTACTCTCTCTGACCTACCCCCCTTGACTGGATCAGACCGTACATCTTCTTCGAGTGACCTTTTCTGGGACTACGACCCATTCTTACTTCTGTCTTCCTCTTCCCCTGTCGTCTCCTACTCTACGAATCTATTGTAGTGGTTCGGTTACCTGTATTTAAACTTGTTTGAGGATCTCTATCACCTCCCGTCTTCTCGGACCGGACGACGTCAGGTACCACAGTGTCTCAACCTGTGTTGAATCTCTGATTTGTTGTTGTAAGTTTCGAGTCCGAAAGTTGACTACATCTAAGACCTCTACAACTAATCACCTGACACCCTTCATGTCTTTAACTCTTAATTTATAAAATTTTGGAGTTACTTGTATTCAAACTCGTTTGAGACCCTCTACCACTCCCTGTCCTTCCGGACCGGATGACGTTAGGTACCTCAGTGTCTCAGTCTGTATTGACTCACCGACTTGTTGTTGTTACTGTTATACTAATTCACTATAATACAATTTTGTGACCTTATACATACAACAGACAATGAAAAAGTAAAAAGAGATGATGAATAAAAAATTTTAAATTTGTCGTTTTCACAAACAAGTACTATGTGACCCTCCCTTTTTGTTCAGGAGAGGGTTTGTATCAAACGTACTTTCGATCATCTTGGCGGAACGAGTTTAAAAGAAATTACCTAGGTTTCAAGGGATCACGATATATTACTAAAAAAAGGGGAAAGAGTACCCTTTGGTTACCTTAATCGTTTAAAATTCTTGTATGTATACATAAATTCGGTGTGTTCTAAACACTTAAGGAAAGGGTCTTTCTATTTCGTGTGGTTAACGTTGTTGACCCCGCACATAACAAATTGATTAAAGACACTCTTTAAAGAGTCAGATCCTTAACGCAACGAACGACAAAATAAAAACGGGAATCTGATATCGTACAATGAATTGGTGACTTGAACACACGTAACTCTGTTGCCTCAATACCAATGTACTTAATACTAATCTACATGATGAGGGCAAATAAAGAAAGGTCTTCTTCATTACTTTCTACAGTTTTTTGAAAGGTGGAGACTTTGGAAAAAGGTCAACACAGGTGTCTCAAGTCGACAACTAGTCTCCGACGATGGAAACACAGGTGTAGGGGTCATTGTCTCTGGTCTTGACAAATCTGTAAACTATCACTTCTTTAGAGTGTCAATTCGGGACTTCGGTGACACATATTATGGACGTGCCGTAAATCGCGATATGACCTACCTTTTATTTTCCTTGATGGTTTACTAAATATATATATATATAAAAAACGTTAAAACAGAATTTTTTTACTTTTGATCTGGATCGAGTCTCTTTCCCGAATAGGTATTATAACTCCTCAATAGGTTATCTACTCTTGACACAAAACAATTTTTAGACAGATGGTAATCAAACGACCAGTCATATTTTTATTTCCAAAAACAAAACGAAAACGAGGTAAACTAAATTTTATTTCGTTCCATCATTACTCACAGTTGAGACTACAGTCTGACGGACCCAAATTTAGGATCTGAGATGTAGAATGATGGACTACTGGATCAAATTCAATGAAGGGAGGGTCACGGAAAAAGGTTGTTGTATAACTTCTATTATTGTCATTTCTTGTTTAGGCACATTCCATTGATTGTGTGTGACAAGGCTTGTGTCGTGAGTTGTTTACAATCGACAAGGACAAAAGTACTATTTTGAGTATTCTTCTTTAAGACAATTTTCCTACTCCTCCTTCCTTCCGTCACTTCCTCTACTCCTCCATCCTTTTCTTTCTTCCTTTCTTTCCAGTGTCCGTTAACTTCTTGTACCCTACACCTAGGTCTACTGAACCGGGACCCAGACCGGGGAGATAAGGGAATTCACACACTAGGTTCGTCAGTACACTGTAGTGACTTGGAGCCCCGGGAGAAGAGAAGACATTTACCTTACTATAGTTGTTATAGACGGAGTACCTCAACAGGACTCACCTCTACTCGACTATATACTAATCCTGGGAACACTCACTATTCCTACTACTCCCACACCAACACAAAGAGTCACTGAGAAGGAAACCGTTCCTAAAAGAATCCGTACACGAACGAACTTGACCGAAGACCTCCTCGACCTAGGAAGAACTCAAACCCCGAAACCCGACCCCGAAAGGGGAATAAGACCTGGATACACGTCGTTAACAAGTAACTCTAGTTTACACATCTGGTGTGGATGGACCAAGGACCATTACCTCTCCACTCCTAGTGACGACCTATAGTCACACACACACAAAAGACTTAACGAAGTAGTCTTGTTACACGGATATTTACTTCTTTTCGAAGTAGAACCCGGTAAGACGTAAACTAAATTGTCACATTGGAAGGATCCTTCACCTTAACCTCTAACTGGATATTCAGTTCAAAGAAATGGTTTTTTTTTTTTTTTTCTTTCTTTTTTTTCTTTCCGACTGACTACTTCTTTGTTCAACTTTTGGGTCTCCGGTTCTAAAGGTCAGAGTAAACACGGTACTGAACGACTCACTGTAACCCGTTCATTGAATTAGTGAAACATCGAAGTAAAGGAACAAGTATTATACACCGTACTGTCATGATTGGACGGAACGATCAAACGATATTTTTATGTTAAATTATAAACGGTACAGAAAAAGTCGTGTGTGACAAAGGTTCTGATGGACCAAACCCTATTCAACCTTTATTTTTTTCCTGTTGAAAAGGATGACGTGTAGTTGACATAAGTGTTCTTATAAAATGAGAAAAGATATACTTAAAAGGTTTAAACGACCGTATAACTCACGTCTTGAAAGGGTCGTAGTAGAAAATCCTACACTTTATCGAGTCGACCTTAAGGTAGTGGAGATGATCGGGACAGGTATCATTACTCACGTTAACACGTCATCAAACTTGTAAGAAACCGTAACGGAAAGAAATCCTAACCTTACTTTTGACGGGAAAAGGTCAGGACACCGGTGACGACTCAAAAGGTTTAAACGACCGTATAACTCACGTCGCGTAAGTGTCGTAGTAGAAAATCCTAAACTTTATCCAGTTGACCTTAAGGTAGTGGAGGTGATCGAAACAAGGATCACTACGAAGGATTCCTGGTGATCTGAAGCACAAGGTCTTATAGACCGAGATCAACTCACTAGTGTGATAGTACCAATAGACCCAGTACTTCTAGAAAAAACATATCAAGAAGACACATAAGGACGGTGGAGAAGAATTATAGAAGACGAAGACAATCAAAGTATGGTAAAGATACGAAATAACACGGGTAGAAACATACTTTACAAGGGAACAATAGAGACTAAAAGAACTTCTCTAGAGATCAGAAAGGGTAAGACAACAAAAGGAAATAAAGAAACCTAACTAGTGACTCCTTCCGATAGAACAGAGAGGAACGATAAGAAACCTTGAGACGTAAGTTTACCCATATAGAAAGGAAAAGAGGAAACGGAAAGTGAACAGAAGAAAAGAATCACTAAACATTCCGGAGGAGTCTTTTGGTAAAACAGAAAGACGTAAAGAAAAAGAACCCCTACCAGAACTAGTGACGGGTGACATGTTACAGTGTTTGGAGGTAGGTGTCAAGAAGTCCGTGAGATAGTCTAGATTAGGAAACTTAGATAAACAGTGAAAGTGACATATTAGCGTTCCTTAAAATAAATCCAGTATGGACTCACCAGACTAAAGGGATGAAAGCTTTTTGAGTCGACACCGGTGTCCTGTCATTTACCAGTCAAAAGTAAGGTTAGGGTTTCTTTCCGTTACGGTCTCTTACAAGTTTGATGTCGTGTTAACGTGAGTAGAGTGTGTGATCGTTTCATTACGAGTTTTAAGAGGATCGGTCCGAAGTTGTCATATACTTGACGCTTGAAGGTCTACAAGTTCGACCTAAATCTTTTCAGTCTTTTGGTCTCTAGTTTAACAGTTGTGGGCAACCTAGTAGTTTTTTCGTTCTCTCAAGGTCTCTTTGTAGATAAAGACGAAATAACTGATACGGTTTCGAAAACTGACACACCTAGTGTTGTTTGACATCTTTTAAGACTTTCTCTACCCTTATGGTCTGGTGGACTGGACGGAGAACTCTTTAGATATACGTCTAGTCCTTCGTTGTCAATCTTGACCTGTACCTTGTTGTCTGACCAAGGTTTCTCCCTTTCCTCATGCAGTTCCGATGGATAACAGTGGGACGAACAAATTGAATGTACGTCTCATGTAGTACGTTTTACGGTCCGACCTACTTCGTGTTCGACCTTAGTTCTAACGGTCCTCTTTATAGTTATTGGAGTCTATACTTCTACTATGGTGGGAATACCGTCTTTCGTTTCTCCTTGATTTGTTGGAGAACTACTTTTACTTTCTTCTCTCACTTTTTCAACCGAATTTTGAGTTGTAAGTCTTTTGATTCTAGTACCGTGGGTCAGGGTAGTGAAGTACCATTTATCTACCCTTTGTTACATTTGTCACTGTCTGAAATAAAACCCCCCGAGATTTTAGTGACATCTACCACTTACGTCGGTACTTTAATTTTCTGTGAACGAGGAACCTTCTTTTCGATAGTGGTTGGATCTGTCGTATAATTCTTCGTCTCTGTAAGGAAACGGTTGTTTCTAGGTAGATCAGTTTAGATACCAAAAAGGTCATCAGTATCTAGACTCTCAGCCTGATATTTCTTTTGACTCAGGACTTCTTAACTACGAAAGATTCACCACAACCTCTTCTGAGAACTCTCAGGGAACCTGACGTTCCTTTAGTTTAGTCAGTTAGGATTTCCTTTAGTCAGGACTTATAAGTAACCTTCCTGACTACGACTTCGACTTTGAGGTTATGAAACCGGTGGACTACGCTTCTCGACTGAGTAACCTTTTCTGGGACTACGACCCTTTCTAACTTCCGTCCTTCTCTTCCTCTACTGTCTCCTACTCTACCAACCTACCGTAATGACTGAGTTACCTGTACTTAAACTCGTCCGAGACCCTCAACCACTACCTGTCCTTTCGGACTACACAACGTCAGGTCTCCCAACGTTCCCCAGTCTGTGCTGATTCACTGACTTGACTTGACTATCCTTAAAAGAGTCAAGGTAAGACAATCGACCAATCATTTCATATGATGGGACCCGAAGGAACCACCGAATCTACCATTTCTTACGTCCTCTGGACCCCAAACTAGGGAGTCAACCTTTCTATGGGACTTCTTCCTTTACCGTTGGGTGAAGTCGTAAGAACGGACTTAGGGTACCTATCTTCGCGAACCACCCGATGTCAGGTCCCCAGCGTTTCTCAACCTGTACTGACTCTCTGATTGTTGTTGACTGACTTTCATAAAGAAGACGGAGATTTTCGGAACGACAAAGGTGTAATTTTTATATACTGGGGAAGGGGTTTATTATTTTTATTTACGGGGTTTACTTAGGTGTCCTTTTTAAGAACCTCCGAGATCCCTTTGTGACTTTGTCTTTCACCACAACTGTCACGGTCTTTAAGAATTGTTACCAGAATTTGACCATAGTCACTCTTCAGGCTCACTCGAACGACGTGTGTCTGTCCGAAGACCCGAAGATTGAGGATCGAGAGGTGGTCTGTGCACCTGCCGGAAACCTCTCCCACATAACTAAGTGACACGTGTTATTGGAGAACATGAAGTTATAATTTTAGTAAAAAAGGAACTCCAAAGTAATCTCTCGTCAATATGATAATTATAAATAGAGACGAGGTTGGTTTGGAGTTGAAATTACTGTCACTTCCTTATTTCATACACTTTTGGGTCGTGTTACTCTTGTCTTTTTCTTGTTGTCGTCTCTCCTATGTAAAAACCTTCTATCTTTTTTCTCCTTCACCATAGATCGAACCTTGTCTCTTTCGTCTTACACACAAATTTCGGTCGAATAAACACGACCTCTTTCCGACCTCTTAATCTGTCCAAAAAGACTTCTGTCCCTACCCCTATCTCGACACTCCTCCAATCGTTTTTGATGGGGTAGGGAATCGGTTACGTCGACTGGAAGGGGTAATATCGGTTTCCGTCCCTAGGTTGTGATGGAGTTCCCCACACCAGACTCACCGAGTCTTGAACCCTCGAAGTCTGTCTTGGACCCCACCATCACTCTACCTTCACCTCCACCCCCCCCCGTCAGACATTTGTTCTTCCTTCTCGACGTCCTCCTAGAATGGTGGAGTAGGTTGAACTATAGTCTTACGACCGTCGGTCCCAGTTTTGTACCTCGTCCTCCGGTCTCCTAAGGAGAGATCCCTCTATCCGTTCGGGTCTTGACCGGACGTTTTTGACTTTAAATCCTAAGGTGGTTGTTTTGTGACCTAGGGACGATCTAGTAATTTACTCCTTTAGATGAACGTTAATTCGAGTAGAAAACGATGTGTGTGTTTCGAAGGTTAGTTGGTTTTAATGGTAAGGTGGTCTTTACTTTTCTTAATTTTCTTACTGTTAAAAATTTTTCTTTGGTTTTCTTTTTCTTTTTTTTTTTTTTCTTTGACTTTCTACCCTTTGTTACATTCCTTGTCAACCTTTTGTCCTTCTTTTCACATTAATTGTAAGAAACTTTTAATTGTGTATAATAGTAAACCACTTTTTCTTTTTTTACGATAAAATTAAAAAACTGGGTGATCTTACCAACAAAGACCAAAATAAAAACGGTGTAATATTTAAATAAAGTAATAATACCTTTTATTTGACGTATAAATTTTACATGTCAAACTGAAACTTTAAACATCGTGGGTACTTTAATAACACTGTCAGTTCTTTTACATATAAAGATAGTCAGGATTTTCAAAGGAGTCTGAGAACATTAAGACAAGAAGAGAGATGGGTATAGAGGTCCATTGGTATTAAAAAAAAATTTTGACTTTGACATTCAACGTGAAGGATCTTAAGATTCATTTACCTCAGTGTGTCTACGAGAAAGAAGCAGACAAAAGAAGGTCGTACTAGTAAAATCTAGCTACTATGACGTAAATAGTTGTCAAACAAGGAAAACTAACGACCCATTAAAAGTTATTATACCTATAGATATTGAACAAATGGGTAAGTGTGGGACTACCTGAAACCCAACTAAGATTAAGACCCGTCAATGGTTTTTACAACGTCACTTGTACAAATTCGGAAACGTATCTGTGAACAAAAGTAAAGTGAAACCATTTATAGATTTTCACCTTACCGACCAACAAACCTTTCACAAAAGTTTGACAAAAGGTTTCACCAACATGAACATATAAGACAGTTGTCACACACTCTCAAGGTCAACGAGATGTAGGGGAGGTGGTGATCTATACCAGTCCGAAAATTTAAAATCAGTAAGATTACCCATACGTTTTGAAGTGACGTCAAAATTAAAAGTAAAAGGACTACTTATTATTACAACTTATGGAAAGGTACACGAATGACCGATAAACTTACAGTATAAATCACTTTACGAACAAGTGTAGAAAGTAGGTGAAAATTTTCATCCGACAGAACTATAATTCAATATTCTTAAAAAATATATGAAACCTATGTCTGGAAAATATAGCCAACATTTATAAAAGAACATAAACGTATAGATTGACGAAGAAAACTTCTCGTCTTTGAAAATTTAAACTTTCTCAAGTCAGATAGCTAAAGAAAGAAAACATTAAATACGAAATACTCATAATTCTTCGGAAACGGATAATGTTCTAGTGTTTCCAAAAGAGGATATACAAAAACTATTACAAATATGAAATTCCAGAATGTAAATCCAGACACTAGGTCATAAAATACAATCGTAAACACACACCACACTCTGCTCCTACCTATAAGAAAAAAAAAAAAAAGTACAGATATGGGTCAACTAGACCGTCATAAACAACTTTTCTAAAAAGAAAGGGACACTTAGTAAAACCGTGAACACAGTTCTTAATAAACTAGTATATACATGTCCAAATAAAGACTTAAAAGATAAGGTAGATAACTAAATACACAGATAGAAAAGTAGTCATATTTTGAGAATAACATTAAAACATCATTAAGAATTTTAATTCATTAGATTTATAAGGTTGAAATAAGAAGGAAAAATTTTTTCATGAAACTAATAAGGTTCAAGAAACATTAAGGTACATGTAAAATATTGCCTAAACAGTTAAAGACGTTTTATTAAACGACCCTAAAACCATCCCTAAAGGAACTTAATTATACCCCTATTAACGATAGTATTATTTGTACAAGTTAGGAGGTCAGGTACTTATAATAAATAGAAAGATAATCTCAGTAGAAATTCATAACAGTCGTCACTAAATATCAATAATCACGTTTCCAGAATCTTTATAAAACAATCTAAATGAGGATAAAATAAAAAAACCGTGATAATTTTTAAGTTGAAAAACTTTCAAATATAAATTTAGCAATCGATAATTCATATATTATATATTTTTAATCGATAGTCATCTATTTTTTCAAACACAGAGTTGTAACATAGGACACTAAAACGATGTAAGTCAATGATTAAGATTGTCCATAAAATATCTAAAGGATACATTTGGTAGTATAGTAGACTTTTCATCCTGTCACGATGAACAAAAAAAAACATCAAAAAAGGAAAAAAGGGGGAAAAAACCAAAACCGGAATAAAGATCTTGGAGGTCATGTTACAACTTATTTTCACCACATAAGAACGAAACAAGGGGTTAGAAGTTAAGTCAAGTCAGCGAGTCAGCACAGGCTGAGAAACGCTGGGGTACTTAGCGTCGTGCGGTCCGGAGGGACAGGTAGTGGTAGAGGGCCTCAAGTGAGTCTGAGTGCAGGTAGTTCAGTCACTACGGTAGGTCGGTAGAGTAGGACCCAGCAGGGGAAGAGGAGGACGGGGATTAGGGAGGGTCGTAGTCTCAGAGAGGGTCACTCAGTCGAGAAGCGTACTCCACCGGTTTCATGACCTCGAAGTCGAAATCGTAGTAAGGAAGGTTTCTTTAGGGTCCTGACTAGAGGAAGTCTTACCTGACCAACCTAGAGGAACGTCAGGTTCCCTGAGAGTTCTCAGAAGAGGTTGTGGTGTCAAGTTTTCGTAGTTAAGAAGCCGCGAGTCGGAAGAAGTGTCAGGTCGAGAGTGTAGGTATGTACTGGTAACCTTTTTGGTATCGGAACTGATCTACCTGGAATCAGCCGTTTCATTACAGAGACGAAAACTTATATGATAGATCCAACCAGTATTGAAAAGAAGGTTCCTCATTCGTAGAAAATTAAAGTACCGACGTCAGTGGTAGATGTCACTAAAACCTCGGGGGGTTTTATTTCAGACTGTGACAAAGGTGACAAAGAGGTAGATAAACGGTACTTCACTACCCTGGTCTAAGGTACTAGAAGTAAAAGACTTACAACTCGAAATTCGGTTGAAAAAGTGAGAGGAGAAAGTGAAAGTAGTTCTCCGAAAAAACAAGGAGAAGTGAAAGACGGTATTCCCACCACAGTAGACGTATAGACTCCAATGACTATAAAGAGGATCGTTAGAACTAAGGTCGAACACAAAGAAGGTCAGGTCGCAAAGAGTACTACATGAGACGTATATTCAATTTATTCGTCCCACTGTTATATGTCGGAACTGTGTGAGGAAAGGGTTAAACCTTGATCAGACAACAAGGTACAGGTCAAGATTGACAACGAAGGACTGGACGTATGTCTAAAGAGTTCTCCGTCCAGTCCACCAGACCATAAGGGTAGAGAGAGTCTTAAAGGGTGTCAAATAACACTAGGTGTGTCAGTTTCCGGAACCGTATCAGTTATTTCGTCTTTATCTACAAGAAAACCTTGAGAGAACGAAAAAGGTACTAGGTCACCTACAACCGTTAAACTAGTGACCAAGGAGACAGAAAAGACTTTGGTCGAACTTGTAGTCCTTCGGAATCTCCCCTTTTTAAGTCAAAAAATGGTGGTACTACAATGACATCTCAATAAATAAAAAAATTCTACTAAAAATAGTCAAACTCCTATAAGGGACGGAGGGTCCAACATCAGTCAAAGGAAAAAATAAAGATATTAGTAGTTATCCACAACTTAAAACGTATGAAAAAGTTGTAACTTTACCAAAAAGAGGAAATAAAACAATTATAGTATCAGTACCCTTTAATGCAAGTAAAAAATTTACAATTTGGTTAGAACTAAAAACCTTATTTTTGACGAACTAGTACTACATCATAAGAAAATTTTATAAATACCTAAATTAAACGATTATAATTCTTTAAAATAGATACATGTACTCTCTATCAACAGAAATTCAAAAAAGGACACTGAAAACCCAGACAAAAAACACAATCCCAATAAGACCGAAGTATTTTATTAGACCCGTTACAACAGAAGAGATATAAGACTTCTACAAACACATTCTAACCATAATAAAGAAGACACTTACAAACAACTTAAGTGGTGATTCTATTAGACGTGGACCTCCTAAAAAATACTTTCTAAAAACATTCTTTATGTTAAAAATATATCTATTTCCTGATAAGTCTATAAGACAAAGATTAACATAGTTAAAACCATTTAATATAAAAAGTTCTTAAAAGTGAATTATATTTATCAACTTAAACAACCGTAATTCAAAAAGTATAATAAGAAATAGGAATTTACGGACATCCTAGACACCACTATTCGGGGGAGAAATGGTAGTAAAATCACTGAACGTAGGAGAAAGAGAGTCAGTTAGACCGAACCCGAAACAGTCAAAACAACGAGAAAAATTTTTGGTTTAAAATCGAAACTATTAAAGGACAAAATAGACAAAAGATGAGGTGCTTAAAGACAGGAATAGACAATATAAGAGACTAAATATGTGAAAAAGAGGAAAATATTATATGTGCAAAATTTCGAGAAAATCGACTTAAGTAAAAGTAGGGTGAGTTTTATAAAGGATTAACGGAAATACTAAAACAGAAACTGTGTACTTAATAAATCCTCCCACAAATTGAAGATCCATAGACCCCAAAAGGATCTATAATATAACAATAACTAAAAAATAAATTAAGATGACACCGGTGTTTTATGTACTTTATTTTCGTATAATTGGACAAAATAGCAGGTCGTATACCGGATAGAAACACTTCCATGAGACATGTGAATTTCTCTTGTGTATCAGACGTCAACCAACTACGACACAAAGTATTTACAGTTAATCCACCACTAACTATCACAACAAGTATAGAAAACACAGATACGTCTATAAAATAGAGTAAAAAGAGACTTAACGTATGACTACCTACGATTTTAGAGAACTATATTAACATGTCGGTACAAGAGGAATTAAGACAGGTAAAAAAAACCACATAGAACTTCGAGACAATAATTTCCGTATGTGTAAAATAATAACAATACATAAGGATTGTTTTAATATAGTAGTCATATTTTACGAGTAATTAAAAATTTTTTTGTAAGTCTTGAGAATCTTTTACTTCCATACTATTTGACTTTAAAATTTTATAAACACAATTTTTCTTCTAAGTCTTCTATTTCAACATTTTTGGAGGGTCATTCACCTTTTACCACCTATTTATTATTCTTGGACTCTTTCAACGAGACCCTCTAGGTGTAAGTTTATCATTCTCAAAACAAAAAAAAAAATTTCATCTAAACCTCTTCCTTTACCGTTGGGTGAGGTCACAGGAACGGACCTCTTAGGGTCCCTACCCCTTCGGACCACTCGACGACAGATACCCCAACGTGTCTCAGCCTGTCTTGACTTCGCTGAATCGTCATCGTCATCGTCTTCACCTTTAATGGGTCCTTGATTATATTCTTGTAAAGGATAATCTCTTCCTGTGTCAAATGTTCTAGGTTTCCCGGAGGGTCCCCGGTCTCATCACATCCAACTTCTTGATGTGACTCCACGAACACTTTAAAGTTTTATAGACCCACAAGACACCTGGGGAAAGGAAAAGAACTGACGACTTCCTTACCAAAATCGAGACTCTCTTTATGAACAAGATCTTACTTTTCGTCCCTGGAAGGAAAAGTCAAGGACTCAGAACAGGAGTCGAGTGAACTTGTATCTGAGTGTCGACTTTGTCGGGACGGCTCTTAAGTCTCGTCGGGTCAAGGGGAGTGGGTCCAAAAACCAAACTGACCTCAGCACACTTAGAAACTTTACAGGAATCATGAGTTCGTGAGTCCTCGGTTCTTAGAAACAAATTGGTGAAATCGTTCAATTAGGGGTCTAACACAAAATTCAGACAATGGTTTAAGTAATTCTTATTGCATGACATACGAAGACATCCCTCTTATAAACGGGGATGTACACTATTCTGGATTGCCGATGGGGATCTTGTGAATACTCAACTATGGGAACTCGTCAAACCCTTTATTAAAAGTTTAATTCATATTACTCAATTCAGTAAAACCTCCGGTAGGTTTACTCCCGTGGTTCTGGTTGTCACCTCCGTGACCCTTTTTCGATCCCGGACCCTAGTGTGGGACGGTCAGGACACGAATACGAGGGGTTGAGACCCTATTAATGGGTGTTGGTGTCGAAAGACCCCAGTATGGTAATTCCTGTTAGTCCGGACCCGGAATTTAGTACGAAGATACACCGAGAGTCGGTGGATGGAGGGTCAAAACGAAACCAAACAGAAGTGTGGGAAAAGTAAAATTTCCGAAGGTCACTTCCGCTATAAATGGGTCGGTCACCAGTCGCAGACGACGTCAAAGGTTGAGGTCGGGATTCGTCGATGGCGGTGCGACGAGGAGACGAAGGGGTCGGCTGAGACTTGGACTGTCCAGTTGAGGTCACTAATGTCGAAGACTGGTAGATCTCGCCAGTCCGGTCATTCACTCGTGCCGTGAAGGGTAAAGGTCTTCCTCAGATCAAAAAGGACAAACTGTGTGGGAAACCAACTCCTTTGAACTTGTCCAACCTTGGTCATAGGTAAGGTAAACTTCTGTGATAGACCTCAGAGAAGTTGGTGAAGGAACCGACCAAGATCTGACTACAGGGGTACCCGAAACCCGATGTAGAGTCCCTTAAAAGACGGAAGGATCTCGTGATCAGAGAGGGGAATAAGACAGAGAAGGTCGGCGTGTGGACACTTCACTATCGTAGAAACAGAGGGTGAATAATGGTTCCTGACTATCAGGATCAGACTACCGATTAAAACTACGAAAGTAATGAAAAAAGAAAATAGGGTCATTCGGAAGTCTAAAATCTGTTATTTTAAAGAGAATAGGATCTCGATACGGTCTCAAGAGTTCCTCACTGTGTCTATTTTCGTAGGGAACCTTGACAAGACGGTACATACCCCACGACACGATTTGTACAGTAACTGTACCAGAGTAAATTAGAATTAGTTTCGGGACACTTGATGGGCAAAATCTCTACTCTTATAGGACCGAATCTCTTAGTTTATTCGAACAGTATTCTTACACCTCCCCTATTTCGTCTCTAAACTTAAGTCCCTAAGGGACTTGGGTCTTGGGTATGAGAATTAGTGACACGGTACACGAGACGGAGTCCTTTCTACCTCTTATGGTGGGTGAAGTGACGTTTCTCTGTGTGTCTCTAGTGTGGGTCCAGACCTAAAATTGTTACACCTGACTAAATTTAAAGTAAATTAATTTCTTTTGAGAACCCACGAACGATCAACCGTCGTGATTCTAATCGTGTCATTCCTATCAAGTCTTCCCTCAAGTCTTTATAGGGACGGGAATCTTTAAGTTCTCTGATCATCACACCACCACAATCAACGAGTCAGTACAGGTTGAGAAACGTTGAGGTACCTGACATTGGACAGTCCGACGAGACAAGTACCCCAAGAGGTCCGTTCTTATGACTTCATCCAACGTTAAGGGAAGAGATCCCCCAGAAGGATCCCCAGTTTGGACCCAGAGGACGTAACGTCCGACTAAGAAATGTATGTGTTTATCAATTTGTGACACATTATGTCAAAATAAGTCGTCTGTTGTCTCTTCTCTTATGTCATTATTACTTCAGTCATCCTTAGATGTTACTGTTGAATTCTGATCTTTCCTTCTCAATTCGGAATCTTAAGATCCGTCAAATAGACTTTACGTCTTTGATCACCCAGATCACATCGACCTCTTCAAAAATACCTCTTTCCACCTGAATTTGAATGGGACCTTGGTTACTCTAAAACCAATCACCTCTTCTTCTCTCTCCCATAAGGTTCCTTCTCTTTCACACTAGTTTCCATCCTTCCTCCCTTACCTGCATCTACAAACCCTTCAGTAGTCCTACCCGGTCTGATATTTCATACCTCCTATTCAAACTCTTCGTAGAACTCTCATTATGAGTTTTAAACCTTAACTCAAACTTCCGTTACCCCCTAGTGTCTTCCGTAAACTTATATCCTTTTTGTCCGGTTTTTTTTTAAGTACACCTTATAAAAAGAGTGTCGAACCCAGTAAAGAGGTATAGTTTATTGACACCGACCTCAGTTCTACAATTGTGACTTGAGGTCTTAATTCCAGACAAAAGATAAGTCGTAATTTCGGTGTAAGAAGGACGGGTCTAAAAAAGGGAGTTGACTCTCTTTCGGAGTATACCTTTCACTCTTGAACGACTGACCGAGTCTTATTTCCTAGATCTACTAAAATCATTATCTTAATAGTCAAGACTAGTAGAGGAAAAGGTCATACTCCTACATGAACGGATTTCTTACCGTTACGAACAATTCGATCGGTCTTGTTAAGACGGACCAAGTTAGGTCTTGTACGAGACAGAAAATACGTCCCGATTTTTGAGTGGCTGTATAAGGACAAAAGACGAAGGGGGAAAGGATCTCAGATTTGTTTGATAAAAAGTAATAAACAAGGTAGTTCTCTTATACGTGAAAGGAACCAATATGTAACTCACTGTAATTGTTGTAAGTTTAGGATTCTTACATATACCTAGTTTGACCGAGAAAAAACCCATGACTCTTTGTGAAGTTAAAAGAACAAAGCTAACTTACTTGTTCGACAAGAGGAAAAACATCTAAACCCTTTGTGACATTAGAGTCCTCATTGAAAACGTCCCCTGACCAAAGTGGGTAAAATTTAACAATTATGAGAGTTGAAGTCTCTTACAAGAATGGGGGTCCAGACCTTTCCAACAGTAGTGAAACGTAGAATACCGAAAGTGACAGAGAGACGGATTTCGTACTCGGTAATACCCCGACGACGACAACGATGACGATTCAACACAGTCAGCACAGGCTGAGACACGCTGGGGTATCTGTCGTCTGGTGGTCCGAGGGGGCAGGGACCCTAAGAGATCCGTTCTTGTGACCTCACCCAAAGGTAAAGGAAGAGGTTACGTACTTTCACTTTTCACATTCACTTCAGTAATGACTAAATAGAGAGGAAACAGAAAAATTTAAATAAAATTGAATTAAATTTTAAAAAATAACTTTATGTCAACTAAATGTTACAACACAATCAAAGACGACATATCGTTTCATTTAGTAATATGTATATGTATATAGGTGAGGAAAAATCTAAGAAAAGGGTATCTCTAGCAATGTCTCATAACTCATCTCAAACGACACGTTATGTCATGTAGGAATAAAGACAGGAAACTTAGATATTCACTACCCTTTTAGAGAGATACAAAGGGAACACAACGTAAGTTTTGGATTACTCCTATACGATAATACCTAATGGACATGTAAAATCGATCGTTATAATGTTAAGAAAATAAATGTTTGAACAAACCAGTAGTATCCTCCTCTGTCCATTATAAACTCTACAAAGTAGGATTTTATGGGTACTTTGACGTGTCTTTCTCACTTTTTTTCTTCCTTTTATTTACATTTAAATTCTACCTCTGTCTGGTACACGAATTTAGGTATCCCTTACAGATGATGACACTAACAGTCACCCTACCCAACTCTTCGTATAAGAGTTCTAATGTTCTACGTACCGAGTGTTTGCCTTGGTCTCTTCGGGTCGACCACGACTTCCTCTTACCCTTCGTTCATGGGGATCGGGGGTAGTAAACGAGGGTTGATGAAGTCCTTGCACCTCTATGTGGCCGGTCTTTTCGTTTGTAAGGTCGACCCTTCTTCGACGGAAGACTCGGTCGGTCTCCATGCAGGTCTCAGTTTGGAGGGTGGGTTGGGTAGTTAAAGAGGAGGGTAGGAAATTTTCTGATACCGAGGGTCAGGTGTCGGTCCGTCCTACATCTGCCTCTGTTTATCTCCACCCAACACAGGACCTTCCCGATCAACACATTATTTTTCATGACATCCTATAAAATTTCGTTAATAGGAGGTTAATTTTTATTTACTTAAATTTAATTTTATATTATTTTTCATGACATCCTTGAAAGTACCACCGAATCATCAATTCTTAGACGGAAGACTGCGTCCCCTGCGTTTAAATTAAGGACCAGTCTCTTGATTCTAAGGTGTATACCACCCCGTTGGTTTAGACGTGTAACGTTACGTCTAAAACGTTCGACGGAGGTTTATTTATTAAAAAAAAATTTCATGATATTTAACCTCTCTCTGCTCTTCTTCCCCCTCCCGTCACGTCCGAACCTCCAGTACACTAGAATACACGATGGGAAATTTTATCCTGTCGTCTGAGACAACAGAGGATGATCACAGAGGATGATCACAGATGATGAATCTCGTTCTCGGGGTCAGATTACGGGTCTCTACAGGTATCCTAAGAGGTCCGTTGGGTGACCTCACCCAGCGGTAAAGGAAGAGGTCAGGTGTTCTCGATTTATAGACAGTGTAGGACTTTTTCCTCCATCCGTGAAGACACACAGTCACACGGGAAGTCTAGGCGAAATGAACACGGGTTCTCCTTTGACTCCCTGCTTTTTCTGAAGTAGTCCTGATGGGTGATCGTTCACGGTCCGACCTTGTATGACAAGAGAAAACGTCTCTCTGTCTTTTCACGGGTTTCCCCAGATTCGTTTCTTATGACGTTCTATTTCCTTTCCTTCGGAAAGACAATTTTGAACTGCACTCTAATATAGTGACTTTTATTTGAAGAGGTCCTTCCTCTCTGTGTAAAATCGTCTGTATAAAAACCAACAGAGTTTTTCTACACCCTTCCGGATCGGTGTTAGTCTAGTCTCAGTCCCCGGTAGACCTCTTTTGTCTAACCCTACTTCATTCTAAAAGTTTCCGACTTTACTCTTTACTCCCGTTTATACGATTTTCATATTATCTTAATTTGTGGACATACTTTCTCATAGTTACGTCTCTTCTGTATCGTCTTTAGTTTAGTCATTTCATCTTCTGTTTTATTCCCTTTCCTGGTTCTACTTTTACAACTCTCTCTTCTGTCGTTTGTGCCTAGATTAGACTCTTAATGTAAATAAGGGTTACTTCTTTACCTTGTTTTATGACCTTTGTCGTCAGTTCGTGTACAGTCTTCTTTTGATAAGACTCGACCTCTTCTAAACTCTGTTTTAATTTTACTGGTCTGGGTATATCTCCGTATAGAAAATTTTATAGTTATGAACTCAAAGGTTTAATTTCTTTCTTAGAAAGTCCGTAAATCTATCTACACTTGTCCAATGGTTACTTTATTTGTAGTTCGACCCGAATCTGAAAGAGTTGGGACTCCTGATAAGGTCTTCCGTTCCAACACAGAGTTCTTAAGGTGTAAGTGGGTTGTACTGCAAATACAAGTTTCCGACATCTTTAACTAAAAGTCTAAATGTTCCTCCGACATTTATATAGAACGTACCGGAAAAGAACTTTTTTTTTTTTCATAGACTTAAAGGACAGGTTAACTAGTTGTCTACTTAAACATATTCCTTTGTGTGTGTGTTTTACTGAACGTCTCTCGTGACCTCTGATAAGTTTTATACTTTATTATCAAAATTTACACTAAGTTTTCGACATACGTTTTGGATTATGGATGACAACTTTTTACTAAATGAACCCAGATTTTTGACTTTAATCTATTTCTGACTATTTTCTCCCTCCTCCTTATACAAGGTTCAATAGGCGACACTCGACCACCAAAAAAAAAAAAAAAAAAACATTAATCCCTCTTTATATATTTTACAACAGTAAATTACTCTTTAGGACAAAAGACACTCATTAAAATCAAACTTTTGACTGAAGAGGTTCTCTTACGAAAAGTCGTCGAATAGAGATTTTGACCTTAATAATATACCAGTATATAGACCGAAGTCTCGGACTATTTCCTTAGACTTTCTTTAGGACTATCCTTTTACTTTCTTCTACTTCCTTTAGGACTATTCGACTCCACAATTCTTTAATATATCTCTCTGTTCTATGTACTTACTAAAAGAAAGAAGAATAGATAAAAAAAAAAAATTCAATTTTCACGACCGTAGTCCCTCTCATTCGTCATCAGTCACCTTTGAATTGATCCTACTGAAACCATTCTATTCAAAAGAATAAACTATTCAACAAAAATTTTTAGACAAAGAAACAACTAATACTCTCAAACGAGTCCTTAAGTACTTAACGTGAACTCAGTTATATTCTTGAAACTTTATTTAAAAAAAAGAAAACAAAACCGAAGCCAACTTCGAAACTAAACTTCATTCTCCCTCTTCTTAGAGTCCTTAAGAAGGTACACCACGAGAAGTACCTCACCCACATCTTTACTCTTTGACCTTTAATGTGGATACGACTTATAGTCTTGATTAATACTAAAATTTCATAATTTCGAAGTCAGATTCAGTATTAGAAAAGGACAGAAACAACACGACAAATAGAAACGACTTCAATACAGATATGGTCAGTATCAACAATTTCCTTTTTTTTTCACGATCTTCTTAAACCCCTTTTAGGTAGTATAACACCACGTTCATAAACCAATGAACCCCTTTAGAACGACGGAGGACTAAAAATTATTTTTGTCTTCTAGGTCAAGAACTGGTCCTATATTAATTATTGGAAGGGACGTTGGGAGTTTTGTAAGATTAAGTAAAACAGTAACTAACGACTGTTGAGTGGATACCAAAGGGTAGTAATTGCACAAAGATTCATATATTTCCTATCTCCGTGATTCCCATTCAAACTGTCTTAGTGAGATTCCGGAATACATCTGATACTTAACAGGGTTTGATGAGTAGCGACAAGAGACTTCCCAAACAAATCATAAATAAACATGGAATGTTTGTCACCACGGTGAGAATGTCCCTTCCTTAAAATTTTCTACACACTGTAGTCATACATGTTGGTTGGTTGGTTGGTTCTCAGGACTACTGAGTGTTACATACGTCTGAGGTGATTAACACGCCTTCTGTGCCGTATTTGTACTTTGAATCAGAGACGAGAGTTACTTCACCTTTCGATCAAATCCGTCTCGTCATACTTGTTTACTTCACTAATTGTTTGGTAGTCCACACTCCGACCTAACATGACAGAAGGGAGACGAACACAAAGAAATAGATATTTTAACCTTTTCGATGAATATTATTTTGATGAATAGGGTTATCCTGGACCATGTGTCACGAGTTGTCTCCAATCGGGTCAAGTCAAGTCAAGTCAGCGAGTCAACACAGGCTGAGAAACGCTGGGGTACTTAGCGTCGTGCGGTCCGGAGGGACAGGTAGTGGTTGAGGGCCTCAAGTGAGTCTGAGTGCAGGTAGCTCAGGCACTACGGTAGGTCGGTAGAGTAGGAGTCAGTAGGGGAAGAGGAGGACGGGGGTTAGGGAGGGTCGTAGTCTCAGAAAAGGTTACTCAGTCGAGAAGCGTACTCCACCGGTTTCATGACCTCGAAGTCGAAATCGTAGTAAGGAAGGTTTCTTTAGGGTCCCGACTAGAGGAAGTCTTACCTGACCAACCTAGAGGAACGTCAGGTTCCCTGAGAGTTCTCAGAAGAGGTTGTAGTGTCAAGTTTTCGTCGTTAAGAAGCCGAGAGTCGGAAGAAGTGTCAGGTTGAGAGTGTAGGTATGTACTGGTGACTTTTTTGGTATCGGAACTGATCTGCCTGGAATCAGCCGTTTCATTACAGAGACGAAAACTTATATGACAGATCCAATCTCGGGTATTAGTAACAATAAATTTAATGACAATTAAATATTTACATTATCCTCCATTCTTTTTTTCTTCACTAGTCCTACACGACGTCGTCACCTCTTACAAATTAAGGACTAACACTAAACTCGACCTGGAAACTTACTATACATTTTAAATCGATCGACCACTGAATTTCGTAACCCCTCCAGTATACTCCACCCTTTTTATCAGTAACATTTCCGTACATCCAACGACGGAGATGTCAATTCTATTATCGGACTAACCAAGTCACCCATACATATCTTGCAACACCCTTTGTCTTAACTTACCTATCCCACCCCACTCTAATACCTCCGAAATGTTTAGTCCGTTTCCTCAAGTCTAAAACTATCCTAGTTGTTACTTAACAGAGATGAACTCACCCTCCTCACTATATTGTCTCTCCTCAGGTCATCGCCCTCCGTCCTACAAACCTCCCTCACCTCACGTCCCTCTTCCGACAATTGTGACGGGGATACTTGTCCCGAATCAATCGCCTTACCTGTCATTCTGTATCTCGGTTCTTTGATATTTCCTTCTTCACTGTTCATCCCCCTTTTATTGTCCTTTTACTTTATTATCATTACAAAACTTTAGATCACGGTATAAAAGATTCGGGTCGTGGACCTATGTTCCAACTGTTTATACACACATAAGTACTTTGTTAACTCACCAGTACATACCTACACTCTCAACCTGACACTTCTTTCGACTCGTGGCTTCTTAACTACGAAAACTTGACACCACAACCTCTTCTGAGACCTCTCAGGGAACCCGACGTTCCTCTAGGTTCGTCAGGTAAGACTTCCTCTAGTCGGGACCCTAAAGAAACCTTCCTTACTACGATTTCGACTTTGAGGTCATGAAACCGGTGGAGTACGCTTCTCAACTGAGTAACCTTTTCTGAGACTACGACCCTCCCTAACCCCAGTCTTCCTCTTCCCCTGCTGACTCCTACTCTACCGACCTACCTGCACTCAGACTCACTTGAGGCCCTCAACCACTACCTGTCCCTCCGCACCGCACGACGCTAAGTACCCCAGCGTTTCTCAGTCTGTGCTGACTCACTGATTTGACTGACTTGACTTGACTTCTACAGGGACTTTTACTCTGAATACTCCTTGTTTTATGTACCGGTCCGTTTCTTGTTTCTGATTATTTTGACCCTTTCCTATACTTCTCCCTCGATAGGTTAGGTCATGAGAAAATCGAAGGTAGATAACACATAGACGTAAGGACGACACATCCTTTACAAACGATCCTTCGTTTGTGACCAAATTTTAAGGTCCTGACATTACTAGATGAAGGTACACATATTGAAAGTACCCAGACAACCACGAACTCCCATTTTACCGTAGTACAAATTTTTATCACTAATATAGTTAACCCCTATTGGACCACAGGATGGTTACAAGTTTGGGTCTAAGGTGGTGTACATTGACATGGGAGGACTTACTCGATGACCTTGAAAGATACGGAGTACCAATTTTACCTTATTATTATAGATGACGTATCACTATAACACTCTGAATTGACTCTACTATGTACGATTCACGAGTTTTGTCACGGATCTCCCACGGTCTATAATAGATCCTCCTCAACATTCTCATCAGATTCACCACTCAGTGTCACGTCCACTCGTCATCAAGTGAAATAGGGTGACTTACACTTGTAGTATTGGAAGTCCTTTACCTAGAGGTTGGTTATATGGCTTTCGTATCAAAAGGTTCCATTAAGGACACTTTGATGTACAAATTCTGATTTTCATGTCTCACTTATAAACCCTAACCCCCAATAGGTAATTTCGGGTTTAGAGTGTAAAGTCCCTCACAGTGGACCCAAGTACGTTTCTGGTAAATTAATTTCGTCATGAGACGTCTAACGTAAGGATATCCGTGTCGCGAACTTTCCATTCTCCCTTTTGTGATCCATGGATGACAAACGTTTTCATATTTTATATTTTCTGAGTCTATGAAATGTACTCAATTATTGTAGACCTAAGGTCCAACTCGAGGGAATCTAGTACGAAAGAGACAGTGAGTTCGACCTAAAATAAAATCGGGAATACGACGTCTATTCAACATAGGATCCAACCCTATTCACCGGTCGAATGTCATTCACACAAAACAGTTTCGTTCTAAGGTTCAGTGAACTAACTTTTGACTTTTCGAAATCTCACGAAAGACCGTACCCCCGAAGAGGTCTACGAAAGACCTCACCCGGTAAGTCGGTCATTTAGTCATTGTCTCTAATCCCGTATGCGTCTTGTCCGGGAAAATAAAAGGGTCTTTGACCGAGGTTAAACATAATACAAAATTAAACAAAGAAGTTTAGTTCGAATATTAACACGAAAAGGGACCCATATGATCTTCCGTTCGTCATACCACTACCCTTACAGTTGAGAACGGTAAACAGTTTCTTCAACCTTCAAAGTCTCTGACATCTTACCCCTAGTAAAGTCATATCTTTTACCGGTAGACTTAAACTAATCACGAAAGAAACTGTATTTTCTCTACGACGGAGGTTATCTTAATATACTAAAACGGATGAAACCCGAGTCTAGGTGCACAAGGGATCTCGACAAATGATAGGTAGACTTCACAACTGACCCCGAAACAGTACCGTACTCCTGTCCTGCGTCCGGGAAAAAGACCTCGGTCGGACTCGTGTACCACATTACCCCTGATTTCTTTGAGTGTGGGTGTAAACCGGAAAATCCGGCGTATGAGGGAGGTCCCGGTACCTCCCCGAGGAGTCAAGTACAGAGATCTTGTTTCAAACTTGACGGTGTCTCGTCTAACCTTCTTCCTGAGACGGTCAAAAAGGTATGGGACAAAAAAAAAAAAAAAAAGAGTCCCTCAATCTTAACATCAAAAATAAGGTAGAGACGAGTAACTCTTAGGGACCCTTATCATTTTAAGTCTTTACGGCGTTTTTAAGAATGATTCACCCTCTTAGACAGATTTCTTGTCTTTACCCGAGTTATGTTGATATTACCCTTACACAACGAGTCAGAGATTCGACACAGGTAGAGAAACACTGGGGTACCTGACGTCGTGCGGTCCGAAAGGACAGGAAGTGGTAGAGGATCTCAAACAAGTTTGAATACAGGTAACTCAGACACTACGTAGGTTGGTAGAACAGGAGACAGTAGGGGAAGAGGAGGAAGGGAGTCAGAAAGAATCGTAGTCCCAGAAAAGGTATTCATCCGAGAAGCGTAGTCCACCGGTTTCATAACCTCGAAGTCAAAGTCGTAGTCAGAAAGGTTACTTATAAGTCCCAACTAAAGGAAATCCTAGATGACCAAACAAGAGGAACGACAGGTTCCCTGAGAGTTCTCAGAAGAGGTCGTGGTGTCAATCTTTCGTAGTTAAGAACCCGTGAGTCGGAAGGAATGCCAGGTTGAGAGTGTACACATGTACTGAAGATCTTTTTGGTATTGAAACTGATATACCTGGAAACAACCGTTTCACTACAGAGACGAAAAATTATGCGATTCAAATAGTATCGAAAAGAAGGATCCTCGTATGTAGAAAATTAAAGTACCGACATCAGTAGAAGATGTCACCAAAACCACAGGTTCTTTTATTTAGACGGTGACAAAGGTGACAAGGGGGTATATAAACGGTACTTCACTACCCTGGTCTACGGTACTAGAACCAAAAAGAACTTACAACTCAAAATTCGGTCGAAAAAGTGAGAGGAGAAAATGGGAGTAGTTCTCCGAGAAATCAAGGAGAAGTGAAAGACGGTAAACTGACCATAGTAGACGTATAGACTTCGACAACTATAAAGAGGACCGTTAGAACTAAGGTCGAACACTAAGTAGGTCGGACCATAAAATGTGTTACATGAGACGTATCTTTAATTTATTCGTCCCACTGTTTTATGTCGGAACTACATGAACAAAGGGTTAAAACTTGGTCGGGAAACAAGGTATAGGTCAAGGTTGACTAGTAAGAACTGGACGTATGTCCAAAGAGTCCTTTGTCCATTCCACCGGACCATAAGGGTAAAGTAATTTTTAAAAGGTCAAACAACACTAGGTGTGTCAGTTTCCGAAATCACATCAATTGCTTCGTCTTCATCTACAAAAAGACCTTAAGGGAACGAAAAAGATACTAATTCACTACAACCGTTAAACTAGAGACTAAAGAAACGGAAAAGATTTAGGTCGAACATGTAGACCTTCTCAATTCTAGAAGATCCGAACGTTCCTTAAACTTAAAAAGAAATTCATGGTACTCTTTGAAAATCTCCTAAACTTAGTCCCTCTTCTGTTTTAAACTAAACTTTTACTATCCCTTTATGAGAAACTTCTAATGAGTTTTAAATAAAAAATTATTTATAAAGTAAAAATATCCAAAATCCTTTTTACTTCCCTTAACTCTAAATAACTTGTGGAAATTACATGAGGTATAACAAAACCTATACAGACACAAAGTACATTGAAAATCTTGTTAAGATCTCCATTAAGAATCATAGAGACAAGTAGGACTACTATTTTGACTCTGAACCTTTCTAATTCATTAAATGGGGACTAGTGTACCTATCTCGTTCGGTTTTTAGTTAAGGACTACTTCTCACGGCACAACAGAATCACGAACTCACAGATCATATCACGGAACTTGTATCTCCTGTAGATTATTTAGAAACAATTTTATGCTTTTCTCGTTTGTAAAAGTAAATTTTTAAAATAGAAGTTATAGTTTACGGATTTACTATCAAATCGTATTCTTCCTTTACTTTTATTATCGTAATCGGGATGAAGTCACTCCCAGACTCTTCAAAATCTTTGAGAGATCTTTTTGAGTCCTGAACATAAATTTAATCCTAGACTCAGTCCCAAGTCAGTACCCTTTACGTTAGGTGAAAGACTTCGTCTTTCTTTAAATTAGGTCCTAAAGTCATGTAAGTCTTAACAACCTCTCCCTATGGACTGGAGAAGTCCTGACACTGACTTTAGACTCTTCAGGACCGTGGACTCAACGGACTCTTTAAATACCTCTGACTGTAGTCTTTCTTCTGTTTGATCCAAAAACCGGGAGCAGTCTCTTTATCGTTGGTCGTATATGAGTTGTCTGTTCTACGGACACACTGCTAGAGTTTTAACAACCCTTCCAACCTTTTCCCCGACGGTCCGGTCCTGAGGGCCGACTGGGGGTCTCGTTTACTGATAGACTGGACGGTCCCTTCGTGGGAGATGGAGGATAACGATGAGTCCTCGTCCTACACTGATCTTCAAGTACCTGATCTGACTTGTGTAGTGGAATCGACGTTACTTTGTTGGGTCTTTCGAGGTGGTGGTGGTGGTCTTATCGGGGAGTCCTCAACGTGTCGACCTCGGACCTGGGACCTGGGACCCTGTGACGACTTCTTATCGAGGGCAGACGGTTGTCGTCTCATCTTCGTCGTCCTTTTTGTCAGGGTGGGAATACAGGTAGAAGGTTTAGAGGGTGTGCACATAGATAACCGTCCTGACTAAACGTTTGGTATGGCCGGTGTCTCTCGGACATCTTGTATCGAAAGTCGAAAGGTTGGAGACACAGTTTCTTCCGTTCACCCTACCTGCCACCTATGGTTCTAGAGTGTCACTGTATCAGAAGGGGAAAGACGGGTTTACGTCATAGACGGTGAACCGTTTCGTCAACACTTTGAGAAATCCTTACATCGGTTGTACCATCCCAAACCCAACTGTAGACAGTCTCGTTACTTTCCGACGTAATCGTCGAAGGACACACTCTTCGAAGAACCCAGACACAAACAGGGCACTATGAAGAAGACAGGAGTTTCTCTTTACTTGTCTCCTAAATCTAATGCGGGACCTTCCAGGGGTCTTCTTGTGTCACACTAATGTCGAGTGTACTACAGAGCGGATTAGAACGGTTCACAAATTGATTCAAGTATCGTAGACACCTACCAACCTAAAAATCTTCGGACTCTGACACCCAGAATCTGCCGGAGAGTGGTTGGTGGTCGAAACTCTTCCACCTCCTATAGAAAGGAAAAGTAGTGTCGAGGGAATATACTCTTCAAATAAAAGTCTCACCTGAACCGTACTCTACTTCTAACCTGTTTCGGTCAGATCATTCAGTATGGTATGGAATGAGGAGTCTTCAAACTCGACTCTTTAAACTCTCGTAAGGTACAGTCGACTCCTATGTTGAGAAAGGGGTTCAGGAGTGTCTTTCTGAAACTGAACTGAGAACCGAAATTTATATCTTCAAACAATTATCTAAAAGTACACAGAAATCACCGTGAACGTGTTACGACTAGTGAAAGGACCAGGTAAGTCTGGAAACGAATAGATATCTGAGTTTGTGTCCGACGTATAAATTACAACTTTCACTATTGAGACCACAACCCCAACGAACAGGAAGAAAACTTCTGTGCCCACTAAGGGAAGAAAAAGTAAACTGTATATAATAATATAATCCGTTTTTAGAGACTTGAACGTCGGGAATTCTCCTTACAACATTACGATACACCTACTGTACCTTTCCAACATTCTATGTCATAATTCACTTTTTTTCGTTCCAAGTCTCATCATATATATCATACATATATACATATCATATTTTGGTAAAAATAAAAACTTCGTGACCACTTTACATCGTAGCCGTAACGGGTCCTTGAACAATCTTACGACTAAGAATCCGGAGTGGGGACGGGAAGGGTGGCGGGTCGTGGGTCGGTATGATGACTTAACCTTTGAGACCTACACCCCGACCGTCACACTGGAGGTCTACCACCTCTTGGTGATCGTAGTGGACCCTCGTCCCTACGTGTGGGATCACTACGATCACCATTTCTTGGGTGGACGGTTCCGTCCTTTCTATTCAAACTACGGACCTAACCCTTCTAGGGAACCTCCTCCTTTACCGTTGGGTGAGGTCATAGACGGACCTATTAGGGTACCTGTCTCTTCGGATCGCCCGAGATGTCAGTTACCCTAACGTCTCACCTTAGTACTGATTTCGTTGAATCGTGTGTGCGTCCCATACATACCCAAAAATTGTGGAAATTTTAAACGTATACTAGGGTCATTTACTTAATGAACGTAAACATTTCCTAAAACTAAAGTAAGAGGGACTAAGTAACATAAGTATATACAGAAAAGAAATATTTTAGTCATTTTTAAATTTTTTTTAATTTACACGACTTTTTACGACCGTTGATTTTCTTTTTTTTATAGATCTCCTGATATATAATCCGGTTCCGAAAAGTCGGAAACTATAGGTATGTCTAAAGACCCCCCGGAGTAATTCTTACACTCTCGACTGACTCCGGACTCCAAAACGTAAACATTGGTCGAGGTCCGGTTTCGTAACCAGATACCTAGTGTAAAACTTACCGTGTGGTCGGTACCAATAAAGACCTTCCATTTTAATACCCTCTAAAAGTGAAACACGGAAAGTGGAAACACGTAACAAACTTAAATTAAAGAACGTTTCTCGATATAACCCTCTCTTCTCATTTCTTAAATTTTTAGAAAGTAGTCTTAAACAGAATGAAGAGAGAGAGAGACGAGACATACGAATCGGGAATTTTATCGTTTATAAAGGTTCTCATGTAGTTGTCCTTTGTCTAAGGAACTAGTATACGTAGGGGTACGGTGGGTCGAATAACACCTATATTTGTAATTTCTCTTTACAAAAAATTTTCACCACAATCCACCATCTCCCGTGGACTTTTCCTGAGTATAATCGACCTTAAAGAAAGTCACCTTTCGTAGTCTTTTGATCCGTTTTGTCCGAATTCCTTGGTTTCCTTTAAAAGTTCTTTAGGTTTCCTTTACTATAATTATCAAAGTCAGTACCGACTTAGATTCAGAAGTAGTTTACTGTGCGAATTCTCAACCAGAGAACGAGAGAGATTCGAGAGGAAAGGAGACGTCACCGAAACGGAGGTACATCAGGGAGAGAGGGATCCTACCGGTGGTCTTCGGTCTCCAAGATAAAGTGGTCTAATCGTCGGTGTCGTTCTCCTCTTGAGGAGAAGCGTCGTTCAGGGCAGTCACTGAAGACGACCGCACTTGAGGAGAGACCTAGTTAGAGGGGTAGTTAGCCTGAGATTGATCGAGTCGAAAGGGTGTCAGTGTAAAGACTTCTTCGGATTCACACCATATTGGGGCGGGTTTTTTTGACTCTCCTTCCCTACTAAGGGGTCTCCTCTTGATTTTACAACTACATTCTTGTTCCGTCTGTCTACATTTTCACTCTCTACTACAATATAATGACACGTCTTGAACGTCACGTCATAAGAAAATGAATAAACCTTTGGTCTCCTTCAGTGTTATCATTTGTCACCTGGGTTCTAAAGGGATAAAGATGGGGAAACGACATCTTTGGAGAGATGACACAATGGAGAAGAAGAACCCTTGATCTTTACTTAACTTATACTTCGGAGATATTGTGTACGAATGGTGACTTTACAGAAGAATTTGTGACTTAAAGTCCATATTTTGAATCTCCTCGACATTAACGTGTAGCTAGTAGAAATTGAAAGGATGCGACTGACGAGTATCATTCATTCTTTTGGTGTAAGGAAGACACTATCATTAAGAACGAGGAGGAAAGGAGGAACCCGTTTGTTCGACTTCGAACTGATTCACATCGACGACCAGATGAACCTTTTGAACCTCAGGATTGGTCCACTAAGGTACTCACTCCACCTACGGGACACCTACCTCTCCGAGTGTCTTTAGAGACTAGAAGAAAACACCGTATAAAATAGAGTCCTTGAACTAATTATCAGATCTGAACCAGGAGGGAAACCCGCCCGAACGACAGGAGAGTCAAAAGGGTCCGTGTCGTAATAGGAATACCTGTCCATGTCCGTACGAAGTCTTTAGACCTCCAAACGGGTTTTTCATACAGACGACAAACATTTTCTCGTTACATCATTAATGAATACTCATTACGTCATCGTCGAGAAGGTACTCTTTAATTTTGACTTTTTCTTCCGAAGGGAGACGAACTTCCTTCCCATAACCCACTCACTTAAGAACGGGACCCTTGAGAGAGAAGAGAAAAGGGGGTTTGAGATGGGGAAATAGGGGTCTGTAGGAAAGAATTCGTGGGATGAGACCGTGAGTCGTTCGGTACCCTTAATCCTTCTTAACCGACCTTCATTTGCTAGACGAACGAGTATCGTTAACTTTCAAAAGAAGACTGCTAAGACCAAGGTCCCCTCACTCGACTTCTAATTTAGGACTTCGGACGGGGTAAACCTCTCGTCGTCGGACCAAAGACCACCGGTGTCGTCGTCCATCCTTTGCTTACCGACAAGAATGAAAAACAAAAAACATTTCGTATTAAACTTCCGTTTAAAGTACAATTGATAGTTATATAACCCGTATTTTAGTTGTTTCCTAAATTTATTATACTAAAGACAGGTAGTTAGTAGGGTCTGATTACTCTCTTAAATAAAGAAAAAACCCCTCCCCAACCGAACCCAACAGGCTATGTTATCGGCAACGTCCTTCCTTCGACATGGTCCTTCTTTAAGTACGGAACTACTTAATCTGTCAGAGACGTAAGAGACCTAAAAGGGAACATCACACACACAAACGTATGTATTCACAGGGTATGAGGTCTGTTTGTCAACTGAAACAATTCTTGTGAGTGTTTTCGTGTCTACTACTAGACTGGTCTTCTGTCCGGGGGAGACTACGTGACAAAACAAGATTTAAAAAGTTTTCGGGTAGTTACCTGAAGAACATTTTGCGACGGTATGTAAAAAATTTTTCCTTCAATAAACCTCTGTAGTTACAATTTATTCACAGTCAATGTAAGTATAGTCAATGTGGGAGTGAGAAACCCAACGTTTTTTTCTGAAAATATATAAAACCCCAGTGCATGAAGACATATTCCCTATATTGAACCATTTTGATCTGTTCTCTGGTATCTCCCTTATATTACTCGACAATGTCTCAAACAGTATTGGTCTAGGGTTTACAATATTTCTACTTTATACTCCACACGTACTATCTTACTTCCTTATTTCCCTTATACCTTTTCTTGTCTTACCTCAAGATACTCTTAAAAGTCCAGATAGAAAAAATTTCTTTGTTTCACTCTCAGTCGTTGGTCTCTTAGCTAAGAGTCTCTTTTATAAACACTTAACACAATAATACAATAAAAAAAATTTTGCTGGTATAACTCCAACGGACAACAAACGGTCAAATACACATACAAGCATACACACACACTCTCTCTCTTCCGTGAGAAGACTATGTACCTCAATGTCTAGTCACGACCCGAAAAAAAAAAATTCATAAATAAATAAAATAAACAGACATGACCTAGAATTCAATGTCGTGAATACTAACAGGTCGAAACAACGTCGTACATTTAAGAATCAATGTCGTGTACCCTAGATCAAGAGACTGGTCCTTAACTTGGACCGGACGACGGAACCCTCACACCTCATAAGCCGTCATCTAGTGTTCCTTTCAAGTCTACGTCCCGATAAAAATTTACTTGAAGTCATTTATGAATAATACATTTGTAATAAGTCGTGGAGACATAAGACCCGTAACAGGATCCGGGTGTGTGTATGTGTATATATATATATAGTACGACGTAAAGGAGAAGTCATTAGAAAACACACGCACGCACACACACACACACACACACACATGAGTCAGTAAGTCAGGACAGGCTAAGAAACTCTGGGGCACCTGACATCGGGTGGTCCGAGGAGACAAGTACCCTAATAGGACCGTCCTAGTGACCTCACTCAACTCAACGGTAAAGGACGAGGTCTCCTAGAAGGACTAGGTTCGTAACTTGGGTACAGAGGACGTAACGTCCGTCTCAGATGGTACTCTGTCCTTCGGGAGTCATTAGAAATACCTCAACAGAAAAACAACCATTGTGGATTCTGTTTTCAGTCTTTGGAAATAAAATGAAAGGAGAATAAACACAATAGTTTTTTTCCTCTTGAGGTTTCTAAATCATGTTAATGACCTTGTGTCGAAGATTCCACCGGATCAATAATGATGAACACATGACTAGACGATCTTTTCGTATAGAACAGAAGGTCGACCTGTGTTGTTGAACAACTTTGGTTTGTCACGGAGGGTCGAAGACATTTTAGGCCCCGAGGCTCCGGCTCCTGATCGTCTCGAGACGACAGACTAAACCCAGGACAACACCCAGAGTTCAAGGGACCGACTCTCACTCCACGACCAAGAAATGTCCTACAAACCGGGGTTTCACCCCCGCTACGGTAGAGACATGACAAAAGAGGGGGTTTGGGACACCCTTACTCTCTCCACCCCTCCCTCCACCTGTCTTGACGACGGGGTCACCTCCTTAGAAGAGGTCTACAGAGGGTCCCCTGGAAGAAGTAACATATAGTACACACTTACCGGGCACACACACACACACAATCAGTAAGTCAACACAGGCTGAGAAACACTGGGGTACCTGACATACATCGGGTGGTCCCAGTGAACAGGTACCTTAAGAGGTCCGTTCTTATGACCTCACCCAACGGTAAGGGAAGAGGTACCTAACTTGGGTCCGGAGGCCGTAACACCCGTCTGAGAAATGGTAGACTCGGTGATCCCTTCGGGTACTTACCGGGGACTCGGGAGTCGTTCGCACTGACTTAGAGGAACTTCTGGTCGGGACGACGGAGAAGACAGGACTCTTCGATTGAAGATTCGACCGGCTCTGTCTGAGCCCTTGACCCGACTATCTACACCTCCGACGTAGCAGTGTCCGTGTGAGGGAAGGAGAAGTGAAGAGGGGACGTCGACGGTGATAAACACCGACTGTAGTTATTACGGACCAAGGAGTGGGACCTTTTACAGACTCAGCGAGTACTGTTTCAGTTCCCGTCTTAGTCGTTGTTGTCTTGTCTTCATTATTATCGTGGACGGTACACACTCGTGACCGACACACGGTCGGTGAGACGGTTTGTGAAATGTATGTACTAGAGTAAATAAGAAATGTTGGTGGATGTTTCACCCCTTACGACCCTAGGGGTACTATATCTGTTCCTTTGACTCCGAATCGGTAAATGGACAACAACCCTCTAAATGTAGACTCACGGTCTGAGATTTTGTAAGTTGGTGTCGACACTACACTCACTACTAGGTCAAATATTTGTGAATTTGTAATTGATTCTCTTCTATCTTTTTGTCTGGACACTTCTCCCACGACCCGTCGACCGGAAGACGGAGGGAACCGAAGGGACGAGAAGGCACTACGGAGACCTTTCCAGACGGTCTCTGGTGGTCCCTCTGGTTTCCCGAACAAGACGACGGACACCGAAGATGTTCACCGGAGAGTAGGGAAGGAAACTCCAGACCGTCGGCTGTAAATAGAACCAGAAACAAATGTTTGTTCCCAGTACGTAGGACAAGAAAGAAACGATAAACCCCGACTGAAATTAAGGTTTCCTTCGTATACAAAATGAAGGTGACACGACCACAAAAACCTCTGTCTGAGGTCGGAGTTCTTCTCAGACTCTCTCAGATATTGGAGAAGAAAGGGAAAGGAACTGAAAGTTGATTATATAAGGGGTCTTGGATGGACCTTCGACCTTCTCAACAGGCTATCCCTACCAAAGACAAAATGGTCGATGGTGACAATCATGGCAACCTTTAAGGAGACTCCTTCTCTAACGCCAGAGATCAGACAAATGGGCACCCGAGGTGTTAAGTGTTCAGTACGGTGTCCGAGTAAAGACCTCTTATGAGAGTGTAGAACTTGCGAAAGACAAACAAAAGTTGGACATCCGTTTGACAAGACAGAGGGTTCTGATTCCTACGGTCCCTTCCCGAGTTTAGTCTTTGGACACATCAAAGTCCGGAGACGTGTCTTTGACAAACTACCGGGAAACCAATTGATCTCGTCCTGTCGCTCTGGAGTAGGGGAATCTGAATGTTTGATAAAAATAACACACTGAACCACTACTTGATCATTTTCTAGTGAAAAAAACTCTAAACCGGAATTGAACGAATAAAGGTCAAAGTTTCCCAAAGGAAACATAAAGTAAAATAATCCTCTCTAACTTTCCCAACGCCTAAACTCCATTGTTTTTCCTTCCCTCGATTATAATTAACTCGTGGATGATACACGACTCATAAGATGATTGGAGACTGTATACGACTCGAAGAGACCACCATTTCTTAGACGAACGTTAAGTCCTCTGGGTCCAAGTTAAGGACACAGGTCTTCTAGGGAACTTCTTCCCTTACTGTTGTCTTGGTCCGTTCCATTTTTCCGGGTAAAAGTCAACTTCTTTGACTCCCAGTTTTTCTCAATTCAATCATTCATACCACCCCCACATTGTGTTTGTATTCCGTCTTACGTTTCGGGTCCAACGAAGTAAATAAGGCGTGATGGAGATGGACCTAAGTTTTGGGGAAGGGTCACCTGTCCTACCTGAGTCTAACAACTAGAGTAGATCAGAAGACTCTGAATTCATACACTGTGGATAACCTACTTGTTCCTTTGGTTCTGAGTCTCGCACAGCGAACCCAATTACCTTTGGTCGAAAATAATTCTAAATTATCAAAGGATGAGTAGAGTTTCTACTTACTGAAGGACTCCTTTATCAGAAGTGTACTTTTCCCAATTGCCGGTTCTAGGATTAGTTGACATTAGATAAACATAGTGGAAACTAAAAGGTCTGGAACTAGAATCGTTACACAGAAATGAATGTATACGGGATGAAACACAAAGATCGTATCAAAATAAGGTATCTGTGTCCAGTCACAGTTACTTTACTGTCCGAATTGTGGATACGATTATATCAAAAGACAGGACAAAGTGTCCCGTTAAAGAACAATAACTCCTAAACTCTACCAAGTTTTAGTGAAAAAGACAAACAGTAACAATAACAACATAAACCTCCAATACAAAAGGTTTCTCCTGTAATCACTTACTTTATTATACTGTTCATAAATATTGTTTAGCGACTTTTCTAACGAAAGGAGTCTTCGGAATGTAACAGTAGTCGTCGTTTGTGTCCCTGAACAAAGGAGTGTCAAGGTACAACCGGACGAAAAGTGACTCGACTTTAGTAAATATCAAGAGGAGACGTTTTCAAAACCCTCAGAATTACAACCTCCCAGAGAGAAGGGTAGTGACTCCGGAGATGGACTCCTGGGGGGACTCAGTCGATTGACGGAGTTAACGGAAGTCGGTTAGAACCTTCCTTTCAATACTGGTTGGATCTATCGTGTAATTTTTCGTCTCTATAATGAAACGGTTGTTTCCAGGCAGACCAGTTCCGGTACCCAAAAGGTCACCAGTACATACCTACACTCTCAACCTGACACTTCTTTCGACTCACGGTTTCTTAACTACGAAAACTTGACGCCTCAACCTCTTCTGAGAACTCTCAGGGAACCTGACGTTCCTCTAGGTTGGTCAAGTAAGATTTCCTCTAGTCAGGACCCACAAGTAACCTTCTTGACTACGATTTCGACTTTGAGGTTATGAAACCGGTGGAGTACTCTTCTCAACTGAGTAACCTTTTCTGGGACTACGACCCTCCCTAACCCCCGTCCTCCTCTTCCCCTGCTGTCTCCTACTCTACCGACGTACCGTAGTGGCTGAACTACCTGTACTTAAAGCCACTACCTGTCCCTCCGGACCGCACGACGCTAAGTACCCCAGCGTTTCTCAGTCTGTGCTGACTCGATGACTTGACTTGACTGACTTGACCTAGAACTTCTGGACTTTACGGTACAAGACGCCGAACTACTCTAACCTCTCCCCCTATTGTCCACTCCCTGTTCAACTTATCATTTCTCTTTACCCATTTTGAGTACTATTTATTCATCCAGTCTCCTCTTTATCTCCTATACCCTTTTGATCGGAGAACCTCTGAGAGCTTTACTTCTAATCCTATACTTCATGTAAATGGACAAAGGATCAAATACAACATCAGTCGGAGGACCCACCGGGGACTACTAGGGACAGGGGACTATAATCGTGGGATCACACGGCCCCAGGTCGGGGTCACCTAGGTCCCTTAAGCTTCCCACCTGCCGTAACCGCACTTTCTGAACAAATAACTAACTATATTCTAATCTAATTCTTTGATATCACATCATCCTTCTAATTCACCTCCTTCTCCCGACTTATAGAACCCAATGCGCCTTCCGGTTATTTTAAGGTCTGTTCCTTAAACGTGGTAGATGTAACCCGGTGACCGCGAACGAACTTATAGATTCCCACGGAGCGGAATCCGAGGGAAAGCACGCCCAGAATTATCGGTCCCGTTTATTCATCTGAACCGCCCGGAGGCGAGGGGTCCACCTTTAAGTCGGACTTTAATTTCATTTCTCGTCTCCCTCCTTTTCCCTCTTTTCTTCTCTCTCTCTGTGCCCCCCTCGGTCTAAGGGTTCTTTGGTCCGGCTCTCTGATCAGGTTCTTTGACCAGGGTAGGAAATAACAAGTCTTCCGGAAAATATGAAAACTATTTTGTGTCTCTAGTTACCCATTGTGTTTTAATACATCGAAATCGTTGGGTCTGAGAGAGACATATAGTAAAACTTATGTTTTCCAGAGTCCACTAAATGTAATAGAAGTCCGGTTCTCCGAACAATTGTGAAAAACCGAGAGAAGGAATTACTTACAATTAAAACAAAGGGGACTTCACAAAAAGAAATTAGATGTAGAGGAATTTCACGATTTCAATGTAGAGATATCTTGTTTCCACGTCACCCAATATTGTTTCTTCCATGAATTGAGTTTCTAAATTACAACGATTATGGTCCAGATGATGAACAAAAAGATATATGGTTGATATAGATTTTTATTTCCTATACTTTTAAACCGTCGTTCATAACCGAGTTGTTTACTTTGAAAATTAGTCAGGATAAGATTTCTAAAACTGAGAAGCCTTCGGGGATGTAAGGATCCTACAAAATTCGAAGGACACGGAGGACGCCAGTCCTCCGGAGTTTGTTAGAGTTCACGTCGACATGCTCAGGACGTCCGTCCGATCTTTCGGTAGTCTCCCAAAAACCTAACTTTGTGAGAAAGTTTACGTCTTCTGATTTCGGGACTTAACTGAAAAAGGTCTCTTACAGTCTTCTCACCTTTTCGTCCCGTGTTTTTGACCGTCTAAAAACAACCCCATGTACGAATCCTTAAAGGTCTCCCCGGGGACTTCAGACTCGTGCGGAACGCATACAGTCGAAGGAAGGAGTACTGGAACAGTGCCCGCCCTAAGGAGTGTGACCGAGGGCCGTGATCACCGGGGACGGGTGTAAGGTAGTCCGAACCAGACACAATGGTTATCGCATATCCTCTTCACTACTATTTTATGTAGCACCAAAGGTAAAACTGATGAAAGAGGGAGAGGACCAGGCGCTTGAGACCCCCTTTAGTCGACAGTACAACACTCGTCGTGAAACCTCTCCGGGTGCACAGCTTCTTGTACCATCATTGTCGTAGTGTTGGTGTCATCTTAGGTTCCCTGTGGAGACGGTCTTTCGGACAGGGTGGACGAGGTGAAGGAACAATCTGGCACCTATCCATAATCAATAGACAACGACATCTTGTTTAGTGGAGTGTCATTACCGACTTTTCTTGTTACTAAGTAACAAATAGTCCCCAAAAAAAATGATAATAAATAATTAAGAAACAGGTCGACTCAACAAGAATGATACCAAAAAGGACCTAGATAAGTAAGCTAACGTCAGTCTACGTCTAAATTCTACCACTGTGGGAGTGTAGACCCCGGATTTTATCGTTCCCTACTTTATCGACTCCACCGGAAAGGAAAACTCGAAAGATTCACACACCATAAGAGTTTCATGGTTCTTCTGTTCTTGTCTTCGACATTCCGGAGAATTCCAGATCCAAACCCCTATAACGTGTTGTGGTGAAGTGGCGTAAGTTGACCCGTTTTGTTCACTTTTGTGGTCGGGTCTAAGTTTCCGACCCTCCTTATGTGAGATGGAGAATTAATCTTTTAACATTTATCACATACCAGTTACCAGTGTTAATAAATTTAAGGAGGGTATCCTTTTTATGTGACGGGAGGGTTCTGGGGACTCTAGAGTAGGTCACTGGGGTAATCTGAGTTTCCGGTACTAGAACAGTAGACTTAGACCATGTCTATATTTATCCCAAAGAGCACCTATCGAGGAGACGTTAGTCTCTAATTCCAATCATAAGGCCGGATTGTTCAGGATACATAGAGGAGATTTAAGACGGACATTTGACTTGGTATGTGGGGTGTATTTCACAACTTTGCCCCCGTACCATTGGGGTTATCTATAAGGGTAAGTTTTTATTGTGTTATCCTCTGCTATCGTCATTGACAAGGTATCTTATCGTTAAGACTTTAGACAGACCCACGTATAATAGTCCAAAAGGTTGAGTTCGTCCGTTCGAAAGAGACCTAATTTAGGAGACCAAGAACCGAGGTAGAAGACTCTACAGTAAAGAAAAAATTATGTTTACCGGATATTAACGTCGATTCATTGAAAGAGTCGGGCGTATGACTAACATCTTTCAACCCACCAGATCTTCAGAGGATAGTAAAATCTATGAATGAACTTAGACTGTCCTAAGGAAATTTTTGTAATACCTAAAAGATACATGGAGTAATAACAAGTAAAGTGATTTATTTTAGATATGGATTCTAAGAAGAACCCTGTCCGGAAATATATGTGATCACGACAGATTATCTTTATATTACATTCGGTGGTTATACTTGGTGTATGCATAAAAAATTTCAAGATTCTCGGTGTGAAATTATTACTTTGTTTACCTTCATTAAAATCATTATGTAAAACAAATTGACTTATATAGGTTTTATAATGGTGAAGTTACACCATTAGGTATATTATTTAATAATTATTCCATAAAACGAAAAAAGGATGATAAAAAACTTTAGATCCCATATAAAATGTGAATTTCATGGAGAGTCAAACCTAATCGACGTGAAGTTCATACGTGCGTTACCAGTACACACAAATCACCGATGACGTGACCCGTCGGGTCGAGGTCTAATGAGTCTCGATAAAACTCTAATCCGTAGATAAAGAGAATCTTCACGAAAATAGATCAACTCTTCTAGATGAGTTTCAGAAAATTTCCAGTATTATTTCCCAGAATGTCGGTGTTAGAGCTCATTAGAAATGAGACTCTGGTAAAGAATACAACTCTTAGGAAACGGTAGACCTCTCCTACCTTTATTCCTTGTCAAAATAAAGATTTGGGTCGTTCAAGATCCAGGAGGGTTAAAGGAGATTTAAGACGAAAATTTGAGTGACCAAGGAAGAAATTGAGTAGGAAGAGAGAAACGCATGGAAAAATTCGTTTTAATTTTTTTTTTAGATGACCGTGAAGATCGTAATACGGACTTTTAAAGAAATCGAGTCTGGGTGTTTAAATAATCTATACACAAAAAACGGAATGTTTACTGATATCTGATATCAAAACTTCTAACAAAGTCGTTGAGTCCACCGGGTAAAAGTCGGAGGTTTGTCTTTAAGGATTGACGGGAAAGTCGGAGACGGTTGACAGATCAGGGTTTCGGTCACGGAGTACAAAAATTCAAAGACAATACCTTAGTGACATGAGTGATTAAAGACAAAATCAATAAGAAACGTCTCATTGTTTATTGGGATTTTGAACCACTGTTGTTATTAAATAACGAAGAGCACTAAAACACTCTTTAACTGACCGAGAACATTAACGACCACAAAGGACCCGAACAAGTCCAAGTGATGGAAGTCGACCTTTTGGTCGCTCGCCACCCCTAGTTGTACCGGAGAAAGAGGGACACGAGAACACAGGAATTCCTCCGATCTGAAACACTGTACCTCCACCGTCGCAAGATTTCCATGTTCTAAATCACATATTCGTAAATGGTTTAAAGATGATTAGATGTAAAGAACCAGGGTAACCGGTCTCATTCGTACACTGGTTCAGGTCTTAGTTATACCCTCCTCAATGTGTTCTCGTTCCCAGGACCCTCCTTACAAATCAACTTCTTATCGATTACATTTAGAAGATATCCATAGAATACCTAATGTACTCTCCTAAATATGTATTTCGTAAAAAATCGTATCATGATGACGAGATTTAGACGGGGTCAGGGGTGTCCGTCTGTGACCTTAAACCAAGGTTTCAACGAGAATAAAGTATAAATCTTTCTAGGTAGGTACAAGAACAGTATCGGATTGTTTCTGATTGTCACCTCGTCTCCCTTGTCTAATACAGATTATAGTCTGCAACACGTTTTCTGTAGGTGACACAAGAGAGTAAATTAGACGTTTCGTCGGGTAAAATGTCTACTTCTTTATTCCGTGTCTCTTTGATCAATTACCGGGTTCCAGTGTCTCTTTTCTTCGGACCAGGACCCGGACCCGTCGAACCGAGACCCCCGACACGAACAGTAGTGAACACTAGTGACAACGTGTCGACACATGTGTGTCCCTGTCGTCCTCTTTGTTGCTTTTAGGCCCTTTTGTACCGGACCCCACGTCTTCCCTAGTCCCGTCGTAGGGTCTCAGACATATAAAAGGGGGCCATAAACCGGGAAACCCAAAAGACATCTTTGAGAAGATCTTGGGGCTGAAAAGAAACCGGTAGTCGAAAGGGTAAATCCTGTTTATCTATCCCTCCCTAAAAAAAAAAAGGGATCAACTAAAATGAACTAAGAACATTGACTTGACTCGAACAATTCATCTTTTAGAAGACTATATAATAATATTATTACCGAACCATCAGGACTTACAACTGGTCTCACACGACACAGAGTCTTCTTGAACCGTCCCGAGTGACAGTGGGGTCACCTCTTGTGTGTCTAGGGTCGTCTTTTGTCGGTGAGACCAAGACAACGACGACAAAGTTCTAACTACTGTACACTTTCGTGGTTCACACGTTACCACTCTTTCTTCGTCGTCGAGTGTAAGTGTTGCCACAGAAAATTTTAGATGGGTCTACATCGACCACAACGTGAAATTTCCCAATACCGTCAATGTGTAAACCCCTTTATTACACCTTTACAATTTCTTTATTTGTCAGAAGGGTCCACCGTGATCACCATTTCTTGGACGGATGGTTACGTCCTCTATATTCTCTGTTCCCAATCTGGAACCCAACCCTTCTGAAGGACCTCATCCCTAACCGTTGGATGAGGTCTTAAGAACGGACCTCTTAGGGTACCTGTCTTCTTGGACCGTCCGATGTCAGGTGTTCCAGCGTTTCTCAGTCTGTACTGACTTCGCTGAATCGTGCGCGTCCACTTTCACGATATTACCTCACACAGACATATCTCTGTTCGAAACTTCCTTCGCTCTAGACACGATGAGTTGATGAAGACCTCACCAAAAACAAATACACTTGTGACTTCCCGGACCCATTAACACATAAGTCAATTGTCTCTTTCCAAATACTTCCATTTCGTCGTACCTTCGGTACCTTCTACGACACAAATGTGTCTATCCACACTCAGTGAGTGGACGTTACGGAACTTGAACCTTCGGGTATGTCACTCGTCTCTTCGTTCGACAAAACTTCAATTAAAGATAACGTTCACAGTTGTCAGAGTTTTCACAACGGAATGTAATGTTTCGAGAAAACTAGAAACTGTGACGTCCCTAAAAACGGTACTTGTGAATTTCCTCGGAACGGGCGAAGAGTCCCACCGGACAGTAATTCTTTGACCACGGGGTCCCTCAAAGGGAGAAGGAAGAAGTATCATCTTTAGTAAAGGAGACGGACCCTTGAGATTGGTAAACCTGAATCTTAACACAATGCCTGACTTTTTGTCTAACCTTAGAGAGGTACAGGACAAGGGAGAACGGAACGGGGGAGGAAACTCCACAAATCACTTTCTTTCGCAATCGCAAGTCAGCACAGGTTGAGACGCTAGGGTACCTGACATCGGACGGTCCGAGGGGACAGGTACCTCAAGAGGTCCGTTCTTATGACCTCGTCTAACAGTAAAGGAAGAGGTCCCCTAGAAGGGCTGGGTCCCTAACTTGGACCCAGAGGGTGTAAAGTCCGTCTAAGAAATGAAATGCCAAATAGAACACATCGAAGTCGTGACCTACCCTCGGTAAATAAGGATACAAGACGTGACAACGAAGGGACGTACCCTATACAAGAGACACAGTAAGGGGATGTGGAGTCTACGGATTAAATAAATTCTTTGGAAAGTAAAAAACTGAACGTCAATTACTGTAGGTATATAAATATTGTCCCTTTCGGTACTTCATTATGTTTAGTACCTCGTTTTATCACAAAAAATCTATGTAGGAAAGATCAATTCAGGAATGATGACTTTTATTATCTCCGTGACAAACGAGTAAGTAGTCAAAACCACTCACCCCACGCAGGTGACGTCTGAGTAAAGGACTGCACGTACCTTACTACAGGTGACTTCTTCACCCACACCGACCGGCAGGGACAGACTAAGGGACCCGTGTCGGTCTCGACGAAAAGGTCTACGTCATCTGTAGGGACTAAACTACGTTGTTTCTCCCGAACTTCCCTCGGTCCCTCCTTTTGTCTGTCCTAATTTCCATTTTTTCTCACTAAAAATCAGCTCAGTCTCATTCTAAGAGACCCAGACTTCTGTTCGATCTTACAGTCGACGACTTTTTACTTCGACTCTCGACTATATGTAGAGGTAGGGACTTCTGAGAGACTCCGTTAAAATCAAAAAGATCTATTTATATATAATCTTACGACTGCTACTCTTGGATGACATATCGTGTCCCTTTAGATGACTGACGAGACACCACTGTTTCTCCCCTATACACCTATGTATATCGACTAAGTGAAACGACATGGTGTCTTTGATTGTGTGGTAACATTTCGTTGATAGAGGCTAATTTTTTTTTTTTTCGTTTTCTACGACTTCTCTTGTTTCATCCGATTTTACTGGGTCTAAACAAAATGACACAAAGATGAATTTAAATCTGTCGGTGAGGGACAGGAAAATTAACTCGACAAGTTTGGCATTGACTCTTCTGTGGGTCGACTACCGTGGTCCTACGTGGGGGACAAGGAGAAGTCCAGGGCCCCGAATTTGGACCGAGGACCTTCATCCAGAAACCGACGTTTCGAGACAGAATTCCGTTTGATTTCAACATTTACGAAAGAAGTCTCCGACCGTCACGAAACTTAAAACCTAGAGATTGTCGCCTCGTCTCGGGGGTTACGTCCCGTCCGAACCTACCACCAAACAACTGTACTGGACCGTCTCGAGTCTTTCCGAAACCAGGGGGTCTTGAGAGGGTGGGTCAACGGTGTGGCGATTCTTCAGTAAAGAAACACAATTGTTTATGGAAAATTTGTTTCCGAATGACAAACATTACATTCTCTTTTTCGAACACCAAAAAAAAGGTCAAAAATATACTTAACCGATGTAAACTAAATGAGAAAGGATCATTACTCGACCCGTGGAGACTCTCTTTCTTTTCCCCGAGTGTTCGATTCCTGTTCCTCTTTCGTGAGTAGACAGACAGATCGGACACACCCCCACATCCCTGGGGAATCCCTTCCCGAGGACCGTTAGTCACACACCTAAGACACACGGGGATTAGGGGAACGGACATAGGTACCGGTGTCGTCGAGAGGTCCCAGGGTTTAGACATAAATGTGAAAGGGAAACCGACATAGATAGGTTTCAGTTTACCAGTGAATTCATATCGTATAAGTTTTACCTTAGGTAGAAAAGAAGGAAAATAAAAAAACGTTTTCGAGTATGGAAGAGAAGACAAGGTCAAGAAGGACTTGAAGAGGGGACGAAGAGGTTGAGTCAATGGTCAGAACCTTTAACATACAGTGGTAAGGAGACGAAGGACGGACCGACGGGACTGGAGAAAGGTCGAGCGTCGCAGAAGTGTGTCTGGTAAAGTCGTCAGAAAAATAACCAGAAGGACGAAGTCAACGAGAGAGGGTGGAGGAAAGGAGGAAGTGTGGTGACGGTTTTACTTGAAACATTTGTACGTAAACTAGTGACGAGAGGAGATTTCGGGAAAGAATTCGAGACAGTAACGATATCTGATTAGATTTGAGGTGACACGTCGTGTCTCTCGAGTGTAGTCGGACCGGTAGGGCGAAGGGCCAGTGGGACCTTGTGTCCGGAGTCACTGAAACGAATATGAGAAAGGAGACGTAGTCTACTGGAAAAGGATGGGTAGGACGACAGTGGTAAAGTAGTTTAGATTGCATTGATAGAGGAGGAGGGACTTCGACAGTAAGGAGGTTCGGCAGGGAGGTGGGGGTCTCGTGAACTCTACCACGACGAGGACTTCGTGACTACAAGTCGTGTCAGTCACGGGTGTGTGACCTTCACGAGGCGACTACGAGTAGTGACTACTTCCCCTACGATTATCTCTTTCTTGAGGTTCTCTACTGTCTCCTCTTCTCCTTTGTGACTTGTGACTCAAGTTTGTCGTTTATTCTGGATAGTAAATTTTGGTAGTCTGATTTTTTCTACTGTTTCTAAGTATTACGACTCACAGGTCCCGTCCCCTTCCCCTCCTTTTACCCACCGAAGTGACTAAAAACCTTCCTACCTTATAATCATCTCGAAACGAACACTATCCTTTTAAAACTTTCCTACGTAGTCACGGAAATTTTTCTATTCGTCTAAACTGGGTTGTCAAGATGTGACGTCTTAAGTAGAATTCTCTTACTGGACTATTCCTAAGTCATTACAAATATATTTCTGGGAACAAAGGTAGTCGTTATTAGACCACTATTGACTTTAGTAGATTGATGTCCGCTAACTAATTTATCTAATGTCGTGTAAAAATGGGACCCAATAATTTGTCGACAATTTTTATTATTATATCAAGATATGAATACTTACACCTTCCTATTATAAACACAATTTAACATCCCATTTTTTTAAACCAATATTTTTATATACGTAGGATAGTAGAGGGTAGTTTTATATCATATTTCTTAGTACTCCTTACGTACGATTGTCCGGTCGGTACGAACAAAGGTCAACTACCACAAGAAATGTAAAAAGACATAAAAGACTTAAAAAACTTACTAGTCCCTACTCAACACATGTGTGTCTGTGTCTCTGATAAGGTAATCCCCTTTCTCGTCTCTTTCTGTTTTCATCGTCCGATCGGACGAGTTGAACGGGTGGCCAAGGGTCGAAATAATTGTCGGAGTTCCGTAGGACCGACCACCCGTAAATTCCGTCGTCTCTCCGTTTACACAGGGTATCCGAAAGACAACTATAGGTTCGATCGGTTCTTAGGGGTACTCTCATAGACCTTCTGTGACCCCTGATTTAGTCACCCACCGGGACTTATTAAGTACCGGTATCTGGAAAGGGTTCAAGATGGTATCCCCTTTCAGCGAAAAATTTCAGAGTGATAGTCCTTGGGATTAGACTCGATCTTCAATCGTTCCTTCAACCGTCATCGGAGTCTTCGGTTACCGGAACCAGGGGAAGGGGGGAGGAGAGGGGTGGTTGGGCGTAATGTCAAGTACCTCACGGACGAGTAAAGGTCAAGTAATCTTCATGAGGTCTCACTCACAAACAACTTTTGTGATAGGTCGCCTTCGACGTTCCCCGTCGGACCCGTAACGACACCACTGTCACGACTTGCGTCCCGGGTCCCTTACACCGTCGTTAGAAACGGAGACCTACTAAGGGGTTTGGATGGGGCATCGAACGAGTCTAGTGACCTGGACCGTCCCGTAGTCCTCGTGTGTTAATCGAACCACGATCTCCTGTCCCAACGGAACGGGAAGTTCGATAAGACACGTCGAGCTTTATCGGACGCGGGGCCCGGTCGAGCACCCTTGACGGGGTAGGAAGTAATGAGGAAGGGACGTGACACTGGTGAGTCCAAGGAGGTAGGACCTGGAACCTCGGTCGAAGAGGGGAGCGGTCGGGGAGTCGGGCAGGTGTCGACACAGTCACCGGGTCTCCGGACCCGTTGCTCCACTAACCCTCTCGTGGATCGGACGAGACACGTACTGGGTGTGACCGGGACGGCCACGACGTGACTCAGGAAGGGAGGAGGGGAGAGCCATCACGAGGGAGGGGTCCCGGGGGGTTTGGGTAGACCTCCGGGGTCCCGGGTGTGACGGTCGTCAAATCGGTCTCAGACAGGGGTCTCGTTTAACAGACCCTCGAGACGGTCAAAGACTTCTTTTAGACGAAACACTTGTCCCCTTCTTCGGAGAAAATATGAAAGACAATTAGTGAAATAAGTGTATTCTCCTGAGACGCACGAAGGAAGGAAAGGGTGTTGAGGAGGAGTTCGGGTACGAAGAGGCCCCCTGGAACTCCTCTGTTCGCGTTTCTTTCCTTGTTCCACCATTTACTCGTAGGTTTTATGCTCCCGTTTTCGTTTAATTTACAAGAGGAGTTTCCAATTCAAAAAACTTTCCAACTCCATAACATGATTTCGTATAGAAGGGTCTCATCTTCTTTTTTTACTAACTCCGACCGGATCTTTCAAATAACGTCGGGTAATATTCGGGAGAGGGGGGAAGGTGTTTTGTTTATCGTCATACTCAATACAGAAATTTTCGTTTGATATTAATTCCAGACAACAGATGTTCCATCTAAAGAGACACTACAAAGATTCGACCAAACTAAAAGAGACGGAGTTGAACGGGAAAGTGAAAACCACAAAGAGAGAGAAGGGTAGGAAAGGAAAGACGGAAACCGGAAAGGGAGAAGGAAAGGAAGGGTCATGAGTGATAAGGTTTTTCACTTATCTCCGGTTGTCGCGTTCATACTGATACTCTCTCTGAAACTACAAATTTTTTTATAAAATTTTCAGTTCGAATCTACTCCTTGTAGGAAGTCCATTACTCAAGTCCTTCAGTACATAAATTGTAGTAACAGGTGTAATAAGTTCTACAAATAAGTTTAGGAATAAATCTTAACGGAAACCTGTTAAACCCGAATGTTCCGTGTGTGTGTTTCGGTAGGGGAGAATAGGGGAGAACTAATACAAAGAAGAAGTAATCCAAATCGAGATTTACTGTCTAAAGACTTCCCTTTTTCATTAAAATTTCCTTTAACAAAAACCACCGGTTCTAACCGATGGTTATTTTTGTGTGTGTATACATATCAAATTCATTAGGATTCCCGGAAGCGTTACCTCTATCAGATTTTAATAAAACACTTTTATCTCGTTGGGACCTCAGTCCGTATCACGGGTCTCTCCGGAGTTACCTTTTCTCACTAAGTGAAAGTACATAGTCAAGTCTCTGTGACGTACAACAAACCAAAAATAGTCAGAACAACGGTATATCCCTTCCGACGACACTGGACGCTACGCGTGGTTGTAAAATAACACACGTAAGACACTACATGGTCCAAGGTGTGACTCGTACAAAACACGTCGTAGGATAAATTAAGAGGGTCGTCGGGACCCTCTTTCGACTCCGAAACTCTCCGTCCCTTCACTCGACCAGTGTGTCGCTCTCTCTTCGTCTGGGTCCTGAACCTGAATAAAACGACTAAGGTCCCGGGTTTAGTGGGTGAACGGTTGTACTCAGTCCAGTAAACAAAAGAGACACGAGGATTGTGTAGGTCGACAAATCTCGGAATTTATTGTATGGTGTAGGATTTGACGAGTCGCAATGTGCTCACAGGCACGGAAAGAATATACCGACGGAGAGGAATTAAGAGTCACCAGAGTAATGAATGTAAGGGGGCGGAGCGGGTGGAGTCCTTGAATAAAGAGATAAAACAGGATCTTATAATAAGTACTAAAGATTTTTTTATAGGGTTCTTACAAAAGAAAGATCTAAAAGTGAGATCCGTAAACGTCTACAAAGAGTGAACGGAGTATTTCCTCTAGAGACATCTTTACAAAATGGTAACTGTATGATGTTTGTCATATGTAATAAAAGAAACATTTAGAATTTTCTTTCGAGTTATGTATTTGTATAATATAGTACATAAGTGTCAAGGTAGTGTATACGAACCGTAAACCATGGAGTAGGCCTTGAACGTTTAGACGCAAAGAGAATCCTTCATTTGAGGTACTGATTGTGGACTTCCTAGGTCGAACCGATGCAAGGAGTAAAAGGGTATCGGAAACACCACCGTTGTAAGAGAGACTGGAAAGACACACACGCGAAGAGACAACCCGAGTAGAACTTCAGCACATTCCGAGAAGACAAATAGAACCAGAGGCACCGGGTGTCGAGTCTCACTTGGATCTCCTGACGAACCGTTTCTGACGATTAAATCGACAATCGACGAAATAAGCAGACGTTGAGACAGGGTTCAAGGAGATTCTTCAGGATGATGAAAGATTGGATAGGGGTCCATCGATGAAGATTAAGGTGTATAATTTACTCTTTGACTACAAGCAGTCTCATCACCGACTCTAGTTAAAATCCTGGTGGTTGTTAAAACCCAGAATTGATATCAAAGAACAAAGATTGGAACCACCACCAAAATCATGGTCAAAAGGTTTTTTTTCTTCTTAACACTGACCGAGTCTATTCTATCATAGTATGTTCGGTCACCGGTACTTGATTTTACTTCTCCTTCCTTTAAGACTATTTCACTTATTGTCGAAACTACTATTTTTAAGGAATTTCAATTCAGGGTATAATCCTATTAGATAAAGTTTAATACTCCACTACGACAGAGTGTCTCTTTGTGCTTAGGAAAAACCTCCGACATCTTGTAAGGTGGACTGTTCAGCAGTCGTGAAGACTACTTCATTGCATTTGTTGTCACACATACGAGTTAACCAGCCAGCACAGGTTGAGAAACGTTGGGGTACTTGACATCGGGTGGTCCCAAGAGACAGGTACCCCTAAGAGGTCCGTCCTTATGACCTCACCCAGAGGTACGGGAGAAGGTCCTCTAGAAGGGTTGGGTCCCTGACTTGGGTCCAGAGGGAGTAACGTCCACCTAAGAAATGACAGACTCGGCGGTCCTTTCGGGTTACATCCATTAATCCCTTGGAGCAATTTCTATCTTTTTGACTTTGTCTTACCTCGATTCAAAGAACTCTTCCCTTTTTAACCAATTTTCCATCCTAACTATATCATCAAATTAATTCAACATTTAAGTTATATGTATAAAATAAGAAGAAAAGATGATTATCATGAAGTGACACACATATACGTATTCGTAGTACACTAGTAGAAAAAATCGGGAGACATCAGGGTACCCGTCTCCTCGGACCACCTGACGTCACGTACCCCAGTGTTTCTCAGCCTGTGCTGACTCACTGAAGTGAAAGTGAATAGTGAAAGGACGTAACCTCTTCCTTTGCCGTTGGGTAAGGTTACAAGAACGGACCTCTTAGGGTCCCTGCCCCCTCGGACCACCCGACGACAAATACCCCAACGTGTCTCAGCCTGTGCTGACTTCGTTGAGTCGTCGTCGTCGTCGTCATGATCTGATCTTTACTCCCTGTAACTTAAACCCCAAATGGAGATACTATTCGAGTCGGTAACTTCAGATCGGTCCGACAGGAAGTTCAAAGAATAGAAATTCACAACCGTGTCTCGATCCCTACCAACTACCTATTATTAATAGGTACACTTCCACAACACCGTTAAATTAATGATAAAATTTCATGAACCTCTAGGAATCTACTTTCAACGAATAGGTTTCTTTTTAATAGAATACTAGGGTGGGTACAAGGACGAGGTCTACAAACCAGGTTTCACTTTCCCCAATTGGATCTCCGACCCTTCGAGGTGATGATCTTAACACTACTCTTCGTATCTGTACTTCGAACAGTCGGGAACACGTCTCACTAGTAAATAAAATTCAACGGTGTTACGACGTCGTTTAGTGGTACAGGGGTCCTCTGTTACAGTATAGTAGGTAGTTCGGACGGTGACCCCTTAAAAGACGGAGTTGTTGACGAACATGAATTTTGACCGAGTATGATTCTTCAGTGTCGGAGGAAGACTACTACCCAGAGTACTTAGGTAAAGAAAAAGTCCTACCTATATTTTTTGATCAGAAGTCCTTCGTCTTGTTTAACCACCCAAGATTATCGACACCTCCTCTCGTTGTCCCTCTTTCTTGTCCGACATCCAAGGGAGGAAACAAGGAGTAAAGACCTTGGGTGAATCGAGACGAGTACACTAATCTTACTTTCTTTTTATTCCGAGTCCCGAGTCACCACTCCGTTGACATCGACGGGACTCTTTCAAGGAGAGGACGACGGAGTCACAGAGGACCCAAACTGGAGTCTCGTGACCGGTGACCCGTGGGCCTCGGGGAATGGGAAGGGGCGTGACCTGCAACCACACACATCCTTTTCGCCGATAGACTTCAAACTACCCCTCCGAAAGAGGGACGTGGGAGAGTTTTACTCCTTACGGGTTATAGTTAGGGTGGGTCTGTCCGTGTCACTATCATCACCACCCAACCCCATCCCCTCAGATACGATCTGAAGGGATTTCACAGGGATGTCCTGGGATAATTTAGTCTCGTACGTCTCGTGAGACTTAGACCCCCGAACCCTGAGACGTAAAAGTGTTCCACGGGTCTAGACAACATGGACCTTCTCCCTTTCCCGAGTTATGCACTGTATTCCAGGGAAAATAGTAGATACCCGTAAACCTAACGGAGGGGGTGCACAGAGACGGACGAACAACTTAAGTTGTTCGAACAACCAAGTTGGTACCACAACGGAGGTGGGAATAAGATCTCCGAACAACACGGAGAAAAGAAGCTAACACGATATTCTATCTTTGTCTGGGTGTGGTGTGTAAGAGGGAGTAAGACGGAGAAGGAAGTTACCAGGTCAAGACTATTGTTTTGAGACGGGGAATGAGGGTTTACGGGTCCGTGAGGTGGCGTGGACATAAGGGGTTTGGGTCTAGAATCGATATAGACATGTCGACTCATGACTCATAGGGTCATGTCTAATGAGTCTATGTCGACATGAGGGACATAGACTCACGACCAAGACCTTGTAGGGAATCAGGGGAAAGATAGTGAGTCCCGACGGGTAACGATTGTTCAGAAAAACGGGTCACCGTCTCGGGCACAGGAGACATACCACTATGTCACGACGGATTGGCGGACTTGAAGTTGTAAATAACAGTTTAAAGAGTGACAACCCGAGTCTGATGACAACCCGGAAATGAAACTCTTGTTGACCACGGGAGGAAACAACGTCGGAACATGCCTCGATGGGTACGAGGGACCTGTCATAGAACCAAACCGTCTTTGAGGTGACAGTGGATCCGGATGGAGGGTGGTCAAATTAGTGTTTAAACTACGAATAGTGAGCGCCAGGAGTCACAGGACGAGATCAGTCTCGCAGTTGACGACCCTTATCCGTCGGTTCCCATGTCTCTCTAACAGTAGTCCTCTACGTCTTTGACTCGACGACGACAAAGGTTCCTCTGGGTAGGTGACTGATACACTTATCGACACAACCCCTTTTGGGTAGTCCCTCCGACTTAAAAATGGTAATTTTTCGTATTTTAGAGAAATGGATCTCGGAACGGTTGTTTCAAACTTAGAGGGTGGGGGGTTTTTTCGGTCATGATTATGTTTATCTTGCACTCTTCGAAATCCTTTCGTCTTGAAATTCGAGATCCTCCGACTCTACGACGTCTCATCAAAGATATCATTGAGTCTCCCTACCGTCCGACCCTCCCCCGTGAAAGATTAGGAGACCTGTTGACAACGTGACTAGTGATGAGGGTTTGCAGTCCTGTCCAACCGACGTCACGAAAAATTGAAGGAGAGACTTGACTCGGGACACGGCCCGACTTGACCCCTGTCCTCTTTCATGGAGATGTACCACATACGTATCCTCTTGTATCTTAAAAGAGGGGGACGGTTTCTAGATAGACGACCAGTTGGAACATGGAACTTAAGGCAGGTGATTTCTGATTTGAGTCGATAATATATAGGGGTCCTACGTACGAGTCAACGAATCAGTATAGGCTGAGAAACGGTGGACTGGACAGTGGACCCCTCTGACACATAGGGTTCTGTGGGAGAATTTTTGGATTTACACAAGGTGAACTCAACTTATTATCTAGGAGTCAGACGTCACTGACCAAAAATTCAATGGTGAAAAGGTAGGTCCGTTAATCTGTATCCAGTCCAAGTAAACGTGACCCCTGGGTCCCCTCCTTTCTCACGTCCGTACGTAACTAACTCCATATGTCGAGTCCTCATCTTCTGTAATCTCTGTCCCTCCCTCGACCTGTCAGTCTTCGGTTACTTGTTTGTTTTACGGTAGAGGTCAAAGGAAGTCTTTCCTTGTCTCCCACACACACACCCCCCCCACACACACAGAACAACTCACACACCATCTACTTCACTCTACGATTGAAGGTAAACAGATATAAATGTTGAGAAATCTCGGTGTAGTAGAACCCACGCATTTGTTTACTCTTTCACGAATAGGAAGGGATTTATGTCCGTTTCACCTGACCAAAAATCGGAGTCTATGTATACTTTTAGACACCCGAATCTTGAGACGAACAAATAAAAAACTACCGAGAACCTTATTTTACAAGGTTTAAATTGTAAATTTTTCCTTGTTTCATTGGCCAATACGTTTACCATAATACCCTATCTCAGGGACCCGGTTCCTTCTACTTACATAAGTATTAACACAAAATTAGGAGAGGTGACCTTTGTTAACGATCAGATAAGATTGGACCAAAACGGTTAAAAACTCAGTTCTCAACCTCTTAACTCAGATCTTGAACCAGTTCTGCTGATAGTTAACGGATTGATATTTCCTAGAACATTAAAATGGAGGTTTAATATTTCATTAAATATTAAGGGAAACAGTAATGTCTTTCTACAACAAAATTTTCTGACTTATACTCGAAACAAAGGATAAAAATTAATAAAACAATACTTTTTATGGATTTTAAACTTTGACCTTTTATTGTCCCTGTTAATTCTTTTGTTAGACGTTAACTATATGAAGAGGGAGATTTAATGTAAAAGGTTACCAAATAAATATTTTCAACTGGTTAGGTCAAACTTACAAAGGTATATATGTTCCGATATAAAGAGGGGACTCCTCAAAGGACCGTCAGTCCGATTCTTGTCATTACTCAAAAGGTTAGGTCTGGTCGACCTTAGTTCCGAGGTTCATGAAGTAAGACACGTTTCTTACGTGGTGAAAAGTGTATCTATATTTTTAAGAATTACTTCGTAATTATTTCTCTCGATAAATGGGAAGTACTCGATAATATCTCCGGTTATTCTTACATCTTTATATCGACAAACTCTTTCTCCCTAATTAACTTAAAAAGAGTCAGTGTCGAGAGTCGATAACCACCCTTATTGTCTTTGAGTTTACAACAAGTTAGTGGGTCAGGACTAAGACTTGTTTCAACTCAAAAGGAAGGAATCCTGGGTTAATGTTTCGTATGTCAGTGTGGTAACAGTGACTTCGTCTCCGTTTGCGTGAAGTAGAAGACGTTTCGTCGCCGGACTTTACATTAGGACGATATTCTAATTACAGTTCGATGTCGATAAAGTGACTACCGACACGAACGTTAACTTCTGACAAAAGGTTTACACTCGTCAAGAGATCATATAGGACTACACTATTGAGTGTGTATCACGACGGAGTAAAACGAGGAACCTCCTAACTTGACCACACCACTCATCGAGTTTCTAGGAAGGAGGGTTCGAGGACAGATGTCGATTGTTCGGTTCCGTTATTTTAAGGAATTATCTACACAGATTTAATTCCTTAAGGAGGACCTGTCCATATTGTATTTCTGTTAAAATCCTGTCGTTCCTCTAGTTTGGTGAGTTAGGATTTCCTTTAGTTAGGACTTATAAGTAACCTTCCCGATTACGACTTCGATTTTGAGGTTATGAAACCGGTGGACTACTGAGTAACCTTTTCTGGGACTACGACCCTTTCTAACTTCCGTCCTTCTCTTCCCTTACTGTCTCCTACTCTACCAACCTACCGTAGTGACTGAGCTACCTGTGCTTAAACTCGTTCGAGACCCTGTCCCTTCGGACGGGACGATATCAGGTACCCCAACGTTTCTCAGTCTGTACTGACTCACTGACTTGACTTCTCTTTTGTCAGTAGAGTCGTTCAAGGACAATTGTGGAATTCTTTATCTCAAACAAATCTTTTTCCTTAAACTCCCAAGTGTCTCAGTACTGAAGACACCCCGAGTAGAAATACCTTAAACCATAGTTTTGAAACGAATTGTTAACTCACAAGAAATGATGACACGTGGCACATGGAGGGTATTTGTATGTGACATCATTCCTATTAAATAGAGTAAAGAACCGTGTGTTGTTTCCTTACTATAAATTTTTAGTACCCTTTGTCTCTGATGGTAGTACTGTGAGATCCCCCAATAGGATCTTCCCGTCATTTTTTCTCATGATCTCGGGTCGATGAGGTAAAACGACGACTTGGAGTAAAGGTCGTCATATATCACCCCCATCCATATAGTTATGATGAGCACCGATAGAGAGTCTCTATAACCTTTCTAGGTCACCCTTTGACATATACTTTGACAAAATATTTCATATGATTTATGATAAACAATATCACCAACAGTTACAAGAAAAGTAATAACTTAAATGAAGTCTAAATTAGATTCTTCTTTACTAAAAGAACACTGGGAGAAGTACAGGTTCCAGACCATGTAATAGAAGGTGAACCCTTTAAAATTGATAATCCTTAGTTTTACTATGTTCGGAATGAGTCTCATAATCAATAATCATAATCATAACTGAAGGAGTGACCCTACAACCTTCTCTAGACCTAATAGTAAAAGGATCTCACCGACATCGATAAACCAATAATGAGAGGGTAGTAATTTTTTTTGAAGGTAGTATCTTTTGTATCTCTTGAGTTCGTTCCGTTGAGAGACTGTGAAACGAGTACGTGTGTATGTATGTTAGTAAGTCTGTAATTCATGTAAATCATTCATGAGTATACGGTTATGACTCGTGTCTTCTTACTTATTGTAAAGACAAGGATTCTACGAGTGACAAAGTAATTGTTATTTGATTTTCTGTACTATGCGTGATGAGATCTGTAAAGTCCGAAAAGATCATGGTCACGACCCCTATATCACGTAAAATTATTTATGAATGACTTTCTTTACTTATTTTGTGTCCGGTGATCAAAAGAATCTTCTTTCCTACTTCAGTGACTCAAGGTCAAAACTCTCAGTTGTCCTTCAAACACAAAAGACTCAGTCACATAGTCTCTAAAGAGAAGGACTTTAGATCTTGTTTTGGTTCGAAAATTCAATGAAAAGGTTACGTTGTTCCTCCAGTACCACTGGGAACGTAACGTTACTTTTCCACGAACATGAGTGACGGATGAGTAGGAAAAAATACTTCTTCTGAAAGGTAACTCTACATAGCCTCTCTTTCCTTTCTTTTCTTACTTCCCCAACAACTCTGTCTTTGAGGACCATCGTGTTTAAACCCCACTATATAACGAACACTCAACCCCGAACTCTTTGACCCTGAGAAACGGTGTCTATATAATACTTATTAACACTTTCTCCGTTGTATTAAACGGAACCGCGACATAGTATTCTCTATGAGGGATGTGAACAATCGTTTCGAACAAACATTTGTATCCACGGGTAATACAGGATACCTTACAATAACAGTTTGTGAAGACGAGAAACTCTTTTACTTAATTCATACTTACTTAATTCATTACTTAATTCGTAATTCTTTTATTTATTCATTTGGTGCTCTACCCCTTTTTTTTGGGTGTTATACACATAGACAGCTTCTTAAAAAGAGGTCTATGTATTTCTTAAAGATATTGATTTATTGTTTTCCTGTTTGTTAGATAAAAAATTTACCCGTTCTCTAAACTTGTTTATGTAATAACTTCTCTATTAGTGATCGGTTATTTATGTACGTTTTTATAAGTCGGAGTAATCAGTAGTTAAGTCAGTGAGTCAACACAGGCTGAGAAACGTTGGGGTACCTGACGTCGTGTGGTCCGAAGGACAGGTAATCGTTGAGGGCCTCAACGAGTTTGAGTACAGGTAGCTCAGTTACTATAGTAGGTTGGTAGAGTAGGAGACAGTAGGGGAAGAGGAGGACAGAATTTAGAAAGGGTCGTAGTCCCAGAAAAGGTTACTCAGTCAAGAAACGTAGTCCATCGGTTTCAAAACCTCGAAGTCAAAGTCGTATCAAAAAGGTTACTTATAAGTCCTGACTAAATGAAATCCTAATTGACCAAACTAGAGGAACGTTAGGTTCCATGAGAGATCTCAGAAGAGGTTATGGTGGCAAGTTTTCGTAGTTAAGGAACCACGAGTCGAAAGAAATCAGTAGTCCCTTTATGTTTAATATACGGTAATACTTTGTGGTGATATGTGGGTGACCTTACCGAATTTAATCTTTTTTATACCTCGTTGATCACGACAATATGTGTTGACTACCTTTCTTTTTTACCACGTTAGTAAAACCTTTTCAGGCCGTCAAATATTATTTCAGTTAGTGTATCATGAGATATTGGGTTGTTAAGGTGAGAATCCGTAAACTGAGTCACATTCACTTTTATATATACATGTGTTTATAAACATGTACTTACAAATGTCGTCGGAAAAGTAATTATCCGTTCTTGATCTTTGTTGGGTTACAGGTAGAACCATTTCCTTATATGTTTCATACTATGTCAGTATATTACCTGAATTTGAGTTATAAATTTTCCTTACTTGATAAGTAGACACGTTGTCACACCTATTTAGAGTTTTTAATACGACTAGTTTTTTCTATTTGTGTTTTCTTATACGTAAAGTACTACGGATTTTTTCTATGTAGATTAACATCATTATTAATAGTAATAATGTCTATCGTCAATTTACCGACGGACCCCAACCACAACTCCTCGTACAATCGAGTGTCCCTAAACTCCTTGAAAGACTCCACTACTTTCACAAGACATAGAACTGACACCTCCACCAATGCGTCTGATAACCACTTTGACATGTAATTATATCCCCGTAAAACAATATACATTCGATCCCAAGGTATTCCAAGAAAATTTTAACTATAATACCTTCCTGTATGTATTTACATAATTTCATCCTGATTCTCAGTTATAAAAGTAATACATATTAAAAATCATTTCATTCATAAAAACCATATCAACTTATATTTCTCGATTTTATTCTAGTCTCATATATTAAACTTTCTTTACAATGGAGGTGTAAGAAAGTTGTTGGTATCACACTATACAGAGTCTCTTATACTTTGTGTTCCGTGAACTCAGAAGTCGTTTGTAAATATATAAATAAAGAAAACAGAGGATTTTCTCTTACACGACACGACACAAATCAGCGAGTTAACACAGGTTTAAAAGAAACGCTGGAGTACCTGACATCGACGGTCTGAGGAGACAGGTACCCCAAAGAGGTCCGTTCTTATGACCTCACCCAACGGTAAAGGAGGAGGTCCCCTAGAAGGGTTGGGTCCTTAGTTTAGGTCCAGAGGGTGTAACGTCCACCTAAGAAATGACAGACTCGGTGGTCCCTTAGTCTCATGTACTAACTTTCTTCACAATAGAAGTATAAGAAAGTTGTTGGTATCACACTATCCAGAGTCTCTTATACTGTGTGTTCCGTGAACTTAGAAGTCCTTTTTAAATGTCTAAATACAGAAAATAGAAGGTTATGTCTTATATGTCGGAATTTTTGTCTCTGACCGTAGTAAGAATAAATTTAAGTACCGTCTTTTCGTAACTAAACAACTATTCTCCACCCGTCCAATTCTTTGAAGTCACGTTTTTGGGATCGGTTTTCATCCAGAATTGGAGTTGGTTTGCTTCTTCTTTGTTTTCTCTGAACGTCACCGGTTCACAAAACTTTTACTATTTAAAGGTGATTTCTCTACGACACTATACTATCTAATCAGAGGGTCCCGACGGTTTAAGTAACTCAACGAGACACATGAAACATCTGTGTCTAAAGTCAGAACCAGGGTAGATAAGGAATAGAAGAGGGACCTTATGTAGAACCCCAGATTCAGAGTATAGACAAGATACCTTCTGGCACTTTAAGACGAGTCTGTACTCGGTCAGATTCTATCTCTGGGTGTCAGATGAGTGGAAAGAGTCACCTTAGAACCGTAACCTTCACCGTACACCACTCAAATTATGTATAAGATTTTACTAGTCCAGAATAAAGTGGGGATTTCAAGACAAAGGGACGAAAAGAAATTAAGTGGTTCTGTTTAAACAATTCTCGTCTTCTCTATAAATATATCGCATTCTCAAATAGAAACCTGTTTAGTATAGAAACCGGTGTAGACCAAATTCGGATGAATAATATATCTGGAAAGAGACTTGTCATAACTCTTGAGTTACGTGTTAACTTTTACATCACATATCTTACTTATGAAAATTAACATCATTAGCGAAATTTACAAGATTATAATTTCCAGTATATTCACTTAGTAGACACTTTTATATTTGACTTTTCTACTGTAAGAATTAACTCGACAAAGAATCTAAATAAGAAAGCGTCTTAAAACTTTCACTGAATTTATGTGGTGTGCGATAAATAGGTTCTGGTCAGTAGTTTGGTTTTGACCTTAGAATGTATTTTGCAGAAAAAAGATTTACAGTCTTTTATTAGACCAGAATTGGATCTTTTAAAATCCAATACTTACTGTGCGTTTGTTATATTAGAATCAACGTATAAAATACACACCGATATAAAGACACTTGCGTATTTAGATGTTTCCTCCCTGTCCTCAGTTTATTGTTCGACTACTTGTTAGGTTTACTCGGAAAAGTTTGTCCAACGGCACAAAGTCAATCGAAACGACAAGTCCACAGACAGGTAGTATAACGACAATGTTGTAGGACGTCGTGATACAAAGTCCCCATCATCGTGGCATTACTGTTACGGACAAAAAAGGGGAGATGTAAAAGTCTTTCCCGAGATCCTTTACCTCGTACTTAAATTTTAAGTCAGTGTACCTAAACGTAGAGTCGTAGCAGTATTTTGGTACCTAAACTGTTTAAACGTGTTCACGTGGGGAAACCCCTAAACCTTTCTCTTACGATGTACAGGGGGATCTGACTTTTATGAAGGATACAGTCTTTACAGAGGTCGTTGATCTTGTTTAATCTAAACCGGACCTCCTGAGTCTGTTTTTTTATAGGACGACACTCGTTTCAATTTTATATTATCTTTAACTTTTACGTTATGTATTATATTTTAAATTGGATGTAATAAAATCGTCGTGCACATGAGTCTAATCTTGTTAGACCCCTGTAATCGTACCATGGGTATTCTCCTGGACGTATAGGAACATTCACGAAGAGTGACATATTTTTACATTCGATTTTTACACTAGAAGTATCCTATTTTCGATATACCTCTATGTCGTGTTACATTTGTTCATTAATGGGACCCCTTACTCCTGATGTTGGAGAGGTATAAAAACTTGTAAAATTTGTCATTCCTATATATTTATGTATTAGTCTTTTTCGTAAATCTATATTTTTCTATTCAAGTAAGTTCGATAAACTGATGGATTTCTATTTTTGTCTTAACTGGTTTTCACTTAATTGAAAAAAAAAATGAAATTTGGTTTATGGAGTCCCTTTACTAAAAGTTCAATAAAAATCATGACTTTCGAAAACATTTATATTTTACCATACGACTACGGGTCGTGTGTTTTGTCTCTTCTCTCCTCAACGAGACTTCCCTATCTCATCTTTAGCTCCTACTCGACTCGGTAGAGAAGAAGGTCGGAGGGTAAGGGGACCTTCCGTTGACGTGGTTTGGACCCTGTGAGTCTTGGACCCTTTGGTGACCGATACCGGTACCGAACACTTGCTCCGTCAATTGAGAATTCTGTCTTGGGTATATCGACTATAGAGACCGTGGATTGTGTCACGAGAACTATACTAACCAGAAGTGATAACTAACGTCGGTACTTTAATTTTCTACGAATGAGGAACCTTCTTTTCAATACTGGTTGGATCTATCGTATAAGTTTTCGTCTCTGTAATGAAACGGCTGATTCCAGGCAGATCAGTTCCGATACCAAAAAGGACAGCAGTGCTTACCTACACTCTAAACCTGACACTTCTTCCGACTCGCGGCTTCTTAACTACGAAAACTTGACACCACAACTTCTTCTGAGAACTCTAAGGAAACCTGACGTTTCTCTAGGTTGGTCAGGTAAGACTTCCTCTAGTCGGGACCCTAAAGAAACCTCCCTTACTACGACTTCGACTTTGAGGTCATGAAACCGGTGGAGTACGCTTCTCAACTGAGTAACCTTTTCTGAGACTACGACCCTCCCTAACCCCCGTCCTTCTCTTCCCCTACTGGCTCCTACTCTACCGACCTACCGTAGTGGCTGAGCTACCTGCACTCAGACTCACTTGAGGCCCTCAACCACTACCTGTGCCTCCGGACCGTACGACGCTAAGTACCCCAGCGTTTCTCAGCCTGTGCTGACTCACTGACTTGACTCACTGACTCTACGGACCAATCGAATAAAGGTAACCGGTAGACCAGAAACACTATGTCTTATCATACCATTGTTAAAGTTCCAGGAAGTGTTTAACAAACGGAACCTGGGAGGGGTGGGTTGTGGACTATTGAGGACTCTCCTAGTTCCTCCGTAAATCTCGGAGTGTATAGAGAACGGTTCACTTGGTAACCACGTGTGGACGCTAAATCCGAGATGGATTAACATTTTCGTCTGAATGATTTAAACGGACATAAGTCACAAACAGTAGACCTTCACGTAATTTCTGTTACGACAACTATCTTAACACGTGTTATTTTACATATACCACCCTTCGTCCACTGACAATGTTTTTACTACATTTGCACGAAACCTTTAATAAGACACGACCGTTCCAGTACCTATTTCGGAGGTCTTTTTACGCCGTGACCCCTTTCCCGGGTCGACGAATCTAGTTCGTACGAAGAACGGTCAAAATCTCAACAGGTAAAGGTATATGTGTACGTGTGTGTGTAATCGTAAACACATGATTTTATATGTTTAAGTGTGTACACCAAACCTTTGTCTCACGTAATCGACAATTTTCCGACTAAGAGTTGAGTCTTAGGAGCTCAGGTGGAGAACGGAGAGAGAGATAGACCCGTGCATACAGTGAAGCCCGTTCGTTCAAATGAAAAGTCACGGAGCCAAAAAAGAAGACATTTGACGCCTACTTTTATATTGATAAATAGAACATCTAATTTGTTAAATCATAGATAGCTCCAAAATCTTATCACGGTCTGTGTATCATCGGTGGGTTATTTATAATAGATAACAGTAAAATAGTAGTATAGTACGATACAAGACCTCCCTTAATATATCTTGAAACGATCCACAAAGGACCCCCTCTCCCAGACGACACCCAGACCTCCTCAGGAAAGGTAAGACATGATAAGAGATGGTAACCTAAACGACTAGAAAATCTACCTAATGAAAATAAAAATTACTCTCGTCCCCAAAACCATGTCCCTCTTAAAATGAAAAAGAAGAGATATGGAGAGATAATTTCTCGTGTGTTAGTTCCTACGACAATTGTGTGTGAACGGGTTACGTCGGATTCCAGTCCCTCTCCCCCTACTCGTAAAATCGAGGAAAAGATAGTTATTTCGTTACTGTATTTTACATTCTTTTTTGCTTTGTTTTTTATTTTTGTGTGTTACACCCTACCTATGTAGTTATTTATGTATCAATCTGTCTGCTGTATATTTATGTCTAAAGATTTTCATGTTTACCTTCTTCTTTACTCAGAATCCGAACTCAAATTCCCGGGTAGAAAGAAGTGCACTATAATATAAAAAAATTCATTTATAAAGAATAAATAAACAAATCCGATAAGACCCAGAAGCAACGACCCACGTCTGAAAGAGATCAACACCGCTCGCCCTTGATGAGAGATTAACGACTTGCTCCGGCGGAATAACACCACCAAAAAGAACAACACCTCGTGTGTCTGAGTCATTAACACCGCGTGGTCGAATCAACGGTACACTGTACACCCTAGAAGGGTCTCGTCCTAGTTTGGACACAGGGGATATAACCGTCCACCTAAGAATTGGAAGTCTGGTGGCTCCTTCGGGACTACAGTATGAAAAACGACGAACTAAAAATTGGGGATCATGTATAGATAGGCCACCTGGAGGGAAGGGAAGGACTACAGAGAAAAACACGAGTGACGTTTTAGAAACTGACTACTAAAAGTCGACAAGAATGTGAAGGAGACCTCGTCCCATGTGTAAGTGTAAGAGGGTATGTAAAAGAGATTTCCTTTTAAGTATTTTATCTTTTCTAAAGAATAAAAACAAGGAAATTTTCTTCCAGTGTACGCAGTGAACTTTTTAAGAGATAACCCGAGTCTGAGACGGAAACCTTCAGCTCAGAAAACTTCCTCTTCCTACTCATTTATTTTTCAGGTTCATCTACGATATTGGTGGCACTTTCATCACTCGAGACTCAGGACGTTCTCTGGATCCTCCCAGTCCTACTTCCGGTTCCTCCTCTGAGGAAAAGACTCGGTACTTCCCGTTCTCCTCTAACGACCTAGAAAACAGTTTCATGCTTGTTAGCCAATATTGAACTAGAAAGGAAGAATTGGTCAGGAGGTGGTCCCGACAGGGACGAGAATTATCACCGACAAGAGACGACTGACTTTAGATGTCCATTTACCACGGATATTTGGTCTCTCAGTTCCCCTACGTGATCTCCTATATCATGAAACGTAAGGTCACCACTAAAAGAAATTTTCACCTCGTCAATGACACGGGAGAAATAAGTTTCTGAAGAAGACCACAGACGTCGGGTGGAACGGTGTGTGAGGTGTCCGTTCTTAATGACGGGGGTCCTCGTCAGAGGAAGTCGTCGAGTTGGAACAGGGAAGGCCATTACCGAGATTTCACACACAAAGGGGTCTTTACTAGGACCAACCGGTGTTACTATCGAAGCGAGGGACAGAGGGAAAGAACAGTGGGTACTACGAAAGAAATAGAAGGTTTATTTAGAGAAATATTTGGAGTTTAGGAACGGGGTCGTAGACGAAGACTCCCTTGGATGTACTTCTGAGTACTCGTTTTTTCGTGTAAATGTTTGTTGATTTCGTAGTGAAAGTTATAACAGGGATGTGAGGGAAATGACAGGTAAACTGAGGAGAGGTGAGTGTACACACCGAGATAGAATTTTTTTTTTAATGACCTCATATCAACGAAATGTTACAAGAACAGCAAAGACGACATACCGTTTCAAATAGTCCATAGGACTTCAGACTAGTACACACGAGCAAGGGGGTTCAGAGAGACTTAGGATTCCCGAAACTCTTGTACGTAATACAGAGAGTAAAACATAGAGGTCCTGAGTTATGTACGAACGATTCACCTAAAGGAGACCCGAGACGGTAGGAGGAGTTCCTTACTACGTATCGAGTCTTATAAAATGTTTTAAGGGTTGTTCTCTCCGTTCCATCTACTTAAACCCCCGGTCACAGGACCTTCTCTTCGTTGTGACTATTGAAAAGGTGTCCATTTGAATTGAGAACGGGACACCCATTTCGTACATGTAATACTATAAAGTTGAACAACCAGAGATTTCACTCCTAATTTATTGCGAACGGTACTAAATAACAGTCTTTTCACGAAACTTTGGAGTCACTCTAAGATATACTAGTTTTATCATCGGTGACAAGGTAGTAAATTTATTAGAGTAACCGTTTCTGGTACGTAATTAGTAGTGTCGGCTCATAAAAATATAAGTGACTTGTAGAAAGTAGACTCTTGTAGTGGTACCAAATATTTGTAATTGAGTTACACTGGGAGTACTTTTGGGGATCTGACCAGGAACGGTACTTAACTATTTGGTTCCGGACTCTATCAATTTGTCGAACAAGGTTTTGTAGGTCTAAACCCCCGTTCTTTGACCAATGGTGATATACTCAATCATTAGTTCTCTCTCGGGACACATTTATAAACTCACCTACTCTGTTTATCTAGTCTATCCGTCTGGGTCCTCCTTTCATCGTGACAGAAGAAAGAGACGAGAAGCATCCTCATTAACCCTTAAGGACTAACCCAGAGTTCTTTTTCGAAGTGCTTATTGTCCAAAGTACTTAATACTTTTGGAATGTTTTATAAATTGTCAACGAAACACGGTTCGTCGATGAGAGACACGTAAGGTTTCTTCGAGAAAGTTCACTGAGGTATATAAAATACGCGGACTGTTATTTTTATTGACATGGAAGGTCGGTCTATTTCTCCCTTCCGACGACGTGGCAATATCTTCTGTCTACCCGTTCCGTATGTAATTTTGCCGAGGTAATGTCATTTTATACTAGTGAGACAGAATCGTAGACAAGGGGTCTCACCCTTGGAGAGTAGTTGCGGCCGTTAACGACTACGGTTACCGGTCGTTAACGATCAACGAGGACGAACTCGGGACCCTAACCGTCCACTTAAGGGTGAAACCGGTCGTCCGATGGTCAACTCTTCACACTCCCTGGGGTACTGAGTGTCTGTGCCACAATAGACAAGATGTGACCAGGGGTCTCTCGTAGTTTCAGTCATTGGGGCCCTATACTCAGTGTCTCTCGACCCTCGTGATCCTTTACCGTCTAAGAGGTGGACGAATACGGACGACACACCGAAACCCTTTTAGTGAAATGGGAAGACAAAAAGTCCAGGAGTCCGTATACTACTCCGTAAATTTTGTCTTGACATTAAAAGGTAGACATGGTGCTTTGGGGACGTAAAATCGAAAAAGTCCTCGGTGACTTCTCCAAGGGTTTCCGTCTCGTGGTGGCTTCCGGTCTTGTCTTTTTCAGAAGAACGAGGGGGAGTTTTTCAAACTTTTGGTGACGAAGGCTATAGACAAAAAGGATTAAAACTCTTGTATTTCCTTCAGTCAGTAAACTAACAAGACGATAGGATACTAAGGAAACATAGTCTCATTACCTAGTCTACCATCTCTTAGGTGGAAGTTACGTCCTCTGCCCCCAAGTCAGGGACCCAACCCTTCTAGGGGACGTCTTCCCTTACCGTTGGGTGAGGTCTTAAGAACGGACCCTTTAGGGTACCTGTCTCTTCGAACGGGCCGATGTCGGGTATTCCCCAGTGTTTCTCAGCTTGTGCTGACACATTGATTCGTGTGTGTGTCTTACCTTGACTCAGTACAGCCCCGTCTCTCTGGACGGTCGTTTTGACCAGTCAGTCACCTCCTCGTTGGTCCTTCGAACCGGTTCAATTGGGAGGGTGCCGGTGGTCAGGGGTGAACGGTACTCCCGAGTCGTCTCGAAAGGGTCATTTCCCACGGTGAAGGAGGAGACGGTCGAAGTGACACTCCCGGGAGGACCCGGTGTCGGGGGTCCGGAGGATGAGTCTTTGGGTGACTTTGGTAGTATTCGTCAGAAAGTTATCAGACGAAACACCTTACACGACCGTTTTATCGGTATCTGGATGCTTGTGCCACTAAACACAAAGAAAGAGTACGGAAAAGAGACTTACTTACTCCTTCTTTTCACTGTAAAATATCACAGACTTTTGTACATGATTAATACCACGATCTGTCGAACCCCAATTAGGACCGATGATATGAAGGATCACCGAAAAACCGGGACCCGTTCAATGTGTTGACCGGATCCGGAATCAACTGTGGGGATATTTTTTATTCCTATTATCATTGTTGTTATTGTCATTGTGGATCTATGGAAACCCTAACAATTCTGTTAATTTATTCAATTATACAAAGTTACCTACATTTCATGACGGTAAGTCAATCGCAATGTCTACACAAACGATTAAATCGTTTATGTTTACGGATATATGTATACGTATGTATATGTATAGGACATAGATATAGTTAGCTAGTCAGTTATCTATTTATATTTTCCCACGGGTGATGAAACAAGTCTATGATCCGACCCGTAAAATAGTTATAACGAGTATAGACACATACATAATATATGGGTGATCGTTAGTAGGGTGGCAATACCTACTCCATTTTCTTTGTTTTAAAGAGGGGTTCGTTCACCATTCATATTTTAATTCCTAAAACAAAGGATCGGGGTCGTAGAGTGTGTCTAGGGAGAGACGACTCTGTGTGTAGAACTTGTAGAACGGACCGTCTCCACGGACCGTCGGATAGGACCTTACTTCTTGGTTGTGTCGTTAAATATGAGGAGAAGAGTAATTTCGTGTGTAAAAGACACCAACCTTGTTTACGGTCTGGTGTTCCTAGACTCTCTCTAAAACGACGAGGGAGAGTTGAAACACTGTTCTACGGGACCTTCCCGGTGGACCAATGTCTGTTGTCACGGACGCCGTCACAGACCTCAGCGAGGACGACCCAGTACTTTCGGCTGATACTGTAAAAACCCTTAAGACACTCCGTCAACAATAGTGTCGGTGATAATTTTTAATTTAAAATATTTGAGTTTAAAATAAGATTTGTTTTCATCATTTATGAGTAGTGAAGGACGAAGGACATATGTAAAGTGACGATAGATACGTAACCTCCAATAACCGTCGGTATGATATGTTACTACACGGAGACACATAGGGACGGGTGGAGGGGAAAGTCACCGTAGTGTGACCTTCGAATTATGCTCGGTACCACCAAAGACACCACTCATAAATGTAGTATCTTTGACCGTATACGATGTCTAGTATTAAACTGAACAAAACATCTAATATATCTCAATCATTACCCTTTTATAATTACGTCTAATTTGAATTTTTGTACAACGTAGATGGTGTTTTATGAATGGTTCAAAACATTGGAATGTTACATCTCTAGACCATCTGTGATCGAATTGGAATTAGACTGGGAAACTATTCTAATTATAGTGGTCATTATTCTATATGCCAATAACACATGACGAACTACAGAAGTCAGACTGGGTGTGATGAAAAGGTCCACATTCACGATGGTGCAGCAGACCTGGGTGAAAAATGGAAGGACGGAAAATGTGGACCGGTAGTGAGGGGAGGAAGGACCTTATTGAAGAGGGAAACAGGGACGAGTCCAATTAGGACAGGGAAATGGTCCATGGTACAGGTAAGAAAGAAAGAGACGAGAGGTACTACCAGAGACGTCAAGAAGAAGGACGTTGAGGACACAATGAAGGACATGTCAATAAAGGATGTTATGGTAAGTAAACCTCTAATGTACTATAAAACCTAACAATCTAACACAAACACACACAAATACACTTTAGGAGGTTGTACTGAAATTCAGAGATTAACGTCTCTGATTGACGAAGGAAACGAAGGTATTTAGTACGGTCTTTGAGTCATACATAAGTCATTTATAAACAACTGGTGAAAATTTTTGTTTATTGTCGGTGGTGGTAACTTCAGGATCCAAAATAATGGAGGAAGGTACAATTTGAAATTAGAAATTCGTTTAATGAACAGAAATCCTTGAAAAATGTAGACTCGGAAAGTCTATCTTCCTAGTTGTAGTAATATGGTATAAATACATCCTGAACAGTAGGTGACCAAAGTCAAGATTTTCGGTGTTAATTGGAAGTTTACCACTACCGTCATTCTTCTGTCTCGAGTCGGAATCCACTAGGATTTCGGGTGAGTTGGCGTAAAACATTTAGAAACAGTTGGGTCACGACTCGTGTGACCGACCGAGAATCATCCGGAAGTCATTTACAACATTTTAAATCGGGCAACTCCAGTGACTTCTTACGAACGGATCTTGACAAACCCTTCACCATACAGGATGTTTGTCACTGACACAGGGGAGAAAGTACAAACGGATATGAACCCAAGGTGTGGAAAATCGTCGAGAGAGCTAAAACGGAGTAACATTGGGTCACTACTTCTCTCATGGGAAGTCTCCTTAACGTTACGGTGCACTGGTTTCGGTTCGGGGTGAAGTCAAAGATAACGCGAAGTTCTTCGCGTCCTTAAACAAGACCCTTTCCCGTCCAACCACCACCCCTTAACGAGATGAATTCTTAGAAACCGTTGATGAATCGTCCCAATGTCCTAAATAAAGAGTTCCACCAAACTGAATGTCTTTTCAACAGAATTTTTTTTTATGACCCATTTTTGTGCAAGGTGTAACGTAAACATACTCAACGGGACTTACGGTATTTGAATAAAAAGGACTCCGACAATCGAGTCTCGGACTCATTGTGTGACCCTAAAATACCCTCGGTTTACGTCCCTCGAGTACCGACGGAGACAGACGTATGACGGACTGGAGGACGAGTCAGAGTGGTGTACGACCACTAGAGGTCGGGTAAGTGGTGTCACCTTTGGAACTTCATTAGTAGAAGTCTATAAAGATGGGAAAAACAGTATGGATGATTCGGGTAGAAATTTTTTTTTTTTTTTTTTTCTTGTAGGAGAACGCGATATAGACATTTACAGTGCCAGAGTTTTACTCCTGCAACGGTCCAAGAGTCCGGGTCCCAAGGACGAGAAAGGATCCGACGGCACGTAGAGGAGACACGGTACAGGTCTTTCGTAGAAGACCCAGGATCGTCTCTGACACGGAGTACAGCGACATGTGACTAGTCGAGGGGGGTAAAGGTTACAAGTGACGTCCTCTGAAAGGAGTCACGTCTAGGGAACTAGAGAGAGTTACCGTCACTCTGGGTGTCCTCCTCCCGTAAGACTCCTGGTCGTCTTAACGACGAGGACCCTCCCACCCCTCTCTTGAATTAAACTTCGGAACCTAACTGACCACAACACGAGCCCACTCCGTTGTGACGATCGAGGAACGTGTTGGTTCCTCCGTCAGTCACCTCCCACCCCCGTGTGTCTCTTGAGTGGGGTAAGGACAGACGGACGTGTCTGAACAAGTGTGTCAAGCTTACCGACATCTAGTCAAGTAGGACTTCCGATGACAATAAAAAGGGGACTTGGTGTACGAATTTGGTTGAAGGAGGTGTATTTGTCGGTAATGTGTAAATTATAGTGTTGACTTCCTTCCCCCCTAAAAGAGGATGGGTGGTCGTCACACACTAAGTCAGTAGTCATGTATTTACAGTCAGTGTTGTCACGGTCTACCAACCTACCACTCGACAAAGAACACTACCAACCTGAAAGTAACCTTTTTATGGGTCTCGGACTGATGTCCCTCAAGGAAGGGACCCCCTGGTAACTCTACGAACGAAAAATTTTGGAAGAAGGATGAAAAGGGTAAAACTTATGGACAGTCTAGATACATTTATAGTGGTAGAGAGAGAAGAGACGGGTCTGTCGTCAGTGAAATGAATCGAAAAGGAAGATTTTGTAAAATGAATTTCCCCAACAGTCATAGTGATACGAAGGGGCCTTTGACCCCTAATTTTAAGAGTCGGAAGGTCTTGCCCACTTATGAACGAAACAGTACTCTTTTTAGTTATAGACGGCGGTGTCCTTCGTCCCGTCCCTCGTTGACCTGTTTCGGGACGAGAAGTCGACTCATCGTCCCAGTGAATGTACTGGACTTTCCAATACGAAAGGACGAACAAAATGTTTTTTGATTACTTGACCCGTCTCCTTGTCCTCGGGTCTATTCTGTTCTTCACACACGGTCCATGAGAGGTCACCTCTCGTGCCGGGACCCTCGTCGGTGAACCGACCTACGTCAGGACGGCTGGGTCCCCCTCGGAGGACTCCTTTACTTCAAGGGTGAAGCCCCTTCCCTTCGTGTCACCTGTCAGGTAGGTGTCCGACACCTTTGGGTCGGAAAGGGGTGGGATGTACTTGACTTGTCAAAAATCTGTAAAACCCGTCGAGAGAGAAGGCTCCGAGTCCCTCGACGTTCCTGTAAAACTCGAACAAGACAGTAAAAACTAATTTCGTCCCTTTGTGTCATGGAAGACCGGAACGTCTCGGACTTTTCCAGATCATATAGGTGTAAAGTTTGGGGTGAATTTTTTTTCAACTCTATGAAAATTTAAATAAATAAAATAATATTTTTTATATAAAAATAAATAATAAAATAAAGATGATAAAAAATAAATAATACTAAATGTACGTAGTCAAGTCAAGTTAAGTCAGTGAGTCAGTACAGATTGAGAAACGCTGGGGTACTTAACGTCGTGTGATCCGGGGGTACAGATAGTGGTTGAGGGTCTCAGGTGAGTTTGAGTACAGGTAGCTCAGCCACTACGGTAGTTCGGTAGAGTAGGAGACAGTAGGGGAAGAGGAAGACGGGGATTAGGGAGGGTCGTAGTTCCAGAAAAGGTTACTCAGTTGAGAAGCGTACTCCACCGGTTTCATAATTCTCAAAGTCGAAATCGTAGTCAGGAAGGTCACTTGTGGGTCCTGACTAGAGGAAATCCTACCTGACCAACCTAGAGGAACGTCAGGTTCCCTGAGAGTTCTCAGAAGAGGTTGTGGTGTCAAGTTTTCGTAATTAAGAAGCCGCGAGTCGAAAAAAGTGTCAGGTTGAGAGTGTAGGTATGTACTGGTGATCTTTTTGGTATCGGAACTGATCTACCTGGAAACAACCGTTTCATCACAGAGACGAAAAGTTATACGATAGATCCAACCAGTATTGAAAGGAAGGTTCCTCATTCGCAGAAAATTAAAGTACCGACGTCGGTGGTAGACGTCACTAGAACCTCGGGGGTTTTTATTTCAGTCGGTGACAAAGGTGACAAAGGGGTAGATAAAGTGTACTTCACTACCCTGGTCTACGGTACTAGAATCAAAAGACTTACAACTCGAAATTCCGTTGAAGAAGTGAGAGGAGAAAGTGAAATTAGTTCTCCGAAAAATCAAGGAGAAGTGAAAGACGGTATTCCTAATCCTAATCCCAAACGTTAAGTAGGGAAATTTTATAAGTCATCTCACCAAAAATTATGTAAACGTCTATCCACGTTGATAGTGGTGTGAATTAAAATCTTGTAAAGGTAGTGGAGTTTTTCTTATTATTATTATAGACATATTAGACTCAATATATCTATACACTTAGACAGTAACTTGATATAAGAATTCTCAGAACATAAAAGGATACACATTCATAGAGTTAAAATTTTTCTAAATTTTTAACTTTTTTTCTATAATTGGTTTCAAAAGTTTGTCGTGATGAGGACAAGAACTTATGTGGAAGTAAAATAGGACTTGATGAAAATATAAAATTCCTAATGGTCTAAATTAGTTTATAAAAAATTCTTATATTTCTTATACATGTGTGTGTGTGTGTGTGTGTGTGTGTGTTTACACATTTCCTGGATGTCGTACTTTTTTTCGGAGTACTTCTTACTAAATTTGAAACACGTTTTATTCCACTAAATCTTATGTAGTTATTTATTTTATTATACTTGACTTTTTTTAAGATGTCTCAAATCGATAGTGTTGGGAAAGGGGGGAGGTGGGTGGGGGGCATTCGTCGGTGGTTAGATGAAAGACATAGACATTTAAACGAATGAGACCTGTAAAGTACATTTATCTCAGTATATTATACCCTTCTAAGGGACCTCTTCCCTTCTCAAGACCAACGAGGTTTTGTAACGGTAGTAAACCACAAAGTCTCAAGACCTGAAGCCGGTAAGATAATCTACATGTCACTACAGAACAAAATTAAGTGGTAAGGGATTACTGAATACTACAACTCGTTGAAAAGTATACGAATTAACGGTAAACATATAGAAGAAACCACTCCACAGACAAGTCCCAAAATTTAGATCAAAGATTTACTCAAAACAAAACAAAAAATCAAAATTATCAAATAACATATAAAATTTCTTATCTAGAATAACCTACATAGTAAAGAGGGTTAGACACCAAACAGAAAAGTAAAAGAATTGTGACGGAAAACGTCTCGTCTTCAAAATTTAAAATTACCTCAAATCGAATAGTCAACAAAGTGTCTCATGTGAAAACAACAATATATATTTTTCAGTAACGGTACGGGTCCCTAAAGAAGATACAATAAAGGGTTTTCAAAATATGAAAACGTAAATGTAAATCCGTATACTAGGTAAAACTCAATTTAAAATATTTACCACTTTTTAGACACAGATCAAAAAACCCCCAAAAAAAACAGCTGAGACGGACAAAAATTAACCTAATAACCAGAAAAAAAAATTTAACAACTTAACATTCTTATAAAACATATAAATCTATACAGGGAGTAGACTATTGTGTTAAACTCTTATAAAGAAGAGTAAGACGTTCAACGGAAAAATGAAAGGACTACGAGACAAAACGTCGTGTTTTGAAATATTAAAACTACTTCAGGTTAAATAGATAAAAAAGAGTACATGAAACACTTAAGCCACAGTATAGATTCTTTGGTAACGGACTAAATTCCAATTTTTCTAAGTGAGGGTACAAAAACGGAGTATCCAATGTCAAAATTGAGAAACAAATCCAGCTACTATTTAAACTAAAAACATACACCATATTTCATCCTCGGGTCGAAGAAAGAAAACATACACGTATAGGGTAACGATACCACGTTGAATAACTTTTCTGATAGGAAAGGATAATTAATGGATAATTAACAATTTTTAGTTAATTGGAATTTCCATTTTCCTAAATAAAGGTCTGCAAGTTAAGATAAAGGAACTAGATACAGACAGAAGTATAGTCATGGTGTGACAGAACTAATGATAAAAAAAATTTGACAAAAACAACAACAACAAAATTCAAAACTTTAACCTTTCATGTACAGAGTGTTGAACAAAAAGAAAAGGTAACAAAACCGATAAGACTCAAGGAACTAAAAGGTATCCTTAGAGTCCTTGTCAAACAGTTAGAGAGGTATCTTAGTAAATCCTATCACTATCCCTAACACAACTTGGATATCCTGTCAAACTCCTTATATTGGTAGAATTATAATTTAGAAGGTTAAGTACTTGTATCCGACGGAAAGCTAAATGAACCCAGAAAAAATAAAGTTGTTGCAAAGTATCAAAAGGTGTATGTTCAGAATGTGCAGAAAACAATTTTAATAAGGTCTCATAGAATAAGAGAGCTCACAATAACATTTACTTCAACAAAAGGATTAAAGTAAAAGTCTAACAAGTAACGACCACACATCTTTATGTTGACCTAAAATATGTAGAATATAAGACTTTGGACCGACTTGAGTGGGTAGTCAAGACTAGCTAGAGACAAAACCATCCAGAGTAAAACGCGGGAAGAGGGGTAGACTTAAGATGGGAGAGGCTATAAAGTGAAAGAGATTGAACAACCGCAGGGAGAACAGTGTCCTAGAATTATGTATGATTAGAGAGACGGATCTAGAGTAGGAAGAGGAGACACAAAGATGGACCAACTGAAGTAGGAATGCGACAGAGGAACTCGACGGGGGTGGAGTCAGGTATAGACCAGGAAAATATGTGCAGTAGTGTTGGGACACAAAAAGGAGTTGGCTGTGTCGACAACGACAGTAAACACAATATGTGACTGGTGACGATAATAAGTTGTCTGGTATTCGGAGACTAACTAAAAAGAGTGATAATATTAAGAGTAGTGACACGGACCGTGTATCACCTACAATTGTTGATTTGATGAACAGCTTACTTTTTTACTAACTTATCAATTGGAACCTCTTTATACCGGTATTAATTCTTGAAACCCACCCCACATCCCCCGTCCCCCGTCTTCTTATCTAACTTCCACCCCGTGAATGGTAGACATATAGGTCAGACAAGAGGACCCCTTAACTCAAGACCGTACCTCAAAAGTAACAGAAATCTCTCGTCTCGGTAACTCACACATCGACCATCGTACCCAAAACGAAAGAAAAAAAGGGGTGAATTAGAGGAACGTACCACTACCCTTTGGGTCTTTCTTTATGGGTCAGTAAACTCAGTAAACATCTACTTATTGGTGTCAGACTGAAGAATAAACAAAAAATGGAAAGGTCTCCATGTCAACTGAACAACCCCTCCCCTCTCAAAATTTCTAAGTAGATAAATGAACGGTTTAATCAAGTCAGATTGTTTTAATCCCTTTAGGGGTTTGTTGACAAGATCACTGATCACTCTTTTTATAAAGGAACCTTGTGACGTTGTCTTTTGTGTGAAACACACGACTAGAGGACTCTGTCGCGAGACCTCGGAAGGTTAAGTGACGGGTAAGACTCACGAAGTATCGATAGTGACTGTTATCAATCTTGTACCAAAACAAGGAATCAACCTTAAGAGAAGTTTCGGACCTGAGTTGAGACCACGAAGTCTACCTTCATAATTCAATTCTCATTATCTCTTGTCTCATCGATTCCCTGGACTTTTTACTTCGTTTCTACTCCTCCCGGACGTCAAGACAACCTCACACTACTGGAAGGACAGGATAAGAACTTTGGCTATAGGGTCAACAGTCCGGTGTGTCTTCCTTTTATAAACGTACAACACTTTCTTCCAACCCTTCATCGCTAAGGAGTGAAACTCGACATAAAACCTACTAAGAGTGTGTAGACTTTAGTCTAAAAAAAGGACCTCAAAGCTTAGAAAATCTATATCACTTTGTAATGGAATACTTCGACGTTCTGGTAGTACCACCCCTTGTGGGACGAGACAGAAAAATAACTACTGTAGATCGTGTTACGGACCGAGTCCCATACCCCGAGTCCCTTTTAAGTCAAGTCAAGTCAGTGAGTCAGGAGAGACTAAGAAACGCTGGGGTACCTGACGTCGTGCGGTCCGGAGGGACAGGTAGTGGCTGAGGACCTCAAATGAGTCTGAGTACAGGTAATTCAACCACTACGGTAGGTTGGTAGAGTAGGAGACAGTAGGGGAAGAGGAGGGTGGAACTTAGAAAGGGTTGTAGTCCCAGAAAAGTTTACTCAGTCGAGAAACATAGTCCACCGGTTCCATAACCTCAAAGTCAAAATTGTAGTCTGGAAGGTTACTTGTTGGTCCTGACTAGAGGAAATCCTACCTAACCAACCTGGAGGAAAATCAGGTTCCCCGAGAGTTCTCAGAAGAGGTTGTGGTGTCAAGTTTTTGTAGTTAAGAAACTGTGAGTCCAAAGAAATATCAGGTTGAGAGTGTAGGTATGTACTGATGACCTTTTTGGTATCGGAACTGATCTACCTGGAAACAACCGTGTCATTGTAGAGACGAAAAATTATACGATAGATCCAACCAGTATTGAAAAGAGGGTTCCTCATTCATAGAAAATTAAAGTACCGACGTCAGTGGTAGACGTCACTAAAATCTCGGGGTTTTATATTTCAGACAGTGACAAAGGTAAAAAAGGGGTAGATAAACGGTACTTCACTACCCTGGTCTACGGTACTAGAAGTAAAAGACTTACAACTCGAAATTCGGTTGAAAAAGTGAGAGGAGAAAGTGAAAGTAGTTCTCCGACAAATCAAGAAGAAGAGAAAGACGGTATTCCCACCACAGTAGACGTATAGACTCCAATAACTATAAAGAGGGTTAGTTTTATAACCTATTAGAACTAAGGTCGAACACGAAGGAGGTCGGGTCACAAAGAGTACTACATGAGACGTATATTCAATGTATTCGTCCCACTGTTATATGTCGGAAAGGGAGAAACCTTGGTCAGACAACGAGGTATAGGTCAAGATTGACAACGAAGGACTGGACGTATGTACAAAGAGTTCTCCCGCCAGTCCACCAGACCATAAGGGTAGAGAAAGTCTTAAAAGGTGTCGAATAACACTAGGTGTGTCAGTTTCCGGTCCTTTTTAATCCGGTACAATTTGTTCTGTTACGTTCGTTTTAGTTAAAACGTTTAATCTAAAATATCAGGTCACTTGATTCGAGGAAAGGGTAAAAATTTTTTATAAACATACCGACGTGTCCAGAATGGACACTGTGAACCCTTGAGACTAGAAGAAACGTCGTACGTCCTAAAAAATCAACGCGCACCCTAGATCAAGGGACTCGTCCCTTGTTTGGACCCGGGGGAGGAAACCCTCCATCTAAGAATCGGTGACCTGGAGGTCCCTTCAGGGATGTACAAAAAATAAAGTAGGACAACGAGTACGGAGGTAAGACAGAGGATATAGTGTCCCACTTTTATAAATATTTTAAATTAAAATCAACAAATCTTATCTATTAATTAATATCTATTTAAGGTATCCATTTCTTCAGTTTAGTAACAAAATGACGGTTATTTTATTATAAACATACGGACGGACGATTCAGCGAAGTCAGTACAGACTGAGACACGTTTGGATACTTTACATCGGGCGATTCGAGGGCGATTCGAGGAGACAGGTGCCCTAAGAGGTCCGTTCTTATGACCTCACCCAACGGTACGGGAGGAGATCCCCCAGAAGAGTTGGGTCCCTAGTTTGGAAGTAGAGAACTCAGAGGACGTAACCGTCCACCCAAGAAATTTTGATCGTGGTGGACCCTTCGGGTTTTATAAATTTTCTGTCGTTAAGTCTTCACTTTTTATATAGAATGATCGACACCAAAATGGAACAGTTTCCTTTAAAATGTCATGATCCGTAAACGTAACTTTGTTCTACTTTCTTCTTCAATCACTTTCGTGTTATGAGTTTACACAAATATATGAAAGTATCTCCAATTCCGGTTGTGGTACATTTCCGATGGGAGAAAATAGAAGGATAAAGTTTAATGGAGAGATTAATTTCTGGATTCAGTGTTAATCTCAGGAAAGAAGACTTGAAAATTTTAGAGACAGTTATTATATCTACGTTCACAGAGTCTGGTCTTCAAAAACTTATAAGTACCCTTTCAAAGGTCTGGGTTTTTCTAAGAGACTCTGTTTTTACCACAGTCTGTAGGTTTAGTCCTACTGAAATGAACTCAAAATGTCAAACGTTTGACAATGTATAGATTTACCTAGTTCTAGCGACTTACGCCTAAAAGAAGGAATCTTAAGGAGATGAGAGTTTCGTAACGAAGAGTAAATATACGACAACCCTCAGGTATCGATAAGTGACTTGTAACTAATACCACGAGAAGATCTAAGTTCCCTTTCTTATTATAAATGAAGTAAAAACGGAAAATTAAATTCCGTGTTTTGAGGACAATAGTACCTCGAATATAGGACTATCTCAAATAATATTAGGACTAGACCAATTCTCGGACCCTAGATCTCCAACACAAACTAAAAAAAGAACTTGTAAACGACGGACATACTGGAACTCATTCAGTGAATTGTTAAGAATTGTTAAGATTCTGAGTAAAAGCAACATCATTACACCTTATTTTTATCAAGTCAGAGGATCTCCACAAGACTCGTGGTTTAGTCCTATCCCATCCACGCACCTTCCGTCTCCCTTCACCTCTCTCTTCGGTGGGTCACCGAAAAGTTCCTAGAACCGAGATATGTCTAAACTCGCCTCCAATTCCTTCCAGGAAATGACCTTACGTCTTTGTACATGGACCAAAATCCGACACGTCTTCCTTCGTCATCCTTTCTCCTTCTTTCGTACTCTCTCCTTTTTCCACAGTCCCCTGTATGGGTCCACGACGATCTCCATTTCTTGGGCGGACGGTTACGTCCACTGTATTCCCTGTTTCCAAGTTAGGGACCCAACCCTTCCAGGAGTTCAACCTGAACCTTTTGTAGTAAAAAATAAGACCATTTAATAATTATATGTATTGTTTACAATGATAAAAATGGTAAATTTTCACATTTAAGTCATTGTCATGTAAGTGGTACATCACATTGGTAGTGATAAAGGTTTTACAAAGATGGTGGGGTCTTCCTTTGGGGTGTGGGTAATTCGTCAGGGACGTGTAAGGGGTCCGAAGACTGTTGGTGACTAAACGAAAGACAAAGACACTTAAACTGATAAGACCTATAAAGGATCTTTACCTTAGTACGTTATACACCGGAAAACACAGACCGAAGAAAGTGAGTCGTGTACAAGTTCCAAGTGGGTAAAACATCTTACATAGTCGCGAAGTAAGGAAAAAGTACTGACTTATTACAAGGTAACATATTATATGGTGAAAAAAAAAAATTAGGTCAGTAATCGTAATCGACTATCTGTAAACCCACAAAGGAGGGAACCGATAACACTTTTCACAGAGATACTTATAAACACATGGTCAAAAATAAACTTGTGAAAAATGTTAAGAAAACCAATATATGGATTTTTACCTTAATGACCCAGTACACCATTAAGACACAATCGAATAATTCCTCGACGGTTTGATAACACGTGTCACCAACGTGGTAAGATGCAAGGATAACCGTTGTATAGTACAAGATTAAAGAGGTGAAGCAGTAGTTGGGAACGATACAACAGTAACAAAAACAATATCGGTACGTCACTTACCTTTCACTATAAAAGAACCTCAAAACGAAACGTAAAGGGATTACTGATTACTACAGCTCGTAGAAGAGTATATAAACGAAACGACAGGTAAGTAAGTAGAAGAAACCTCTTTTTAGATAGGTCCGGGATACGACTACAAAAAGTCGACGTAACAAACGGAAAAACAACAACTCAACATTTTCAAGAAATATAAAAGACGTATGATCTGAGAACAGGTTTTATACTAAACGTTTATCAAATAGGGTACACCACTTGACAGAAAAATGAGAGAACTATCATAGGAAATTATTTTTTATCAAAATTACTTTTGGTTAAATAGATGAATAAAGATAGGAACGAACACCCTTTCGTGGGTTCAACTAAAAAAATAATACCAACATGTAATTTCGTTATGTTAGAACATGACCCTCTTAATGGTCTATAATAATGAGAGACAACTCCCAGTATGATCACGAGCCAACGATTCAGTGCATGTTGAGAGACGTTCGGGTACCTGACATCGGATGGTCCAAGGAGACAGGTACCCTAATGGGTTCGTCCTTATATCCTTACCCAATCATATAAGGATTATCAGTCTAAAAAAATCTACACATATATAACCTAACCGGTTTTTCAAGAAAGTCCAAAAAGGACACCTAAACTCTCAGAACTCCTCTATTTTTACACTCTCCTATTTTTCTAGTACCGTCTATTCTTCAAAGATTTTCCCTTAATTCTGGTTTCACAACATCTCGAGATATGTCAGTCGTTTTTGTTCTGACCCTCGACTGACAGCGAGCCTAGTACTTGAGGAATAACGGTTTAAGTCTGACTTTAACTTCTTTCACCTCTTTTGGTGATCTGGCAAGTCCATACTGGATTTAGTTTAGGGAATACTTATATGTCACCTTCACTCTTTATCTAAATTCCCTGATCTAGACTATCTGTTTCACGGACTACTTGATACCTACCACAAAACACTGTAACATGTCCTCTGTCCTTAGTTCTGGCAGGGGTTCTTTTTCTTTACGTTTTTTCGTTTTACCGATAGACTCCTCCGGAATGTTTCTCGACACTTTTCTTCTCTGCGCTTTTCGTTTCCTCTTTTCCTTTCTATATGGGTAAACTTACGTCTCAAGGTTTGTTATCGTTCCTCTCTGTTCTTTCGGAAGAAGTCGCTAGTTACGTTTCTTTATCTCCTTTTGTTATCTTACCCTTTCTGATCTCTAGAGAAGTTCTTTTAATCTCTATGGTTCCCTTGTAAAGTACGTTTCTACCCGAGTTATTTCCTGTCTTTACCATACCTGGATTGTCTTCGTCTTCTATAATTCTTCTCCACCGTTCTTATGTGTGTTCTTGACATGTTTTTTTCTAGAAGTACTGGGTCTATTAGTACTACCACACTAGTGAGTGGATCTCGGTCTGTAGGCCCTTACACTTCAGTACGCCCGGAATCCTTCGTAGTGATACTTGTTTCGATCACCTCCACTACCTTAAGGTCAACTTGATAAAGTTTAGGACTTTCTACTACGACACTTTCACGACGTGAGTTATACGGTCGTTTAAACCTTTTGAGTCGTCACCCTGTGTCCTGACCTTTTCCAGTCAAAAGTAAGGTTAGGGTTCTTTCCGTTACGGTTTTTTACGAGTTTGATGGTGTGTTAACGTGAGTAGAGTGTACGATCATTTCATTACGAATTTTAAGAGGTTCGGTCCGTTATGTACTCGGCACATGAAGGTCTACAAGTTCGACCAAAATCTTTTCCGTCTCCTTAGTCTCTAGTTTAACGGTTGTAGACGACCTAGTACCTTTTTCCTTCTCTCAAGGTATTTTTGTAGATAAAGACGAAATAACTGATACGGTTTCGGAAACTGACACACCTACTGTTATTTGAACTTTTAAGACTTTCTCTACCCTTATGGTCTGGTGGACTGGACGGAGAACTCTTTGGACATACGTACAGTCCTTCGTTATCAATTTTGACCTGTACCTTGTTGTCTGACCAAGGTTTATCCTTTTCCTCATGCAGTTCCGACATATAACAGTGGGACGAATCAATTGAATATACATCTCATGTAGGACTCTTTGCGACCCGACCTCCTTCGTGTTCGACCTTAGTTCTAACGGTCCTCTTTATAGCTATTGGAGTCTATACGTCTACTGTGGTGGGAGTACCATCTTTCTCTTCTTCTTGATTTCTCGGAGAACTACTTTCACCTTCTCCTCTCACTTTTTTAACCGAATTTCGAGTTGTAAGTCTTTTGATTGTAGTACCGTAGATCAGGGTAGTGTAGTACCCTTTATCTACCCCTTTGTCACCTTTGTCACCGACTGAAATAAAAAGACCCGAGGTTTTAGTGACGTCTACAACTGACGTCGATACTTTAATTTTCTACGAATGAGGAACCTTCCTTTCAATACTGATTGGATCTATCGTATAACTTTTCGTCTCTGTAATGAAACGGTTGTTTCCAGGTAGATCAGTTCCGATACCAAAAAGGTCATCAGTACATACCTACACTCTCAACCTGATATTTCTTTCGACCCGTGACTTCTTAACTACGAAAACTTGATACCACAACCTCTTCTGACAACTCTCAGGGAACCTTACGTTTCTCTAGTTGGTCAGGTAGGATTTCCTCTAGTCAGGACCCACAAGTAACCTTTCTGACTACAACTTCGACTTTGAGGTTATAAAACCGGTGGAGTACGCTTCTCGACTGAGTGAACTTTCCTGGGACTACGACCCTTTCTAACTCCCGTCCTCCTCTTCCCCTACTGTCTTCTACTCTACCAACCCACCGCAGTGGTTGAGCAACCTGTACCCAAACCCATTTGAGGCCCTCACTTCTAGTACCGTAGACCAGGGTAGTGAAGTACCGTTTATCACCCCTTTGTCATCTTTGTCACAGTCTGAAATAAAACCCCCCGAGGTTTTAGTGACGTCTACCACTGACGTCGGTACTTTAATTTTCTGTGAATGAGGAACCTTCTTTTCAATACTGGTTGGATCTATCGTATAAGTTTTCGTCTCTGTAATGAAACGGCTGATTCCAGGTAGATCAGTTCCGATACCAAAAAGGTCACCAGTACATACCTACACTCTCAACCTGACACTTCTTCCGACTCGCGGTTTCTTAACTACGCAAACTTGACACCACAACCTCTTCTGAGACCTCTCAGGAAACCTGACGTTTCTCTAGGTTGGCCAGGTAAGACTTCCTCTAGTTGGGACTCTAAAGAAACCTTCCTTACTACAATTTCGACTTCGAGGTCATGAAACCGGTGGAGTACACTTCTCAACTGAGTAACCTTTTTGAGACTACGACCCTCCCTAACCCCCGTCCTCCTCTTCCCCTACTGGGTCCTACTCTACCGACCTACCGTAGTGGCTGAGCTACCTGCACTCAGACTCACTTGAGGCCCTCTACCACTACCTGTCCCTCCGGACCGCACGACGCTAAGTACCCCAGCGTTGCTCAACCTGTGCTGACTCGCTGACTTGACTTGACTTGACTTGACCACTACCTGTCCCTCCGGACCGCACGATGTCAAGTACCTCGAGTTTCTCAGCCTATGTTGACTCGCTGACTTGACTTGACAACACCCCAATGTCTTCTTTGTGATTACTATAGTAATTCCGTCACCCCAGAGTTCTCTCCAAAAGACTCGTTCCCTTAAGGTGTTTATTTGAATTAAAAATCTTTATATTGAAACCGTCGTACACTCTCACGTAACCTGATCTAGTCTGTTTTTAACCAGCCATTCTAATCATTTTTACCCATAAAACCGTTATTAAGAAGGGTATAGGAAGATTTTTTAAAAAATAAAATAAATAAATAAATAAAAACCGACACGGTCAACAAACAACGACGTGTGGCCGAAAGAGTTCAACCCCACTCCCCTCGATGAGAAGTGACACCATGCGTCCGAAGAGTAACTCCACCGAAGAGAACAACACCTCGTGCGGAAGGTCCGTACGTCCGAAGTCATCAACACCGTGTGTCCAGTCAACGGGACGTCGTATAACCTAAAAGGGCCCGGTCCCTAACTTGGCCATAAGGAACGTAACGTTCCGTCTAAGAATTGGTGTCTTAGTGGTCCGTTTGGGAAGGGTATAGAAAAATAAGTAGGGAATCCTTACAAGATGTCACAAACTTTATAACCATACTCCACACAAAAGAATTTGAAAGTAATACCTTTCGAAGTTTGTAGACTTTTGAGACTGATCATTTGTCTAAGGCACATGGATAGTCGTGTCTAAGTTGAAAATAGGTGGGTACCGGTTAGAGTAAAATAGGTACAGGAGATGGTTGCAGAGGGAAGGGTCTATAAAATTCCGTTTAGGATCTGTGGTATAATAAAGTAGACATTTATGAAATAATACACTGAGGTTGTCTATTCGTGAGAAAATTTTTATGTTAGAATTATACTAAACAACGACAACAAGTCAACGGGTCAGTACAGGTTGAGGTACTAGGGTACCTGACGTCGTACGGTCCAGAGGGACAGGGAGTGGTAGAGGACTTCAAACGGGTTCAAGTACAGGTAACGTAACCACTACGGTAGGTTGGTAGAGTAAAAGACTACGGGAGAAGAGGAAGACGGGAGTTAGAAAAGTCCGTAGTCCCTGAAAAGGTTAATCAGTCGATAAACGTAGCCTACTGGTTTTATGACCTCGAAGCCGAAATCGTAGTCAGGAAGGTTACTTATAAGTCCCAACTAAAGGGAGTCATACTAATAGGATGGATTCATTTGAATTAAAGAATTACCATAATCCAAAATTTTTGATTTGTTAACTACATTTATAAGTGTATATTTTAACGTAGGATAAAGGATATCTCTTGATCATGGAAATCATTACCTATCCCCATACTAGCTCAAAGGACTTTTTATTACCGGTCGATTTTTAACTGCGAACGGTAGACGGAAATATTCCTAATTTAGTGTTCGACGATACTAGTGACTGGAAGTTATGGGAGACTTTCTTCAAGTCCCACCTCTAGTCCTTACTCCGTGAGACACGAGACCCTTTTTGACCGTCTCGTCCGGAAGTCTATCAATCTATAAAAGTCCTCTTCCAAAATACTCGGGTTAAGAACGTAAAAGAGTAGAGACCTTTTCGTCATTTTAGGAAGTACCACTGCAGACGAGGAGTACTGATCGTCATTTAAAGATGTTTTTATATACGAATTAACATACATGATGGGGGAAGTACTTTTAGTGTATATGTGACTGGGATGGAGAAACCTCGTCGAAGAGTTCGATAAACTTTACGACCGAGTACCCGACATCAGGAGTGAAACGGGGGTCATTAATTGCGTGTTGAGAGTGTGACATAAAAAAGTCAGTTGTGATTTTTACTACGAAGAATTTTATATGTGTTTTATATATTGAGGATCTCGGTGAAAATCAATAATCAAGATAATGTACACAAATCACCCCTTCAAAGATGAAACAATATTAAATGACAAACTTTTATTACACATATTTAACTCAACGTCTCTTTATTAGAAACTCTAAATAAAAAAAAAAACGAGTTATGATTAAGGAGTGTAAACACGTCACGGAACTTAGAAGACTTCACGAAAATACGGACAATAGATCATTTGTGATTATCGAGACGACACGTTTCTACAGTTAATAGATTACACATATTAACAATAGTTAAAATGAAACGACACCGAAAATCTGAATCTACCTTTATTATTTGTTGTATACGTTTTAGGAAATGAATACTCAGTCCTTTCCGACATCAGTCAGGACGTACGTACTACTTTCCCTTCGTGACACCCAATATAGAATAGTCAATATTAAATGACTTAAAAGGTATCATACTCTTATAAACCATGATTTCACCCGCGTGTGTGCGTATGTGTGTGTGTGTGTGTGTTCACGTTACTGAAATTTAGGTATCAAAATTGAGTCATAAAAAGTACCCGAGTTTTGGGTGTGTATTTAAAGGACCTTTGGAGAACCTTTCCAAACACCATTTTAATTCTGTGTACCTTGTGAACTTAACCCTGTCCCAAATCGCGACTTTGTACGACTATTTAGTAGGAACTAACCACGAAGTAAGAAAAAATTAGTAAAGAAGTTAAAAGTAATTGTAAGGGTCTGTATGATCTGTCTCTTTCTAATAGAAGTTTTGTGAGACATCGTCTTCTCGAACCACTGACAATGAGTATCAACAATTATGTTTACGATATAAATAACATCTAAGAACCGAGAAATAACCATTTTATATCTTCTGAGCTTACGAGAAATTTATCGGGGAGATTTATATTAAATAGATTTACGTTTCCTATAAACTTTATAAAACGTTGGAGTATACGAAAAGAGTTTATTTGTTACCTTTGGACGGGGTACTAAACTTTCCCGACATCTCTAACTCGCGACCTCATTGATTGTGTCCGGTCCCAAATGTGTAACGACCCAAACCCATTTGACGTATCAGAGACCCTAAGGTCAATGAGGTCACAACATAATCTGATAAACTGACCAACGGTTCCCGATTAGCAATTCATACGTTCTTAAAAAGTTCGGTGACAAATTTGGTAACCGACGAATTTTAGTCGATATCACCCTCTTAAATATGGTGTCTTTAACCGTTTGAGACATTTAGTCCCAAAAGGGGGATTTAATCCAGGGACCTGGATTAAGATCATACACATAACCACCCTACCCCCACCAAAGGGAGTACTCACGCACACACGAGTCAATACAGTCTGAGATGTTAGGGGCCCTAACCATCGAGTGGTCCGAGGAGACAGGAACCCTAAAAGGTCCGTTCTTATGACCTCTCCCATTGGTAAGGATAAGGTCTCCTCGAAGAGGTGGGTCTCTAGCTTGGACACAGAGAACGTAGAGGACGTAACCGTCCGTCCAAGAAATAATGACGTGGCGGACCCTTCAGACCAAAGGGAGTATGGTTATTCGTTATGAACCCTGTGGTCAACCCACAGGATGTTAAGTCGAACTAAGATAGATAGTCTTTATTGTAGTCTAAGGTGTTTAATTCCCAAATCAGGATGTTCTGACGGGGAATCGGGGTGGATGAAAACTGTCTGACTGAATTAGTCCCCCAAGGGTTCTGTGAAAAGAGTCAAAACTTATTAAAAGATCTCACCGAATGTCTTGGGTCTCTTTGTAAAAGAATGACCTAATGACCAAACAATGTTTACCCATAGTGAGTCATTGTCGTCTTGTCTTAACTACGTCTACCGTTCCATACACCCTTCCCTGTACCTTGAAGGGACGGGAGAACCTCACAAGGAAAGAGGGGTCTAGGAATTCACAAGTGGTTGAACCTTCGGGAGACTTGGGTCAGGCAAGTCTAAAAATGTCTTCGAAGTAATGTGTCGGTACAACTAATTTAACAACCGCGAAAACACTAGCTAAGTTGAAGACCGGAGAGGGGGTAGGGGTCTCCAGTAGCCTACTTTGACTTTCAAGGTTGAGAGATTAGTTCACCGACCAAGGAGACGTCTTCTCAGGAGTAGGAGTAATTGTATTTCATTAAGGTTTTCAGTGGAGTAATTGTATTGTTTTCTGTGGAATTAGTGAGAGTCGTGAATTTTTTAAGGTTCCCTCGAGACACGATCTTTGTTCCTGTTTCTGGTTTATACATAAAGTATAGTATTTAGTTTCATAGTGTGAGACAGGGGACCTTAACCGAACGGTCGTGTGGTGACGGAGGATTCATCCAAATTCCCATTTTACTCAATTACGGTTCGTAAAACGTAAAAGAACTTTTAAAAGTTCTTTCCGATGAATAATAGTAGTATTAGTAAGATAATTTTTGTTTACGTTGGTTGAGAGTTAACAAATAAATAGTTTTACCATTTAGTTGACACAAAAAAAAGAAAACGGGGTTAAATTGTTAAAATGATTGTCGTGTGGTCCTTTATACGAATCTGTGTCAATTTTTTCTTTTTTCCGTCACTTTTAGATTAGTTGAGTAACTTCACGAAGTCACGTCAAGTCAAGTCAAGTCAAGCCAACAAGTCAGGACAGACTGAGAAACACTGGCGTACTTAGCGTCGTGCGGTCCGGAGGGACAGATAGTGGTTGAGGACCTCAAGTGAATTTGAGTGCAGGTAGCTCAACCACTACGGTAGGTCGGAAGAGTAGGAGACAGTAGGGGAAAAGGAGGACGGGGGTTAGCGAGGGTCGTAGTCTCAGAAAAGGTTACTCAGTTGAGAAGCGTACTCCACCGGTTTTATGACCTCAAAGTCGAAATCGTAGTAGGGAAGGTTTCTTGTGAGTACCGACTTGAGGAAATCTTACCTGACCAACCTAGAGGAACGTCAGGTTCCCTGAGAGGTCTCAGAAGAGGTTGTGGTATCAAGTTTTCGTAGTTAAGAAGCCACGAGTCGAAAGAGGTGTTAGGTTGAGAATATAGGTATGTACTGATGACCTTTTTGGTATCGGAACTGATCTGTCTAACTTCACGAATAATCGTAGAATTAGGACTGTTTTATAAACTACTCTTTCTTTTCCTACTTTCAAAACTTTTTCCCTTTTGTTCTAATATAGATTTAACTTTTACAAGTGGAGGGGGTGCGGGTGGGAAAACAGAAGGAACTCTGTCGAGTAACTTTAAAGTAATATTCATCGTTCCTTGTTTTATTGTTAAAAATTATGGATCATCTTTTTAGACTGTTAACACCTAAAGACATTGTTTAGGGACTTAAGGACTAGGTTTTATAGATTCCAGTTTTCCACTTAATAATAAAGGTTTTCATTTTTAGGTCCCTATCTATAGACCAAAACTTGTGTCGAGTGACGTCTCGAGAATGGTCGAACACTACTACTTAAAGAAACGGAAGATGAGACACCCGTGGTAAGGATCAGAAGTACTCCGTAGGGGTCGTCAAAGTTTGAGATGGAAATTTCATCTTTCTAGAAAGACTTTAATGCGGGTGGTCCTTTCTCTTGTACCGAAAAAATTATGAAGGAAGCTTCGAGGACTTCAAGTAAGACAAACTTGATGGCACACGGACTAGGTCAAACTCTCGGGATTATCTGACATGGATTATCCCATCTCTATTAAGTAGGTATCCCATGATAATGTGATCTTTCTACTCTACCTCCGTTGTCTTTACATAATCCGTTGGTTTTGGGTTAACAGGTGCCATTTAGTAGAAGTGATATTAACTTGTCTATGACTATTATTGAGAACAGGTGAACATGTCGGATTCATGTGACGAAGTGTTAGAGGTAGAGTCCGACCCAAAGACGGAACTCATGAAAACTTCGGTAATTTTGAAATTAACACTTCTTCGTATTTATCTCTATCATAGAGATATCCCTTGACATAAAACTCTTGGGGTCCACTTTCACAAGTTTTCGTTTACGATCGTTTTTGCAAATATTGTGACGGACAGTCCGTCTAAAGTTTAGTTGTCAAGTCTATCCACTCAGAAGGATCATGTAAGACCCACGGAAGGAAAAATTAATTCTTGGTCTCGGGGAGGCAAGAATCTCCAAACCCTTCGTCATTGTATCCATTTAACTTTCTCCATTTTTGAGACCCACAAGACATTACCTTTGTTTGGACAACGAAACATCTTTAGGGTGTCTCAGAAACTGACAGTCAATCAAAATCTCAAAGGTAAGGTCCTTTCATTCGACATTGAGATTACAATACCTATTTAAATTTATAGATGTAGTCCCTTTCTTTTTTTTTTTCCTTTCGTCTTTTGGGAGATGGGTGTCTCCTAGGTGGTGACTGTCCAATTTCTCAAGATCATAAATTCCATTACATATCCCGATTTACCGTTGGGTGAGGTCACAAGAACGAACCTCTTAGGGTCCCTGCCCCCTCGGACCCCATGACGGTAGATACCCCAGCGTGTCTCAACCTATACTGACTTCACTGAATCGTCGTCGTCGTCATCGTCGTATCCCGAGACTGTCGAAGAGGTCACCGAGTCACCATTTCTTAGATGAACGTTAAGTCCTCTGTACCCAAATCAGTGACCCAACCCCTTGCAAGGACCTCCTTCTTTGCCGTTGGGTAAGGTCATAAGAACGGACCTCTGAAGGTACCTGTCTCCTTGGACCGTCCGATATCAGGTACCCTAGTGTTTCTCAACCTGTACTGAATCGTTGATTTGTTGTTTTGTACCCCGAGACAAAGTACCAGAGAAGACCCTTCAGCTACGAAGACCAAGAGAACCGATGTTCAAACAAGTCGGACATGGGTTTGCCGTAGGACTGAGGATTGGGAAAGAACTTTGGTGTCAGACATTACGAACTCAGTGTCTCCAATTTTACATCGGAAAAGACCAAATATAGTATCCATATAAGACATTATCAGAACCTCACCGTAAGGTAATCCGTACAGGATCGGACCACACGGGATTGGTCTACGTAGAAGACCGTTACCTACAACTCTGAATAACGACGACGACGACGATTCAGTGAAGTCAACACAGGTTGAGACTCGCTGGGGTATTTGCTGTCGGGTGGTCCGAGGCGGTAGGGACCCTAAGAGGTCCGTTCTTATGACCTCACCCAACGGTAAATTCATTTGATAAAAAGATAGGAGACTCTTGAAAGATAGAATACCACGGGATGAATTTACACTAAACAAAAATTAGTGACACCACGAGTGGAAATAGAAGTGGTAATTTAATTGTTTAAAAATAACTTCATACCAACTAAATATTACATAATCAACGCCTATATGTCGTTTCAATAAGTCTACACATATATATATATAAGAAGAAGTATAAGAAGAAAGAGGAATATCCAATAACGTTTTATAACTCGAAACAAGGGACACGATATATCATCCAGGAAAAACCAATAGTATATATATATATATACATATACTTCACTTTCAACGAGTCAACACAGGCTGAGACACTGGGGTACCTGACATGACAGGTACCTTAAGAGGTCCGGTCTTATGACCTCACCCATCGGAAAGGGAAGAGGTCCCCTAGAAGGGCTGGGTCCTTAGTTTGACCCCAGAGGACGTAAAGTCCGTCTAAGGAATGGTTGACTCGATAGTCCCTTCGGGTTATATATTCACACATATACATATATGTATGTGTGAAACTTGAGGTGTATATATATACACATATATATATATAAAAAAATGCATATATTCGGTTTTTGTTATATACACCTTAATTTTTTTTACTATGTTTACTCGAATATATATTTTGTCTTTGTCTGAGTGTTTGTATCTTTTGTTTAAATGCCAATGGTTTCCCTTTTCCCCTTCTTCCTATTTGATCCTCAAACCCTGTGTGTATATATACAGAAACAGACCGAATGAAGTGAATCATACTATTAGAGATCCAGGAAGACACAACGAAGTTTACCGTAATAAAGTAGGAAAAATACCGACTCATCATAAGGTAACTTATATGTACATAAGTGGTAATTTATACTACATTATTAGAACACTGCCACAGTGCCTTTGTTGTTTATTTTCTTCCCAAATAAAATGATTTTTCACACAGACGTAAAACCTCACACCCGTATAAAGGGTTTCTAAAACTCTAACTTAACGTGAGAGACACCGGGACTTTTTTATTGAACTCAGAAGACATTAACTTGATCTTTGACATATGGTTATGTCCGAAACATTTGTCATAGTATCTTATAAGAGAAATTTCATACGTCTTACAATTACTCCATAACGAGACTTTAGTAGAAAATGATTTTTTTACACACAGGTTGTAGTCAACCACTTCTAGCAACGGTTAAAGAAAATAGGATCCTTTCTTACTGTGGGTTTCTAAAGACCTAGAATCTTTCTTTCCTTAAGGAGATTAAACGTCTTCAACGTACTTCCGTCACGTTGATACCGTCGTTTCCTGTTCACGGTGAATTTTTATACCTTTTTAATTTTTCTCCGTAACGGTCTTTTATTGACACTCACGAGTACTAACGATTCGGGACATTCATTATATTTGTATAGACCGTAGACAGGGGTAAAAAAAGGACCCTGGAAAAATTACTTTCTAGGTATTAAGTAAGAATTAGTGGGTGTTCGACAATCCATGGACCACCGAACATCGGTAGTCTTACTTAACGTCCACGGAGACGCCCATACGTCATGTTCTGTTTGTACTAGAACTACCTAAGGATTGTGTTGGACGTCCGAGTCCCACTAATCGAGACCTAGGGATGGGAAACAAGACTTCACGAAGATGAAGAGTCACCTAAAGACTTCGGTGTGAGACGGAAAGAACTCTCTTTTAACTTCTTTGAGATAATATATCTTTTTTTTTAAGTTGACTTGAGAATTAAAAACCTTCCCTTTCACACCTCCTTCCATCCCTAATATATATTCGATTTCGGGTTTGGTGAAGAAACTTCTACAAAGGGACTTCGTCCTATTCTTTTCATTTAAACCACCACCATATAGACGGGAACTTAAACACTTCTGACCGAGAAAGACCACATGTTTTTAGATCTTAAATTACAGTGAAGATATATGACATTTTATTTTGAACCGAAAGTTTCGTACCAGGTTCCTGACTACTATATTCGTAATCACAAATCCAATCACAATCAACGAGTCAGCACAGGTTGAGAAACTTCGGGTGTCTGACTTCGGGAGGTCCGAGAAAACAGGTACTTTAAGAGGTCCGTTCTTATGACCACACCCGTCGGTAAGGGATGAGTCCCCTAGAAGGGCTGGACGTAACGTCCGTCGAAGAAATGCCAGACTCAGTGGTCCCTTCGGGGTCCTCGATTAATCTTTGTCCCCTGGACCGACGGGCCTAGACGTCGGTGAACCCGTCGTGGGTGAACCGAAACTCGTCTCACTACTGTCCTAAATAGACGTAAAGAGTGGTGGGGGGGGGAGGAAAAGAGGTCCGAAAATTTTCCTAGTCAGTCCTACAACACAACTTTTATCTGACATCCACGGTGTGCATCTTCCCCCTGCTTATCCCCGTCATCGGGTGGTACCCCGTCAAATTGTTCTTGAGGTCCACTAAACATAACTACATTGTAGAATCTTGGGTACTACATAAGTATGAAGATTATAAATTAGTAAATTTCTCCAATAGTAATACAGATCTCCACGAATATAAGGTCCTTACTAACGGTTCATCTAGGTCTACCTTCACCCACGAGACTTCCGTCCCCGGTACGGGGTACCAGAAACCTAAAGACCATGTATCGAGTCACATACTGTATAACTCCACCTACCAACTACTTTACCTACCCAATCACCTACCTATCTTTTTACCTATTTTCCTACGTACTTACCCACCTGTCTACCCTCTGACCTACCTATTTTTGGTATTATGGGTAAGGATTAGAACTTTTCTTCTCCTAGTTTTTCGTTTCCTCTTTTCCTTTCTATATGGGTATACTTGCGTCTCAAGGTTTCTTATCGTTCCTCTCTATTCTTTCGGAAGGAGTCACTAGTTACGTTTCTTTATCTCCTTTTGTTATCTTACCCATTCTGATCTCTAGAGAAGTTCTTTTAATCTCTATGGTTCCCTTGTAAAGTACGTTTCTACCCGAGTTATTTCCTGTCTTTACCATACCTGGACTGTCTTCGTCTTCTATGATTCTTCGCCACCGTTCTTATGTGTCTTCTTGTTATATTTTTTCTAGAAGTGCTGGGTCTATTAGTACTACTACACTAGTGAGTGTAGGACCCTACACTTTAGTTCACCCGGAATCTTCGTAGTGTTACTTCTTTCGATCACTTCCACTACCTTAAGGTCAACTCGATAAAGTTTAGGACTTTCTACTACGACACTTTCACGACGTGAGTTATACGGTCGTTTAAACCTTTTGAGTCGTCACCGGTGTCCTGACCTTTTCCAGTCAAAAGTAAGGTTAGGGTTTCTTTCCGTTCCGGTTTCTTACGAGTTTGATGGCATATTAACGTGAGTAGAGTGTGCGATCACTTCATTACGAATTTTAAGAGGTTCGGTTCGTAGTCGTTATTCACTTGGTACTTGAAGGACTACAAGTTCGACCAAAATCTTTTCCGTCTCCTTGGTCTCTAATTTAACGGTCTTAGACGACCTAGTACCTTTTTCCTGTTCTCAAGGTCTTTTTATAGATAAAGACGAAATAACTGATACGGTTTCGGAAACTGACACACCTAGTGTTATTTGACATCTTTTAAGACTCTCTCTACCCTTATGGTCTGGTGGACTGGGTGGAGAACTCTTTGGACATACGTCCAGTCCTTCGTCGTCAATCTTGACTTGTACCTTGTTGTCTGACCAAGGTTTCTCCCTTTCCTCATGCAGTTCCGACATATAACAGTGGGACGAATAATTTGTATACGTCTCATGTAGTACACTTTACGACCCGACCTACTTCGTATTCGACCCTAGTTCTAACGGCCCTCTTTATAGTTATTGGAGTCTATACGTCTACCGTGGTGAAAATACCGTCTTTCACTTCTTGATTTTTCGGAGAACTACTTTCACTTTCTCCTCTCACCTTTTCAACCGAATTTCGAGTTGTAAGTCTTTTACTTCTAGTACCGTAGACCAGGGTAGTGAAGTACCCTTTATCTACCCCTTTGTCACCTTTGTCACAGTCTGAAATAAAAAAACCCGAGGTTTAACGACGTCTACCACTGTCGTCGGTACTTTAATTTTCTGTGAATGAGGAACCCTCTTTTCGATACTGGTTGGATCTGTCGTATAATTTTTCGTCTCTGTAATGAAACGGTTGTTTCCAGGTAGATCAGTTCCGATACCAAAAAGGTCATCAGTACATACCTACACTCTCAACCTGATATTTCTTTCGACTCACGGCTTCTTAACTACGAAAACTTGACACCACAACCTCTTCTAAGACCTCTCAGGAAACCTGACTTTCCTTTAGTTTGGCCAGGTAGGATTTCCTTTAGTCAGGACTTATAAGTAACCTTCCTGACTACAATTTCGACTTTGAGGTTATGAAACCGGTGGACTACACTTCTTGACTGAGTGAACTTTTCTGGGACTACGACCCTTTATAACTCCCGTCCTCCTCTTCCCCTACTGCCTCCTACTCTACCAATCTACCGTAGTGACTGAGTTACCTGTACTCAAACTCATCCGAGGTCCTCAACCATATCCTGTCCCTCCGGACCGCACCACGTCAAGTGTCCCAGCGTTTCTCAACGTGTACTGACTCTCTGACTTGATTGATTATTTAGAACTTTTTCACTCATATTTTTTATTTCAGTTTGTAAACCGAAAACAATAATGACTTATTAACGAACCCGAAGGGTCCACCACGATCACCATTTCTCGGGTGGACGGTTACGCCCTCTGTATTCTGTGTACCCAAACTAGGGACCCCTTCTATGGGACTTCCTCCGGCACCGTTGCGCGAAGTCATAAGAACTACCCTTTTAAGGTCCCTGTCTCCTCGGACCAACCAATTTCAGGTACCCTAACGTTTGTCATATTATATTTTACAGACCGACTTTTTGTAGAATCCTCGACGGGCCAAGATCCGGAAGTAGTCGGTCACAAGAAGTAAGTGAGTGTCTTGTTAGACGCAGGAAGGAAACAGTAGGAATTTAAGCGGACGAGTGACAATAGTACAGGAGACTTTCATATTTAGTACAAGAAAATTTGACCAAGTAAAACAAAGAAAGTTTTTTAACAACCTTCAATCTCGGTCTTTCTACCATCTTTATCCCTCTTACTATCTTTACAACAGACGAAGAGACCGTACCCTCTTTTATCGTGAATACGGACACACAACTACGACGGGAGTCCTTTTACAGACAGACTCGTAGTAACGGTCCCGACCGAAGTCGTTTCTTACCGGTTCTTCCTCCGTTAGGTACTGAGGTCGATCTTACCTAAGGACTCTGTCACAAAGTACTACGTCTCGATGTTTGCCCCGTCATCTCACTCACCCTTTTCGTGATCCGTACTTTAGTCTTTTGAACCCAAACTTAAAGTTGAGAGGGTTGAATAATGGATATACTGGAACCCGTCGGGAGTATTACAAATACTTTCGTGTCCCATGTTACGGACCGTGTATCCGGTACAAGTGGTTTACGATCAAAAGAGACGGACAGACTCAGAGTCAAAGGAGTGACACTACTTATAAACTAAGAAATCATGAACCGTGTAACTTGTACGTAGTGCTTACAATACGTAAGGGAAGGTCAACCGACCAGGGACCACGGTGGGTGTGATAAACTGTGGGGAACACGACCTGGAGGAACCTCAGTACACAAGATGACCTATTAAAGGTAAACTGGGAGTACTTTACCAGACTTTAGTACCAGACAGAGAGTTCGTCTGAAAGAAAGAAGGTTGTAGATGTTATCAAAGACGGGTTGGGACTCGTGGTGATGGAGGGACCAAATGGGACCCTGGACATAGATCTAAGTCTTGAACGAATAAGAGTTCATTCATTGAACAGAGTAAACGGTGTCAATTCACTGAACCTCTGTTTATAGTCTTGGTCTTCCGAAATAAGAACCCCATTAAAAAGGGGTTTGAAGTTATAAAAACCGTAAGAACTTCGTTTATACAAATATTTATATAAAGATGTTTTTATTGAGTTTGGTTATATACTCAAGTAATATCTTCTTTTCAAAAATTTTTAAGTCTAGTAGTTTTCCTTTTTTTCCTGGTTACACCAAGACAGTATGTATTCCTTGACAATGACCGTGGAATCGCTATAACTTATTCGAAACTTTATATACAAGTACTTGTGTATGTTTATTTATGTATTATGTGTTTATTTAGGTGAAATATACTTATTTAAATGTTTGTTCAAATACATTATATCTATATAATTGTTTATAGTACATTTATACACTTACATGAAACTAATATATACATACATAAACAAGGTAAACGGTGATTGACAAGGTATTTTGATAGTCTTTGATGTGTGTGTGTGTTTGTGTGTGTAGATAAAATTTCCAACGAGAAGTAAAAATCAATAATATTTTATAACCGATATAAGGGGTACGACATGTATGTAGGGACTCGGATAGAAAGTGGTTTGAATCATGGAGGGCGAGAGGGTGGAGACATAAAGTGGGGTGGGGGTCGACCATTGGTGACGAAACAAGAGAGATAGATACCCAGACGAAAAAAAAAAAGAATATATAAGTGATCAAACAACATAAAAATTCTAAGATGTATCTTCACATAGTATGTTATAAACAGAAAAAGATTGTTAAGTGAATCTTATGACGGGAAGTTCATATGGGTACAACGACGTTGACCATTTTATAACAAGAAAAATACCGACTCATCATAAGGTAACACACACACATATATGTGTGTTGTTGTTGTATACACACACACACATACATAATAACAAAACAAGTCAACGATTCAGTACAGACTGTGAAACGTTGGGGTATCTGACGTCACGAGGTCCGAAGGGACAGAAAGTGACAGAGGGTCTCAAACGAGTTTGAGTACAGGTAACTCAACCAGTATGGTAGGTCGGTAGAGTAGGAGACAGCGGGGGAAGAGTAGGACGGGAGTTAGAAAGGGTCGTAATCCCAGAAAAGAAAAAAGTTAAACAATTACACCACATAATGTAACTAACTAAACGTCTATAACTTCTTAGGAACGTAGGGACCTTATTTCGGGTGAACCAGTACCACATACTAGAAAAATTACACAACAACCTAAGACTAACGATCTTATAACAACTCCTAAAAACGTAGATACAAGTAGTCACTATAACCGGACATCCCAGAAAAGATTACTCAGCCGAGAAGCGTAGCCCACCGGTTTCATAACCTCGAAGTCAAAATCGTAGTCAGGAAGGTTACTTATAAGTCCCAACTTATAGGGGATAAAGGAAATCCTAACTGACCAAACTAGAGGAACGACAGGTTCCCTGATAGTTCTCAGAAGAGGTCGTGGTATCAAGTTTTCATAGTCAAGAAGTCACGGGTCGGAAGAAATACCAGGTCGAGAGTGTAGGTATGTACTGATGACCTTTTTGGTATCGAAATTGACATACCTGGAAACAGTCGTTTCATTATAGAGACGAAAAAGTATACGACAGATTCAAACAGTATCTATAAGAAGGTTCCTCGCTCGTAGAAAATTAAAGTACTGAAGTCAGTGGTAGTCTTCACTAAAACTTCGGGTTCTTTTATTTTAGACGGTGACAAAGGTGAAAAAAGGACAGATAAACGGCACTATACTACCCTGACCTACGGTACTAGAAGTAAAAGAATTACAACTCGAAATTCGGTCGAAAAAGTGAGAGGAGAAAGTGAAAGTAGTTCTTCGAGAAATCAAGGAGAAGGGAAAGACGGTAATCCCACCATAGTAGACTTATAGACTCCGACAACTATAAAGAGGACCGTTAGAACTAAAGTCAATGACCTTAGAACTGAGGTAGGGTCGTAAAGTGTACTACATGAAACGGATCCTCAATTTATTCGTCCCGTTGTTATACACACGTACACACACTCACACATGTACACATAGTGTAGAAGAACATCGGAAATTAAACAACTACTTGTGTGAACCCAACACAGACATGATACACGAGACGATTCAGCGAAGTCGGTACAGACTGAGACGTTGGGATAAATGGTATCGGGTGGTCCGAGGAGACGGGTACCCTAAGAGGTCCGTTCTTATACCTCACCCAAGGACACGAGAGGAGGTCCCCTAGAAGGGTTGGGTCCCTGACTTGGGTGTAGAGAATATAGAGGACGTGACCGACGACGACGACGACGATTCAGCGGAATCACCCAAGAAATAGTGATCACGGTGGACCCTTCAGGTCCAACGAAGATATAGAACCGTTAACATTTTACGATGATACTTGTAACACCCGATACATAGCAAAGATCAGCCACTCAAAAAGAGAAGAAACTTATATATGGGTCCTAAACCTAAAGACCCAGTATACCGTGAAAAAAAAAAAAAAATTAAGAAAACTCTTTGAAGTATGACAAAAGGTGTCACCGATATGGTTATATATAAGGGTGGTAGTCATATCCTAACAAGGGAAAAGAGGTGTAGGAACGGTTGTAAACAATAAACACAAGAAAAACTATTATCGGTAAGACTCTCTATAATCCACTATAGAGTGACTCCAAAACTAAATGCAAAGGGACTTCTAATCGTTGCAACTTATAGAAAAGGACACGGACAACTGACACGGAAAGGAGAAACCTTTTTACAGATAAGTTCACAAGACGGGTGAAAAGTTAACTCAACAAACCTCAAATCTACAACTTAACATATTTGACAAATTGTACAACCTATAAGTAAAGAATAGTCAGTACAGTAAACGTTTATAAAAGAGGGGAAGTCATCTAACAAAAAAGTAAAACAGTTATCAAAAGAAACGACATGTTTACTAAAATTCAAATTAATGTAGGGTAAACAAGTAAAAACGAAAATAAAGGAAATTAAGTCCTCTGTCTAGGTTTTTTTATAACGACACTAAATAGAGTTTTTCGTATGTGTGTACTAGACTTACATGAATCCTAAAATACTAGAAAAAAAGTGAACTAAAAAACAAGTGCCCCGATAACTTATATTTACTATCGAATTTGTTCATTCAGGTTCGAATCTTATAAAGAATCGGACGTCGTCATTCATGTATATTTATGTATACACTATTTACTCGTTTGTATGGGATTACATAAAAACAAAACTCAAAAGAAACAACCTAATAGTAATTCACCCCCTTTAACAGTTCTTTTCAAAATGTACTTTCTTTTTCGGAGTAAGAAGTGATTCTACTTGGTGGTTATTTTTACCCAGAAATGATTACACTCTACTATCTGACGATAGATAGTATTGAAAAGGAGGGTCTTGACGTGTGTCTAAATCTTAACCATAGGACAAATCTGATTGAGTCGTGACATTTACATTTTTCCTAAAACAGACTTTAAACCCCCAAAATTCACGTTCCCCTAAATACAAAAGTCCCTGACCCGTCAATGTCTTCATTGTTCATTATACATCTAAGGGACGGTTGTCCGTATTTGAGACTACGGAGATCTCTGGTCCGTCCCTAAAATGTGGTCTTAACTTGACCTGCACTACGTCTACATTTGGGTGATATCAGTGAGACGGTTTTACACAGATGAAGGAAGATTTCCTGTCTGTGACGACTTGGGGTGAATACCCCGGGGTCACCAGGGTCTCGAAGACTAAAAAAAGGTTTCCCTTGGTTTTGAAACTTACAAGTACATTTCAAGGATAACGATTTTATTACCTTTGAGTAAAGTAAACGTAAATAACAAATTTGATGAAGTAATCTCATGTTAACTGTATGTTTTTCGACATGTTTAAATGACACATGTCGAACTACTTAAACCTCTATTATACAAAGGTACTTTGGTAGTGATACCAGACATGGTATTTGTATAGGTATGGAGGTTCTAAAACAAGGGTAGGAGAATTAAATAATAATCATGACAATAATGATAAGAATTATTGTTATATATATATATCAATAATGATGATGAAGATAATAAATATTATTTTGTGAATTGTCTATGTTCAGTTTGTCGTAGGTGGACCTTTGAAATTCGAAAGTCTAATCCAATCTCTCGACAAATTTATTGGTCTTTACACTTACGGTCCACGTTCTGACGAAGTTTTCTGAACGACATGGACGGTTGTAGCTTCCATGTTGTACAGTAAGAACATTTGGTCGGGACCAAATGTCACCGCGAACGTCCCGATCCAATCCACCTTCCTTAGGTATCTGTGGTCTAGACGATCGGTTAATGGCATCCATTACAGTCAGGTTTGCCTCCTCTGACGGTTGTAAGAACTGGACCGAGTCAGTTAACCGTTCACCTAGTCTCTCTTCAGAATTATATAACACTTATTCGAGAAGAATAAAGTTTTTTCTAAGGACCCTTCTGTAGTATTTTTGGAAGGTTAAATGGAAGAGAACCTCCAGACGATATCAATTCTCAGACAGATGTCGGAAAATTTTCCCTTCGTTTACAGTTTTTGTCTGTCTAGTGTCGGTTCACTACCCTTTACGGTAAAACCCCATTATCGGAATTATCGTAAACGTGTTACCAGTAATTTTATATAAGAAAGGATATTTACCGGAATTGAGACATCCTACCTCTGTACCGAAATTAGTTTGTCCAAGAATCTAGTTCAATACAGTTCTATGTTCGTCTCCTAATACACGACGGAATAGTTGTACCCTTTCCTTAGGTCTTGTAAAAGAAAATCTCAATTTTACAAAATACTTCCTTTACCTATCAATAGTAATAATAAGTCGTAGACGTTCATAATCTCAATTAACTTCTTACCTTCAACTGTCCAGAGATAGGACCTTTGAAACTTAAATTAAAGTTCCCTGTTCCTAGTAGTTAGGTGTTGATATTCTTTTCTTAGTATTGTTTCTACGTGGGGTTCATTCACTATGAGTTACCTCACCGGTGAAACCCCGTTACCCATGTGGACTGAGACGAGGATCAGGACTTCACCGTCCCCATGACAGATTTGATAACCCAAGTTCGGACTAGTCCACCGGTCAAGTACGTGGTATTAGGTACCGAGGAGTAACTCCAACCGAGTATCGATCCGACTAGGGTGTCCTGACCTCTTTGAAGTCCTTGCCTGGAAAGGCTAAATACTTTCTACGACCCTCAATGAGGTGTCTCTTACACGGACTTTCTCTTAAGGACACCTCGAAGGTCTTGGTGTGGTTGATGTACGACTTACTCCGTCCTTCCCAACGGAAGGGAATCCATAAGAGGTTTGGTTCGTGATCAATCTCGCATATTACATAAGGAAAACTGGGTCGGAAAAGGATTTGGTTGGTGAGTATACGAAGTCCTTGGATCCCTCAGGGTTTACTAAACCAGGACATGAACCCCTCCAACCCGACTAAAAATCAAATAATAACCTGTGAAACAAAATCTTCACTACCTAGACTACCAACTTAAGGAAAAAAGAAGTAAAACACCGTAAGGAGATAGACACATAAGAAAGTTATATGAAAGTCACTAAACTGATGTTACACGGTCCGTTACACGATCCACTGTCCCATCTTTTTCATTAGACCTGTGTACGTCAAGGACAGGAACATCACAAATGTCAGATCACCTCTGCATAATTTATAAGGGTGTTCACCACTCATTAATATTAGTCCTATTTACGATACGGAGACTGTGGAGAAAACGTAGAGAGGAATTGTAGGAAAGTCGGTGTGGAGAATAGGTTGGTAACGACACTGTTGTGTAAGGTTTGTGGGAAACCGATTGAAATGTCTCCATGTTAAACTGTCACAGAGGGATCCGGTTACCGATGAAGAACGAGAAACGGATGCCGAAGAGATTACGATTTGACACTCTTGGACGAGTCTCAAGTGTTAATAGGTCGGATCCCACTCCCATTCAATTGTGAGTACCCCTGTGGAAATTAGGCACCCTCTGATTCCGATTATTTAATTACGGAAGGGAAAATTAGGGTAGTTACCCGTCAAACCTCTACAAAAAGTATTTTGAGGAGTTTTACAAGTTCGTCATAATTCAAAGTCAACGGGTATCGTCACCGGTTTAGTTATGATAACTGTATAGGAAAAGGAGGGAGGGATAAAGTAAGAGGATTAGGGATTTAAAGATGAAAGATTCCAGTCATGGGTTAATTTGATGGAAGTACTTCCGGAAAGAACCCGAGACGAAAATTCCCATTTTGTGCGATACTTCTTCATATTACTGTGGCTCTCACAAACACATACACACGTATACGTCCCCGTGGATTAAATTAGACCTAATATTCTCTTATATTATTACGAAAGGAACGAGATGAGGACGTGTAAAGCGACGGATGGATTATCAGTAGAGGAAGGGACGATCATCCTAGAACTAACATAAGTCGATAGTGGGGAGGGGGGTGGTAGTGGGTCCCTTCGCGTCTCTATATTAGATAAACCACATTTGGTTAATACGACGACGACGACGATTCAGCGAAGTCAGCACAGGTTGAGACACGCTGGGGTATCTGTCGTCGGGTGGTCCGACGGGACAGGGACCCTAAGAGGTCCGTTCTTGTGACCTCACCCAACGGTAAAGGAAGAGGTTACGGCCTTTCACTTTTCNGGAAGGGACGATCATCCTAGAACTAACATAAGTCGATAGTGGGGAGGGGGGTGGTAGTGGGTCCCTTCGCGTCTCTATATTAGATAAACCAGATTTGGTTAATACGACGACGACGACGATTCAGCGAAGTCAGCACAGGTTGAGACACGCTGGGGTCTCTGTCGTCGGGTGGTCCGACGGGACAGGGACCCTAAGAGGTCCGTTCTTGTGACCTCACCCAACGGTAAAGGAAGAGGTTACGGCCTTTCACTTTTCACTTTCACTTCAGCGAGTCAGCACAGGGTGAGATCGTTGGGGTACCTGACGTCGGATCGTCCGAGGAGGTAGGTACCCTAAGAGATCCGTTCTCATGACCTCACCTCACGGTAACTGGGGTAAATTTAATGGTTACTGACTAGATCTCCACTTGGACACTGGGTAGACCCCGAACATAGAAGAATAACGCTCTGTATTCTTCAGAAACCCTCCTAAGATCTTTTAAAAAGAGTATGAGACTTCCGTTCTTCATAAAGGAATAACAAAGTCGATAAAATTTGACTGAAAAGTCAATCGTTCTTTTCTGATGGAATGGATCCTCCATCATCCATGACTATGACGACGGTTTTCTTAGCCATGACCTTGTGAATGACTTACCATCTTCTTACCCAGCATAAAAGAGGTCCACATTAATGATTGATGAAGATTCTCTATGTTTTAAGACACTTCCCGTGCCAAGAAGACCACTGAGATTACGACGAAACAGGGACCTTCTCGACGACAAGTACTCGTCGATTCTCTTCTTTTCCTTACTCCAAATGATCCTCCTTCTTCCTGTCCGTCACTCGAATCTCTCATCCTTTCGTCTCCATCCTGAGGTTCCCGTAGTTTGCCGTTTGTTTCCCCGGTTCATTTTCTCAAGGGTTACTGGTTTCGACCTTGTTAGACTGTTGTTTTATTCATTCCGTCATAAATTTAATATTGTGTTTTATATTTTACTTATAGGTACTTAGGTATGACTATATTTATGTACTAACTTATTTTTTATTCATCCTCTCTTCTTTGTTGAAGGGTACGACTTTTTAAGGTACTCCAAGTACATTTATAAGGTTGGAGTTCCTCCACGTCGCATTGAGGGGTAAGAAATTCACCTCTGAGACGTATCTCTAAAGAAAGGTTTCTCTTGTCATACTGCTCTCCCTTTTTCCTATTGAAATGATACTTTCGAACGTTTGTGATGGAGTTGACCCACTAATTCTAGTTGTAGTTGTCACTACAGTAGAACTATAATACATGGGAACTATACTACACTACTTTTACCATGGTGTAAATACCATAAGAAGGGGTTTTGGGTACTGGTATCAGACAAGTACTCTTTTTGTCCGTTTTAGGTTATTTCCCCCTAAGATGTTTTACCGACAGTTCCAGTGATCTTTGTTCCTTTCAGATTCTTTGACGGTGTCCCTTCTCCTCGACTTTCTCTGTCCTGTTGGTTTACATTGCACCATAGATCCTTCCTTAGGACCTTATCTTTTACTTGTAGTTCACTTTTTAATTCCTTAAGACTTACTTCATACTTGTAGTCAATCATTATTACATAGTCATAATTAAACAATTAATACTATTTATATGGTACGATTACATTCTACAATTGTTATGTCTTTGACCTTTACCGTGTATATCCTTAAGAGACATAATAAAAGTGTTAAAAAGACATTTAGATTGAATAAGATTTTTTATTTTCAATAACTTTTCGTAGGACCCAACTTGCTCTTTTGTGATTGCGAATTATCAAGTACAGGACACCTGAAAAGAGAGGTCACGTCCTATAGAGACTATTGAAGAACCAATTTTCCCGTTGCTACACTTTCGAACTCGTAGTAAATGGACTCCTGACGGTCCACCGACCGTAGACCGTTTCTGTATCGCGGCACTGAAAGATCAACTTAAGCTACTAGAAATCTACGCGCGGTTCCTCGCCAATTGGAGGTCTCACTTTTAACGAGTCAGCACAGGGTGAGAAACGTTGGGGTACCTGATATGTCAGGTGCTCAAGAAGTCCGGTCTTAGGACCTCACCCATCGACGAGGGAAGAGGTCCCCAAGAAGGGTTGGGTCCCTAGATTGGGTCCAGAGGACGTAACCTCCGTCTAAGAAATGGTCGACTCGGTAGTCCCGAGATTTCTTTTCAAGATGACGAATACAGATAAATTATTACACTCTTAAAATTGTCGAAATTCACTGTTCAATCACGTATAGTATTTATATGTTGAGTCTATCGAGTATCGTTTAAATTTCGTTCAAAATACAAGATAAAAAGTAAGTTGTCTATTCGTTACACGGATGATAATTTGTTAAGTTGATTATTTGTTCGTTATAATTACGTATATTTATATATTAATATTTATATGTAATATAAATATATATTAATATATTTGTCTATATCAATATATATTTATATTAATATATATCTATTTTGTCTATTAATATACTTGTCTATTAATATAACTAGTAATATTTAAAATAAATAAAATAATGAATAATATATCTATGTGTATATTTATTATACAGCCACAAAGAATGTTGATCCAGTACATCTTTAACCGAAACCTTGGCTATTAAGGTACGAGAATATTTAAACATCGAAATCAGTCTTTGACTACACCAAACAAGGACCAATGTTTCTGTTGACTATTTATTATCACTACATTTCTTCTCTATTATAACAACTTCAACGACAAATGAATTAACGTACGATCCGAGTCTAATGAAGGATACCTTCCAGACTTTAAGCAACCTACTAAACAACCTTCAAACCTTGTTCTTTACACGTTTCTATGAAATATTAGTGGGGGTAGACTAAATCGGTGAAGACTAAATCGGTGATGGAGTCGATGAGTATCCCAAAGGGGCCACCACGATCACCATTTCTTGGGCGAAAGGTTACCGTCTTTGTATTCTCTGTACCCAAGTCAGGGACCCAACCGTCTTCCCTTACCGTTGGGTGAGGTCATAAGAACGGACACTTTAGGTTTCCTGTCTTCTCGGACCGACCGATGTCAGGTATCCCAGTGTTTCTCCGTTTGTGCTGGCTTCACTGAATCGTGAGTGTCTGTGTCGACAGTATCGAGAAGGTTCGACCGTGATTTGTAATCGGTGGAAACATAGAGGATACATAGATGACTTCCCAGAACACATTTCATATACAAAGTATGTAAAACCACTTACTTAACTTCTCAAATCGAGAAAACGAGGATACTGAATCGTCTGCTGAACTACCCTTCAGTGTCGTGTGAGTCTTATTTATGTGGTAGAACTAGTGGTGAAGAGTGAGTGTTTGTAGTTACCATTTTAAATCTCAAAAGTAAACGAATTGTCTAACTGCATAGAATTACATGATATGTGATACAGAAAATTACATGAAATAAGTAAAAAGTGTAGTTAGTGACTTATTAATTTTCCATAAAGAAAAAGAATTATTCATAGTTTTGTAAAGTATCATGGTCAAATGAGACGTTTTAAAATGTAGCACTTATCCACTAGAATTACCAGTCTCAGTTTGGGTTTCAAGACATTAGACGACACCATTATAAACGAACTAATGAAATGGTCTACCTTCGAGTCAGTTCGAACAGAAAGATTCGTTACGAATAAAAAAATAAGATAATATGTTAATCTGGTTCAGAACCCACCCGTTCTGAAGACAAGGTTTCCTTTCAATCAGGGATTAATACAGGTTTAAAGGGTCAAGTATTAAGTAGGATCAACAATGCTCCTAATTACACCTAGAACATATATTGTGTCATTACGGAATAAAATAGTAATCACACACTCCGGTGAGGAATCAAGACAGGACTCGACGGGATAGGGGAGGAGATGGGAGAAGTGACATGAGTGTATCGAAGTTAACTTTGTAGATGTGTTCACCGAGGGTTTAAGTTTAGATCTAGAGACTTGAAAAGAGATTTGAGGTCCACGAACGTAAAGAGCTAAGAGTGTAAAACGAAAACCTTCTTGACATAATAAAAGAGGACTTTGAATCGTACTACGGAACGTACGATATTCCTTTTCTTATTTATCCGTTTACATATTTACTTATATATTATCCCTTTTGGTTTCGACTCAAAGAGGAGACGATTTTTAAATTCGGTAAATTATAGTCTTCGGAAGTTTTTACAGTATTAAGGTACAGGACAAGTCATTTTATGTGATTTTTATTAAATTGGTAAAAAATTCGAATCTCTAGTATTAATACTTATAGTCAACGATATTGTGGGTCTTGGTGTCAACGGGTATCCACAATAATTAGTAATCTCTGTTAAACGGGAAGGAGATTCACTTAGGAAGACGGCGGAGAGTATAAGAAATTACAATCCTACAATCGGTAGTAGAGAACGACGGAGGACATAGACACGGGGGTCGTAGACAGGGGGTGGGGAACTGGAGGATGACGTGGAGAGGAACGGTGTAAAATACTAAATTTGACGATACTCAATTCTTTGGGTTATCAATTCAAAAATCTGTAAAGAATTTGTTTTGATTTGTTGAAACTTCGTCCCGGGGCTCCTAAATAAAATAGTCTTGTCACACCTAAACGAATTCAGTCAAAACAGGTGAAATGTCGTAAAAAAACCGGGGTGAAGAATCGAATCGACACAAGATCTACTTACTCCAATGATATATTGATATGAGTAATCCAATATCCAATATGATATATATATTACTCCAATGGGTATATAATTGGGAGTGAGTCTTTTCTTTATTCTAGACATTTAAGAGGTTCTATTATAATAAATAAGGAGGATAGAAATAAAAAACAAATTTCCAATACTAAAAACGGAAGGAGACGTTTTGGAGTCGTTAGTAAAAAAAGTCATAGAGAGGTTCGTACCACGAAACCTGGTTGACGTAGTCTTTCTAAGTCTCACGTACAATAAAACCACTAAAAACCAGGGTCGGTTAGGTAAGTCTTAGTAAGTCATCACTTAAGGTTCATAAACGAAATTTTTTTTTTCTCTCTCTTGTTTTGTTAAAGGGGACCACTAACTAAGAGTCTGTATGATCTCAAATGTACGGCTCGAGAACGGATGAGGTGTACAAAGTGTTAAGAGGGTGTGGTTTGAAGGAGAACAGAGATTCGAAAGAAAAGGACATAGTATGTAAAACGAACAAGTGAAATAGAACTTAAAAGAGGTCTGGGAGGTGAAAGTCATGGGAGTTCATAGAAGGAAACTTGTAAGAGATAGAGGGAGTAATTAGATTACTTCTTATTTACACCATTGGTAAAAGAAGGATGTGTATCTTAAGGACGGCAGAAGAACTGGTGAAACGACTCGGACGTGCATATTTACCCAACAACCTTTGTGGTTCACTCAACTTCGTAGAAGTACACGTATTCATCTTTCTTGGTCTGTATCAATATCAGAAGAGTAACATTTATGACTAAATAATAAAAAACAGGAGAGGGGAAACACTGTAAAGACGATCAGAAAACAGAAATGTAAAACTTCAAGGAAAATAGAATCCTGATACAAAATATTAGGAAAACATACAGTGTAAAGTCACCTACGATCGTTAGACGATATATGAATGACCCCATTAACACGTCTAAATGTAAAACGTAGTAACAAAAGATACACGATTAGGTTTATACTCTTTCGTATGAGTCGATAATGCTACTTTACCCGTAGTCAAGTCAAGTCAAGTCAACGAGTCAGCACAGGCTGAGAAACGCTGGGGTACTCAGTGTCGTGCGGTCCGGAGGGACAGGTAGTGGTTGAGGGCCTCAAGTGAGTCTGAGTGCAGGTAGCTCAGTCACTACGGTAGGTCGGTAGAGTAGGAGACAGCAGGGGAAGAGAAGGACGGGTATTAGGGAGGGTCGTAGTCTCAGAAAAGGTTAGTCAGTCGAGAATGGGTTGTGTTTTGATCACATTAAGACATGAATAAATTCACAAGAGACTATTCTTTGAGAATTTTGAAAGTATAGTCGTAGGATGTATAAACGTATCGTTTGACGTATGGCTTACCTCGCTAGTATCGGTCTTCACGTCATTATAGGTACCTCCGTCCATTGTCACACAATCCTCCTCGGACCCTTTTTCAAGTTGGGACTACCTAAACCACAATTATATTACCGGTTCAACCGTCCACTAGAGACTACTTAGGATGAAGAAACGGAACTAGGGAGAAATTCATAGATTTCAGGAGGTTTTCCTCAGCAAAGGTATAGAGATGGGACTGAACAGGAAGACACTTAAAGAGGTTTGAGGTTTATGAGAACCACGGAGGAAATATTTGAGGTTAGGTAGTCCAACCATAATCCCTCTTTCATTAGACTACGAAAGTCAAATTTGTTGTTTCAAATAACTTACTGTAAAACCTAACAGTATAAGAACTCGGGGAAAAGGGTGGTAGTCTTCTGATGTCCAGTCGTTGAACGGTAGGGTTTTATAAACCCCCTTCTAACTCTATTTAAGACCTATGTCTATAAACGGACGACTTAGATCTATTAAAAAAAAATCGACTTCAGGAAGACGTTCTCGGTAAATATGGTCGACGGAAGGTTCCTACTCATACTCCTGAGTCTACTTAGATCGAACGGTAAGTGTTAATGTCTCCTTTCTTTAATTACATTGACACTAAGGAAATACATTTAATATCGTAGTTAAAGAGTCCGATAGTTACACCAGCAAGAGAACATCGGAGATTGGGATTGGGACAATGTTTCTTCTATACAAATTAGTAACCCCTAATGTAATGTTTTAAAATCACTTTTGTTTGTTACGGTAAACTTCTTGGGAAGTTGTAATCTTCCCTGAGGAAACATGATCTCGAACGACACCGGGTCTCGATCCCTACACAACATTTGGTGGTCACACATCTCGTGTCCTTTTTTAATGGAAGACATCTGACGTCTCAGATTTCGATACTTAGTACGTAAACTCATTGTCTCGACACCCGTTCGTCGTCATCGGAACATTCCTTTCTATTACAACTTAAACTGTTATCCGAATCCACCGAAAAATTACTGAAGTTGGATTCTGACTGGACTACTCGAAGTCTTCTTATCAGAACTTGGTTTCTCGTGAATGAAGGGTCCTCCCTTCCAGAGGTACAATTACGTATACGGTTGAAGTAAATCACTTTTACTTCCAGTTTCCGAAGACTTACTATGGATACCGTGAAAGTCCGAGAAAATTAACTCAAAAGGTTTTATACTAAGTAACTTTTTCCTTCTTTGGTCGTATCTAAGTAAGAATTGGAATAGGATTAACTTTTTTAATATTGTGAATCAAGTAGAAAGGACCTTTTAGACTAGAACATCTTTCTAAGACCACAATTTGGTAAAATGTTTTGTTACAAAGTTCGTAACGGTTAAGTGAAATGAAAGGATAAGATATCTTAAACTGGTGTAGATTTCTAAAGGGGAAATCAGATGAAATAACCGGTCCCAGGTTCAAACCATGGTTAAAGAGGAAGTGAAAGTTCTACTCGTCTCTTTACTGTTTAACTCTTCATATCTGGTGACGTTTCATTTATAGGTAGTGTATGGAGGTATAGAGATAGGACGGGTTAGGGGTGTAGGAGTCTAAGATACTGGATTTTTACTTATAGAACGAAAGAACTAGTCTTACATTCATAATTTGTCCCTAACAGACCTAGACCCCTGAATACCTTATCCAGTCCTCCAACTTAGATCCAGAGTAGGTCCGGTCCTGAGTACGTACTACAGTAAATAGTCTATTTCTTCCTACCGGTGTACCCTAGAAGTTCCACCAGATCCATATATGTGAGACCTCTGTATTAAAGTAATTTTGGGACCAAGGTTTCATCAAGTCTTAGTCATCCTTACATTCAGTCGACACGCACGATTGACACTCTGGGGGGACTTCACAATCGGATCAACTTCGAAGAGGTAAAATAAAGAATCTTTTCTAGTAGGTTTAGTAAAAGGAAGAAAGGGGGGTTGGTTTTGCGTTAAATAGACATCACCGATTTAGTGTGACCTAACCCTTTCGTATGATGTCTCTGACCTCAGTGATGTCCAAAAGAGGTCGTATTCTAAAATATCGGACTTAACTTACTTTGTGTTTCCTAATTCTTTGTGTTGAATGTAATATCAGTAATACTTAACAGATCTATGATAACGATGTAGTGTTTGTTGGGGTTTTGAGCCGTCGTGCTTTGTTGGTACGTAACGAGAGAGTCTAGGGTACCTAGTCTTAAGTATATCCTGTGTCGTCCAGAGAAAGGTGTTACAGGCCCTGGGGTCGGACCCTCTGAGTCCTAGACCTGAGTTACTGATGTCCGACTTTACTAGGACTCCGAAGAAAGACTGTGTAGACCAACTACACAACTATGACTGACACCCGACCCTCTGACACCCGACCCTCGAGTTATCCCGACGACTAACTCCACGGTTGTTCATCGGGGAGGTCGTACTGTCAGAGTGTTATCGGTCTGAAGGTCGTACCACCACTCGAGAGGTTCTCACTCGAGAGGTTCTCACTCATATGGTCCTCGTTGTCCTCCTTTGACGTACCAGAAAAGGTTCCGTCGGAACACTTTGTAGATAAGGTGTCAGCACCCTATTAACGAATGTCAGGTCTGAGTTCCCCACCTCAGTTTGTAGGATGGAGAGTTGTACAGTTTCTTTAAATCTATACAAAATTATAAAATTTTTTAGTAAAGTAAACACATTTATTATTATCAGTTGTCGATCTCAGTATCCTCCCTTTTTTCGATGTCACTAACGTTATGTTGAAACTAATTTTTACATAGAGTCATTGTAAACCACTACTCCTTCTACTTCCAGACATTATGACTGTTGGTAACCTTTACGAACTATTTAGTTCAAACCCTTTCAGATCCGAACGAGTGGTTATAATTTCATAATGATTTAATAATAATAATTTCATGTGAATCTCCACAAAATTTTCTCGAGTTAAAAGTCCTAAGGATATTCTATTTATTGATGTTAATGTTCAGTATTTGAAAGATCCAAGGTTAAGGGATATAGAGAACTTTTGGTGACAAAGTATTGACTAAAAATTTGAAAACTAAAGTCTTTTAAAGAGGAACCTTACAGGGATACATGGTTAACGTAATAATATCGAGACCATTGATAAACATGATGTATGAGTTATAATGGAGTGTGAGGTGTCTTTCCGGGAGTAAAGAAATGTTCGGTATAAACCAGTGCGAGTTCCAAATGTGAGATAAAATAACTCAGAGACGTGGTATAAGTACAAACGGTAGTGAAAATTTGTAAACGTAAGGATTTGGACGTATCTGAAGAGTAGTCTCGTTCTCTTGTACGTAAACACAACCACAGAAACTAGAAACTCCGTGATGTACTTAGTTCAAACAGAGTCCAGGAGTTAAAGGAGACATGTTATTACTTAAACCCTTCTTTGGACATATTGGAACAAAATCTGTTTTTAGAGAAAGAATACCAAAAGTCTACTACTTTATTTTTTCTTTAACCGAGGAAACTTTTCTCTCCTCCATTTTAGCTCACTGGACGTCCTTGGGTCCCTATAATTCGTCAGAGGTAAAACTCGTACCTCGAGACCCCAGACTCGTCTCGACTGACTCCTGTTGAGACTGTCTCTCTAATACCTGATGTCGTCGAGTCTTATTATCCACCAAATTTCCCACATTAATTGTTGGAATGAGATTTCTCGTCTTGTTGTCGGAATCTCTCTTCCCAGTTCCCAGGAAAAATTTTCCGGGGTCCAGTGATCGGAAGAAGGTTCGTTTTCTCTTTCGTTTACAAATTTATTCGTCAAATGGAGGATCAATGTCTCACTGAAGTGAATGTACATCCTCGAACATAAACGATTTTAGTCCATGGTGTAGTAAATGTCTTTGTTAGTCGTCCACATTATCAGAAGTTTAATTCTTATATCCCCTTCTATACACAGATACAGGGGAGACACAGTCCAAACATCTCTTATTCTTTGTGTCCCTTCAATAGAAAGTATTCTTCTTATTAGGGTCTGGACAAGAACAGTGACTTGAAGAACTACCACATAAGGGGTCGAACCTAAGTAAGGACAAACATTTCAGTCATTTTCAGAACTCACTTTCAAAGGTACCTTTTCGAAAATATTAAGTTTTCAGTAGTAAGTAAGTTTTGGGTCTGGAACGAAACCGAGGAACCTACCGTGACAGCACCCCGGAGGAGGGAAACGAGACGAGACGTGTGTATCTCTCCTCCACCTCGGTTCCCTCTACTTTCAAAGACTGTGATTACGGATCGTCCTGTTCAGACCGTTGAAAGTCTTGTTACGTTTAATTTACCGGTTTAATGAGTAAAAAGGGTTTGACTTTACTGAAGAAGTGGTCTTCACCAAAATAAACCATACTTGAACGGTTTGTGGTGACATTAGGCGACCTCCTGTCGACATCAACTCGAGAATAATCCAAAGGTCCACCACGACCTATCATAATCGGGTGATCCAAGTTTTTTCCTACCACACTCCACTCCCTATGAGTTCCCTTCAAACTCCAAATAAAAATTTATGAATCTTTGTCAGAAAGAACGAAAAACAGAAGTCTTTACCCGTCTAAAAGAACTATCACCACCATCCCTAGAAACACCCTACCAACAGGAACAAAGTAAACCCGTTTAGTGGTTCTTGGTCTCTCACAGTACCGTCCTCCCGTGGGCCGTCAGGATCGGGTTGGGGTATACAAGTGTTACTTCCCTCTCTGTGGAGCCTTCATCGTCGTCGAGACCTTCATCACTCCGGAATCTACCTTCAGTACTCGTTCCGGGTACAATTATAATGTAGATTGTACTAACTAAAAAAAGATCTAGAATAAGAGAAAATACTATCTGAAAAAGTTTTATTCGTTTTAGAATCGAATACAAATTTGTCGTTGGTCCGTTTTAGTTGAAAAGTCAACTAGAGGAAATGACAATTTTCAAATCAAGGACTCAAAATCAAGGTACATACTTGTTACTGAACACTAGTAGTTTACTACCTTTATAACAACTCAAGATCAACCAACTTAAATAAACAGTAAATCAACCAGACTTTTAGTGAGTAAGGATTCAATATTGTCGATGACGACACTCAATTAGTATATGCCTAAAATACAAAAAGTATCCAAGACTCAAAATTGAATAAAATTTAATAATAAACTTAAGATGTTAACTTCACGAGGGTTTATGTGACATAAGGAAAATTTACATCGGTTTTTATACTGTAAATATTTGGATAAATGTACTTAATACTCCCTTATTACATACTACAAATGTATGGATTTAAAGACAGTCTCTTCCATTTACAAGTAAGAGGAAATCGGATACAAGAAGTATGATTTCCAGTTTCGCACTGATTAAACAAATCGCACAAAACTAGTTATCAAAATTTTTCGCTTTGTTTTATCCTACCTTACCGTACCTTGTATTATTCCATCTTTTACGGTCTTACGTACATTATCTACACTTATGACAATGTACATTGAGATTAAAATAAAAGTACATATCTATAGTTTCACCTAAGACCTAATGTTACGTTTTAAATACAGAAGGATTCCCAGTGTTAATTTAAGAGAAACAATCCATGAACAACCAGACCTGTCAGAGATCATAAACGGTTTGACTGAAATAGTAGTTCAGAGTACCAATAACCTATTCGTTATCTCGAACTTCTTATTCGGGTCTTTAGGTCCATAAAATGGGAGTGTAAAATTTGGTCGTTGACACTTACGAAGACGTTTCTTGATGAACCTCTAAGGACCGTGATAAGGGAAGGATTAAAGTCAACGAAGACCAAAGGTGCAGGGAGTAGTGGAAAGTTTGGTTCGAGTCTCATCGATCAAGACACAAACTGTAAGAGTTCTTCTCTCTTCGGACGGTCCATCCCTTTCCGAAACGGATCGGACACTGTTAACGGACCACTGAACGGATTCCAAATTTTTTACTCTTCCCTTGATCTCCTCCTCTTAACATATGGTTTTATTAAGGTTTACCTAGGTTTTTAAAGTTCCACTTTCCACTTTGGTATTTACACGACCCTCTTTTATACTTATCCTGAAAAACGTATTTCTAAGAACTTCCCATTTTTATAACGGGGAGGGGAGTTTTGTGGTTTTGTTATTTTTCTTCAGTATTTTCTTTTTCAGTCATTTAAGTTGGTGAGTTTTTATTTTGAAAGATGGATTCACTTACAATTTTGTTACAATTTTATGTTTTCGTTCGGTCCTTTTTATAAACGATGTGAAACACTTCATTTTCCCGATTAAAGACATTATACCTTCCCTGAGGACATTTATCTTTCCTTTCTTTCTTACCCGAGTCAGCGAGTCAATACAGGTTGAGAAACGCTGGGGTACCTGACATCGGGTGGACTGAAGAGACGGGAACTCTAAAAGGTGTGTTCTTATATCTCACCAACGGCAAAGGAGGAGGTCCCCTGGAAGGACTGGGTCCCTAACTTGGGTGTAGAGGACGTAACCGTCCGTCTAAGGAATGGTGACGTAGTGGACCCTTTTCGGTTTCTTTGTCATTAGACTATATCTGGTTTATCTTGTTTACTTACACTTAACTACCAGAAAATTTATACGGTATAAGTGAATATTCTTTTACGTTCAATTTTAATTTATCTGTAATAGTCTAAATAGTGAATAGTTAAACCGACCTTTTCTCATTTTTTAGCTCACGTTAGAGTTTTTGTTGTTTTACTAGAGTCAAACAAAGGTTCTGTTTGGTAAGTTGTAGTATCCTTAGGCTCAGATACGGGGTTATTCATTACGACTTCTTTCAATTCAACTTTCCATGACACTTCTGGTTCTTCTGAAAAATCTTGATTGTGGTTTTTTTCTACAGGAAAAGTAGTATCCTCTGACCTCACGTTTTCATCCTTCAGTTCTCTATGGACCTCATTCTCCCTTCAAACCTCAACCTCATTTTTTACTTCGTCCCCTTTCCGATTGTCTCAAAACAGTTCTCTTGTGTGACCAATATCTTTTGTTGGAGAAGGTTGTTGTGTTCCCTACTAAGATGTGAACCTGCATTGGTCTACCAGTTATGGTTTTAGTCTAACCAATATAAGAAACGTCGACTTCTACCTTTTTGAGATATGTCGGTCGTTTTTGTTCTGGACCTCAACTTACACCGAGTCTAGTACTCGAGGAATAACGTTTTAAGTCCGAATTTAACTTCTTTCATCCCTTTTGGTGAGTAAGAAAGTCCGACAATACTGGAAATACTTGAAAGTGCGACAATATCGGAAATACTGGATTTAGTTTAAGGAACACTAATATGTCACCTTCACTGTTTATCTAAGTTGTCTAAACTAGGTTGTCTGTTTCACGGACTTCTTGATACCTGTCTCTAAGTATTGTAGCATATCCTCCGTCACTGATTTTGGTAGGGTTTCTTTTTCTTTATGTTCTTTCGTTTCACCACCATACTCTTCCGAAATGTTTATCGACTCTTTTCTTCTCTTCTTTTTTCCGTTCCCTCTTTCGGTTCCTATATAGGTTGACTTAGGTCTTAAACGTACTTCACTACTCTGACCTACGGTGTTAGAAGTAAAAAACTTACAACTTACAATTCGGTCGAAAAAGTGAGAGGAGAAAGTGGGAGAAGTTCCAGTTGTCTGTGAAGTCAAGGAGAAGTAAAAGACGGTATCAAACATAGTAGCACAGACTCCGAACTCATCCGTATAAAATGACACATGAGGTATACGAGAATATTTAAAACTTCAAGTATGTTACACTTACCTAGTGGTTTACTTTGAAATATACTAAAATAACTTCTCTTTTACCGGTATTCGTTCCTCATACTCCCTCTTCGCATATCTTTACATGTACTCAACATGAAAATTAAACTCTCTACTGTTTCATAAAGTGTTGGTCTTTGGGGACCATTAGATGGTCACCTAATATCCCGGTTTGTCTTCCTTTTACCTTTAACTTACACCTTTTGGTCTCATCAGAAGGACCACCGACGTTCAACTCGTAGTTAGTCGGGATGGCGGACGACGTGTGACTGGTACTACCTGTCTCCACAAGTTTCAGTTTCGTGACGTCCAGTTGGTATTTGAGTCTTGTTTAATAAGAGGAAAATAGGATCCGTGGAGTCCACTTTTTAACCGTACAAAGCAGAAATCCCTTGAAGTTCTAGCAAATTATACTACAGGAGTAAACTTCTTGGTTTTGGTCGGCTCTAATTCCCTAGACGGGTTCAAGTATCCCGACTAATTATCTTCCCGACTCTGTTCAGGGTGACCCGGTTTATTTATGTAAACCCTTACCGGATTACTTGTTTACTTACTGACAAGGTTGTGGTCGTACTTTGATTAAGGTTTAGACTGGACGACTCGTAAACCTACGAGGTATGAAAAGGAGTCAGTATGTGATTCCTTGACTAACAGGTGTCATTTATAAGTGAGTCTTCACGGGATGAAAGATCTTGTACGTTCCGATGAAATGTATATCTAGACTGATCTAAAGTTTATATATACTTGTTTAGAAATTTTTTTTTTCATTTAAAAGAATTTTTTTCATATTAGGTTAAATAGACGATACGGTGAGGTTTAAAAGTATGTATTTTAAACGAGTGTACCCAGAAGGATGTGATTCACTTGACCTTCTCAATTATTTCGTGGGTAGGAAGGACACGTTTGTCTCGGGGGTTTGGGGGTGACATCTTACACGTAAAACTCACCGTTAACGGTCACGTGAACTTTTTGGTTTCGAGTTGAGAGACATACACAACAGGTACTATAAAAGAAGACATCTGACTCGTATTATAAAATATTCTATAGGAAGACACACTTTCAGTGAAAGGGAAAGATCCGACTCTCCCGTCCTAGTGAACAGCAAAACTAACTTAACCAACCTCACCTTGTAAACGCTGTCGGAGGAGGTGGGGTGGGGTACGTCCTCCGGGACGATTGTATATCGTCCCAAACACTCGAGTCGACGGGTGTCCCAGGTTCATCCACTATAAGGGTCCACCGCGATCATCATTTCTTGGACAAACGGTTACTAGGGACCCACCCTTCTAGGGGACCTCCTCCTTTACCGTTGGGTGAGGTCATAAGAACGGACCTCTCAGGGTACCTGTCTCCTCGGACCAACTGATGTCAGGTATCCCAGGGTTTCTCAGGCTATGTACTGACTTTACTTAATTGTGCGTACGTCCATTATAAGTTTTCACTTCGTCCAATTCACCACCTTCGAATCCCTAACCATACCCGACACCTCTGACCTCTCGATCACAAGGTACATTACCCCCACCTAAAATGAGTTGAGATCAAGTAACAACGACGACGACGATTCAGCGAAGTCAGCACAGGTTGAGCCACGCTGGGGTATCTGACGTCGGGTGGTCCGAGGGGGCAGGGACCCTAAGAGGTCCGTTCTTGTGACCTCACCCAACGGTAAAGGTAGAGGTTACGTACTTTCACTTTTCACTTTCACTTCAGCGAGTCAGTACAGACTGAGAATCGCTGGGGTATCTGACGTCGGGTGGTCCGAGGAGGTAGGTACCCTAAAAGGTCCGTTCTCATGACCTCAAGTAACAATGGTAAATCTTTACACGCGGCCCAAAACCATCTGAGATGTGAAACAAATTCTCTTTTGTCTTTAATATGTAAAGTAACGTTTAGAAAGTTGAATTACAACTGTCGATTATGTTTAAACAAAATTTTGTAAGGTTTACAACCATCTTCCTTTTTCAGGAAACCGGGTAACCAATGGTCAAACTCTGAAGGTCTGGGAATGTTACTCTAAATCACTCACCATAATTTAACACATTTGAAAACGTAATATTTATTTTGCGTCTCTTTCTGGTGGGTAGAAAAATATGTTTAGTATACGTAGGAAATTAGAAATGGATAAGTGAACAAAGGATTTCGAGAAGGGTCGGGAGACTGTAGTAAGTAGACATGACAGACGTGACGTGTCAAGTACAAATTACGATCCGTAAGAAAGTAACAAAGACTAAAGTGTACGCGTCTGAATTAAGAGAGTAAATTTGAAGTAACATTTGTGAAAGTCCCGTTTTTAGTGTAGATTATGAAGAAAACACGGTTGGAGCTTCGAGTCATTTACAAACGTCGACTATGAAAAAAGTAATTCCCTTTTTCTCTTATCAGAAACGACTGCGTGTTATGATCTTTGCTCGAATCACAGAACTTCAAGGACTTAAAGATCGGATCCGTCCGATTGTTCAAGTTTAGACACCCGTGGAACGGGACGACTCGACTGAACGGTATTCAAAAAATTTTCTTTCGCGAGACATTTTATCCACACTTAAGTGGTACCGAGAAGATCTTATTATCATAACATCCTACATAAATCAGGTTACCTCCACTGGGGTAGAAAATGTTCACGTTGCAATTCACACTTTAAAAGACTCGGTCGAGAATAGACATCCTTCGGAGAGTCAAATCCGTCAGTCTCTTACCATCCGAGTTAATTTCTTCCAGTTTGAGTATAAAGTGGAAGTGTTCAGTCTTGAGACCCGGTAAAATCTCACTGAAACACCTCGTCTCCGTACTCGACATTAGTCGGAATTAGGTCTTTACCCACACCACCCCCCTCTTCACCTCGATCGTAACTTGAGGGAAACATAGGTGTACCTTCCTCCTACCCCACCGACTCTATGTCGTGCATGACGTTCGGTGAAAAACGTCACAAGATCTGTAGTTTCAATAGAGATATGACGGTTCTCGTCCGATGTTTCGGTCTAGTCCATGTGTACACACGGTCCTCCGGAAACTTACATAGACTCTCACTCGGATCGTAAACCAAACTTAACTGGTTTTGATAGATTTTCGCTTCTTCGACCTTCTTCACATCTAGGGGACACCTAGGGATTCAAGGAACTTAAACTATACTACCCCTAATGTTTCCTTTTCTACTTCTCTGGTTGGGACTACTCTTGACTGAGGGACCGGTTTTTTCTTTAACATAAGAGAGGGAATGAACATTTATTACTATTTTATGAAATTTTCACGAAAATGATTTTTTAGGGTCGGAGGTAAAAGGAATCTGAGTGTTCGTGGTACGTGTACACGGAGAGTCTGTAAAGAAACGTCAAGAATAATAAATAGGTATAATAAACTTTAGATCTTTTTCTTTATTTAGTAGTTTATTTATCTAGTATAGTAACGTGATCCTTCGTCCAAACCCCTACGTTTTTTTTTTAACATTATGAAACCAATGATTTTATTCGTGGAGGTGAACCTGTTTGTCATGAATTCAGTTTTATTTGTAATTAATTACAAAAAGTCTTACAATCAACATTGAAACGATAACAGTGAAAGATAAGTCATTTTAAATAACGATTTAGTAGATTAAAGGAAAACACGATCGGTGATACAACTAGGTCAACGCAGAAGAAGTAGTCGTTTAAATTCAACGATTATTTTTCGCTCCATCTTTTATATTAAGTAAATAGGAACCCTATTAGAGCAAATGAGTCAGGTGTCACTTATAATTAATATTACTATCTCATTAAATATAAGGAGAGAACTAACGGAGAATAGGAAGAGAGTTGTCGGAAAGGTAGGTAAAGAAAAGAATACTTCGAAGAAGACCAACCTTTGTAATTTAAAGTAGTCCATTCTTCATGATTCACACTTGGACATTGTATAAAGTTTTCTTGAGTCCAAATCCTTTAGGTCACTACCACAGTCGGAACCTGTTTATAGATCTTACATTTGACCCTTTCTAGGTGGTCCTGGGGGTTAGTAAAATCTCGTCACCAAGATTTCACACCAGAGATCTGGTTGTAAGTCGTAGTCGTCGTGGACCCTTTGAACAATCTACACGTTTGAGAGTCCGGGAAAGAACACGGAAATTGTTTTGACGCTCCACTAAGACTACATGTGCACTCAAACTCTTGGTGACAGGTTCTGTCCGAAGTACCTGGTTTCCTTGTCTTTAGGAGACCTAACTACCTTAAACTACCTAAACTATAGAGAAGAAGGAAAGAAAGGAGGAAACAGAAAAGAAGGAAGGACGTCCAAATAGTAAGGAGTAAATCGTTGGTTTTAACCGAAGTATCTTAGTATGAAGTAATGTTTGTGTGACAGAAATACTGTTACATTTACGATAGATTGTACCCTGAGGTAGTTTTGATTCGTAAGTCATCTGCAATAGTTGATTAATTGACTACATTTGGGAACAAATCGAAACTCCTTTCGAAGACATTCAATGTCTTCCGTGTCAATATTTGTCCACGGACAGAAGATTCTACCAACGGAAATTATGAGCCATAGGTACTCTGTACGACAGATATTCCCTTCAACAATAAAAATACGCCCGACTTTCGAAACTTAACAATGGAGTTCTCAGTAAACGTTTCCTAACGCAAAAGTTTCCCTCGAGTACAAAAAACATAAATTTTATACAAACTCCAGATATGTGATAGGTAATAGAGGTTAAGGTCACCGGTCAGATCTATCGAGAGGTCGTCGGTAAAGCACAGGTCGGAATGATATTAAACTACATTGGGACCCTTATGAACTCGGTGGACCACCGAGTCTACCATTTCGTAGACGAATATTACGTCCACTGGACCCAAGCTAGGGACCCAACCCTTCTAGGGGACCTCTTCCTTTACCGTTGGGTGAGGTTATAAGCACGAACCTCTTAAGGTACCTGTGTCTTCGGACCGTCCGATGTCAGGTACCCCAGTGTTTCTCAGTCTATACTGACTCGGTGATCAATCGTACATTGACCGTTATGAATACTTAATAGACGATTTAGATTTTACTTGCACGTACTCCTACGACAGTAAGACTTTATTGACGATTTACGACGGGGGATATTATGGAAACGACCTCTATGGGGAGTAAACGTTTATATATACACTAAATAAGAGATACGGTACGTATAAAGAAATCGTTCATCCGTCGTCTCCGAGATTTTGAGTCAAGGGAGTAAACATTTCACCTTTATTATATTAGATGAACAATCATAACATTCTTTATTACCTCCATTAAGTCCTCGTGAATCGTGTCACGGACTGAGTTATTTATAAATCGGTACTAATTTCTAGTAAAATAATTGTCTTAATATCAAGTTCTAAAAGTACGTTTTTTTACAGTGAAATCTGAAGTAGGATAATTTTTGTTCGTGTAGTCCCTCTCTGTTTCACATAGAGGGAACGCACTAAGATGGTGTTCATGTAACATAAAAGGTACGTCTAAACAACAACAATAACAGTCGAGGAACGAGAGACGAGAAGATCAGGGAACCGGTCACGACCCTAAGATCGTACCGTGGTCCATCTTAATTCCTGTGCTCAATTCACACCTTTAGTAGTAAGTGTCGGGTGGACATACCGATCCTCTAGTACCTTATCACGGACTATAATCAAAACGGGAAACCTCGTCTTATGTTTTCAAGTACACGTCCGTCGTCTTCCAGTTTTCTGGTTTTCTTGTGGGACTTTCCACTAAATGGAGGGTCGGAGATAAGTTGCATGTTTCGTTTCGTACATAGGTTAAAAATTCCTAAAGACCTCTTCTCTTAAAGGGATTGGAAAGTAATTTACGATTATCTTTATCTATTTTCAATATATACTAATACTTTAGAGTAATACTTTAGAGTAAAACCGTATTCAAATTTATAAAGAATCTGATATCCTATACGATCGTTCTAGGTCAAGTAGATACTCTTTATCTACCGAAACCGTTCTCTTTCCTACGTCTCTATCCTCTCCTCTAAGAATCTTCTCTCCAATACATTTCGTAATTCGAATATATGTACAGGTTATTTGTTCTCTGAAGACTCAAACTTAATCACTGTACCTCTTTACTCTTTGTAGACCTTAGCCATGAATAAAAAGACCAGTCTTCGTACCAAAACTCCAGGAAACAACTTGACAACTGAAACATTTCTGAATAATTTTTGTTTACGGATTCCACTGACTCTTCTCTTACATCAACTTAAACCTTGTGTTTCAGGAATTTCCCTTCCGAAAGTAAAATTTCTCAAAAATGAAAGGTAGTTGAGTCGAATTACGACAGAGGAGTTTCCTCAGGAAAAACAAGGTAAAGTTGTGTGTGAACTTATCAGTTTTCGAATGTCTGGTAAAATTAAATTATCGTTTAAAAACTTCTCTCTTTCCCCTGAGTAAAAGAAGTATACGAATTCAATATACTAAACAGGAATTGGTTAGACGAGGGAAGGTGTGCGTGTGTTTATTAACAGATTCCTTTTCCCCTAGATGATCTACGATCGGGAATAAAATAATATCCGTGTCGACCCTAAATGTTAATTCCAACAAAGGGAGAAACCAAAGACTTCTAATCAAGACACCTGTCTAATCAAGACTCGGAAGATCGGTCCTGTCTGGTTCCTCGTGTCGTTACCCAATACCCAATTGGGGGGACCCAAGGCTCAACTGTAAGAGTGCATGGGAACGACCCGGACCTTGATCAGTGAGCGATATTCTTTTCGTCCACAAGGTCCGGTTACTCCACTAGAACACAACTATAAATCTCCCCCGGTGGAGATTCCTAATAAAGGACGACTACGGGACGGCACGGAAAATAGTGGGGAAGACGGGCATACTTCACTCCCTCTCTCACCCTCCTCCATTCCACTTTTCCCTTTCTCCTTTACAAAACTCCACTGTATCTATAAGGTCCTTATGAGAGGGAGGAGTAACTAAACGATGAGAGGAGTTTATGAAGTGTTTTTTTCCTTTACAGCCTTCCTCTGTCTAGAGTCGCTCCGGCGTCCTACCTTAACATGTAAACCGTAGTGTTTGACCCTATTGCTTTAAGACCACCACACGATTTAAGGGTCGTACGACGACGACTCGTTTGGAGCACGACCAGAAACATAAGTTCAATGTCATTATTTCTGCCAGGGGTACAGAGGACAAAAAATATGAGTCCAATAATTTAAGTCGTCATACCTCGGGAATGAAATGTCCTCCGTTCCGCCTCCCGTCTACTGGTGAATGGTTCTGGTAGTAAGAGTATTTTCTTAGTTTCTTAACGGTATACACCTAGTCTGGTGTCCGGACCGACAAAGAGATCGATTCATCGGACTAAGATTTTACTGATGCGTCCTGTCAACCAACCCTCTACCCCTTCTATTCGAACGAAAGATACTCCGTGAGGGTCTTAGGGTGTTATGAATCAATAACAATTTAAGTATAAGGGAAGTTGAATAAAAAAAGATTACCCTTGTAGACAACAAGGTTACCCATCGTCTTCATGATGGGTGGCACACTTGAGTACTAAAAAAGAAAATACGTTTTCGATGGAAACTGATTAGAAACCCCTTCCAGGTACGACACAAGTGGGACGGGACAAGAAACATTAAAACATTTGTAGTTAGAAGATACGGAAGTTGGAAGTGAAAAGTCTGACTTTCCACGTTGTTCGAGAGGGAGTGGTGTCGTTGATACCTCAAGGGTGAAGACCTGGACGGGACCTCAAATAACGGGTTTCATAAGGTTCGTATCTTGTCTCATATACGTCTTCATCTTATATTTATAAGTGTCTCGGAAATTTTTATGGGATCTTTTTTCCGGAGGGAAAAATCTAGATATACGTAGAACATAATGATTTTATTTTACATTTGGATAAGAAAAGACATTCTGGTTAAACCTAAAAAAAGTAGTACCATGTCACGTATATTTTTGTTGAAGAAATACGGATCTCTTCATTACGGGGTAGTCACTGGGTTTTACCGATTGTCCTTGTCCAAATGCTCAGGATGAAGTAACGACTCTTAACAAATTTAACATTAAAATTCTACTAAATAATAAAATTAAAATTTTATACCGAATGTAAAGTTAAAATCACAGGTCTCTGTCAGATTTTTAAGCCTCCTTTTCTTAATTTCGGTTATACACTAAGAGGGAATGGATTACTCTATTAAAAAAATTTCTGTCCGACACTGATATTTCCACCGAAATAGACGTGAGGAACTCGTAGTCCTGAAAAAACGTAATGGAACCAACCCCACCGAAAGTGAAGGCGGTGTCCACGAGGGATCGTCTCCCCTCACCTTAAAGCGAAGGGGAAGGCCCCGGAGGACTCCACTCCCGACATTCTTGCACAGGAGGCCCCTGAACGTCCCATGGATGGTTTGACAAGGGTGCAAATGGTCTAAATGTCTTGAATTTTCTAAAACGTCTTGAAATCCAGTGTTTTTACAAAAGAAACCCTTTACGATTCCCTAAACGAAAGGAAGAAGTTGTGTTACCGTCCTTATGTCTCGAAAGAGTACTAAAAAATTATCCTATGTCGACGGGTTTGACGTCACGGAAGACGATCCTGAGACGGAGTATAAAGTAAACGTCTACGGTTCTTGCTTGATTGAGAGGCAGAGAGAGAGGGAGAGAGATAGTATGGGTCGCTTTCGAGTCCTTGTACTTACATAGAAACACTTGTACCTGGATAGTCACACATAAGAGTCTACCTCTTTTACGGTGAAATAAAGTCCGTCAAACCAGACCAGGCGGGGGTGTAAGACATTCTTTCATCTACAGGTGACCTCTGGAGACAGTCGAGACCCGTCGACCGTCGTTCACCCACATCAGTCCTCGGTCTCGCTCAGGTCGAACTCGGGACACCAGTCGTCACCCCTCTCTTCATCGGGTGTCTGACCTCTGGTTCCCCTCAGTCTTACTCGGTTCCCAGGCTCGTTCGGACCGTGAGTTCTGGGTCCTCTTACCAGGTACCCTTCTCATAGGTTCTACTCCCGGGCGTCTCAGACGTCCTTGATCTCCCTGTTTCGTCCTTCTTCGTGTTTCGTTCGAATGTGCGGTTGTGACTTCTTCCGTAAGATTAGTAAAGGACGAAGTCCTAAAGAGGAGGAAGGGCATCACACCTGTCTTTTGGGTCATATCCGCTCGTACCCCACGGTCCTACCCCAAGTCTCCGTGTTCCGTGGTCTACGCAGAGGATCACTGTAGCGTCTCTTCTCCAGAAATTTTAGTGTTGGTCTTGTAATTGTATCAAACGGTTCCCTTAAGTACAGTTGACTTTTAAGGAGACAGAAGATCGGAGTGTGTACGGATAGAGTAGAGACAAAAACTACATCTTTCGCAAGTTTTTAAAAAACTAGGATATTTTAAGNCTAAACGCCTATAACTTCTTAGGAACGTAGGGACCCTATTTCGGGTGAAACACTACATCTTTCGCAAGTTTTTAAAAAACTAGGATATTTTAAGTTATATACTGGAGGAAGACACTGTCTCCAAAACACCAGAGGTATTCTCATTCGTAGTGGTTCTTACAGGAAGATCGGGACTTGAGTACAGGAGGTAGAAAAGAAACTGGAGTCGTACAACAGGGAACCGGATCAGGAACCCCAAAGGAGAAAGTAGTACACATTTTTGGAGGGACAGAAGTGTCAGGTCTAGACCCGTGTGACACCCGTCCTTGGAGAGGTTTTGTTTAATTAATGAGACTGGAAGAACAGACCGTACAACACATTTATAACATACCTTTTATTCCGGACCAGGACTAAAGTAGAAAGTAACCGGTATACGCACTCCGTTCAGGGAGGAAAAGGACTCGAAGAGGACGGATGAGGACACTCGACAACATTCTTAGTTCGTTTTATTACTTTCCCCTTCCTAATATTTTACATTTCGGGGAGTCTTCCGTAAGAATCTTATTTTATATCTATGAACCGAGTACAACCCCATCTCGACTCGGAGGACGTTAGTAAAAGAACCGACCAAACATATTGGAGACCACTTTACTATTAGTAACAGAGATTCACCGTATCCAAAGTCGTGTAGGAAAGAAAGAAGACACCGAAAGTGTCCCGTCAGGGTAGACGACACTTGACTATGAAGATACTTCCCTACCCCATCTTTCCGTACATCAAATTTTTTTTTTTTGACTCCGGAGACTAATTTACTCTGTTGAATTCTCATTAAAACCGAAGACGTTGGGTCTTTTCTTATTGTCACTAATAATGTTTTGGGTCTCATATTTGACGGTTATCGGATCGTGACACCAAGAATAGTAAACTTTAAAGGTAAGTAGGTACAAGACAGAGAGTATCGGTGGTAGTAGTACTTGTAGTTTAAATTGACTCCAGGACAGTCAAACTAATGTAAAATTGTGTGTAAAAGTGGGTAGTTTATACACGGTTCGGGATACGATTCACATATTACTACTCATTAAATGTCTGAGAAGGAACTCTTTGAGTATATGTCAATTCGTGTATGTATTTTTTAGTTCCAAATGACACTAGAAACGATATCCCCTCTATATAAGTTCACGATACCCTCATCTCTTCTCTCTCGTTGAGTTGATTGACATTCCTTTCAACGTCTCCTCAATTACGTGGTACCGCAGTTCCAACGCACCTTCAACAGACCTTACTCATGTCACGTCATCAACTCATGTCCCCGACACCCCGGTCCGGTCGACTAAGTCTAGGACTGAGGCGGTGAAGGGTTGAGACATTGAATCGAATCCCTGAAGAGAAAACTACGGAGTCAAAGAAGTGGAGATGTTATCCATACTACGATTATCTCGGATTGTCTTCCCGAGAGTACCCGTCTTTACTCCATTCCATATCCCTCGTGAGCCTCGTCTAAGACGGTATATCAATTAATGAGTTACTCATTATCGGTAACAATAGCAATAATAAACAAGAAGTGATTCACTTGTTCGTCCTTTCTCTAAGGACTTCGAGAATCTCTGAATCAGAGAATTAAATACTCTAAATATTCTAGTAATAATAGTAATAATTATTGTCACTTGTAAATATACGGTACAGGATCTATCAAATATGTACATCGAACTGAATTAACTATATTATTTACTCTGAGCTTTTGAAATATGACTTTATAGTTACTGTGGTATTTCTTATACTTCCTTTACTTTTTATCCAAGTGTTTCCCACCTACTTTCTCTTAATATATTCCTCCCTATAAATGTTAGGTTGTGCTCCCCCGTTTTCAGTTTCCCTGAAAACTAACTACCCGAATTCGGTTTACTCTAGGGAACGTACTAAAACACAAATAAAAGTAAAAGTAACACATCAAAAAGAACAAAGAAAGATACAAGTGACGAAGATTCGTCCCACATAGGAAGTATCAGACGAAGGGAAGAGTGGAGAGTAGAGTACGGGTCGGGACTTTTGTAAACACATGACTTCAAACACTGTACGTCTGCTCCTAGACCTTGAACTCAAACCGTCAACGAATGTAAACAACTTATTACAAAAGTACGGTCCGAGACACGATCCACGAATGTCTGTATACTGGGTGTATTATAGGATTTACTCAGGTACCCACTCGTTTGACTCCCATTCTCTCCAATTCGGAAGTTTCTTCTTGTCCTGGTCTTCGTAACTTCGTCCTTTCACGTCCTGAACAAGACTCTGAGCAAACCGACCTTTCCTCCTAGGTACATCCCCTGACCATACTCAAATCCGCCTTCTCTAACAGATCCGAGTCCTTAAACTTACACCGATGTCCTTCGATTATTTACTATCCAAAGGAAAAGAAATGTCGAAATACTTTTGAGTGGGTGTTGTTTATATATCCGACGGTGTACCAAGTGAGACTTCACTTTCCCCACGGTCCTTCCGGACTTCTACCAGTCCAGAGAAACCTTTTACAGGGTAATGTCCGTCCCTATCAGGAAGTGGAGAATTTTTTTGGATTCCCTCCACCCTGGAAGGTTATTCATAAGAGTCAACTCAAAAGAAGTATATAAATATAGTAAAAAATTTTAACTGGTGGGTTGAAGGAAGGGACCTAAGGTCAGGAACTGGAGACTACGAATTCGAAACACGACAGCTCACGGGAGTTTTAGTTCTTGTGTATTGGAAACTAAGATTCTTTTAGAAGTACTACAAAAAGGTTTAATGGAAAGGAGAGAGTAGGGAGAAGTGAGGGTACAACATGGGGTTGGTGTGACTAGGATGACGTGGTTTAAAAGACGTTTTTTTTTAGAAATAGTCTGGTGTATGATACGGGATTGGAGGTATTACGAAATGTCATGAAGATCCCATACTAAGAGTGACCCTTATACCAAAAACAGATGTAATCTGGTATGCGAGAGAATGCCATCCCTGGGACAAGAGAGGACTAAGGACGGAGATTGTTTGTGTACATTCGTGTGTCAGTTACGAGTTGTTGTCAAACAGTTACTTACTCATTTACTCTGTTACACAAGATTAGGGGAGCAGGAATAAGTAACAACCTGGGACCAGAAGTTGGACGATCCCTCGAAGGGAGAGACTAACAGATGGACAGGGATCTGGGGGTGGTGGTTGAACCAGTACTTAAAGGTACAGTGAGAGGCATAAATACATAAGGGGTGGGGTAAATGTTAGACCGTGTACAGGTCTGAGTGATGGTGGTTCTTGTTGTTCCTTTGAACAGAAGACAGAGGAAAGATCACCAGTAGGAAACGGTTTTGAGTAACAATGGGCAGTCTCAAGACAATGGGTGTATGTCCAGGCTCCGGAGGGTCAAGAGTAAAGGGAGACAAAAAAAAAAAAAAAAAAGTAAAGGGAGAATTTAGGCTGTTAATACAAAGGTACCTTAACTGACCTTTTTCTCTGTCCCTTTCCTTGGGATTGTCGTAGAACTACAATATACATCAACAACCGTCAAGGACCTTATCTCCCCTATCCACACACACGAATTTCATACACATACAAACACTATATCGATGGGTGTCGACCCTTACCAGACCAATTCAGAGTTCCTTACTTATCGGACCTATATAGACGGACGGGTAACCTTTCCCTGTCCGGGATCTACCCGTCAGGACCGACATCCCCGAGTCCTTAAGATGGGTCGTCTGGTTTGGACTACCAGATCATGATCGTTATTATTAAAATCGTCGGATTAACGGAAACGGAGACACATGAGGGAGACAAGGTTAGTGACACGATTCAAGAAGTGTCTCTAATCAAGTTAATAAAGAGTGTAATAAGGTTATTTCACCTTCACGAATAATGAGGACAAAATATCCATTTCTTTGACTCCGTATCTCTTCAATTCATCGGAGGGGTCCTAGTGTGTCGTTCACTATCTCGGTCCTAAACTTGGGTTTGTAAGGTTGTAGTCTTGAGGTGTGTCATACTTTGTCAAGTTTCGTCTACGGGTACTAGTGACTCTCAATGTCACACACCTTCGTTTCATGCGTACGTGTGTTCACGTTAAACAAAAATGTTATTTTGAGAGTGTCGACTTCTTCTACCTTTCGAGTAAACTAGAATTTCTTATACATTACTCATCTCTTTTTTATCAATTTTCATGGAGTGTTTTTCGACATGAAGAGTCGTACAAATATTTAAACATTTACATAAGGTAATACGTATATCCCTCTTGGTACCTCGAGTCCCGACGGTGTCAACAGGACGTACACCCGTAGGGGACCTTAACACGTTACGTGTCTGATGAGTAGGAATGTACCACCCGGGGTTTTCGTCCGAAGAAATACGGACATTTAATTATGTCCCCGGTTTACCTTCGGATAACACTCCGAACTCAATCACACCGGAATTTTTTGTTTCATTTTCTTTCACAACTTTACTATTTGACTGACAGTGTCCCGGTACCTTTCGTCTGTAGATAGGGTTACACCGACGTCCGAGAGACTGTGGTGTGAAAGGGCAAGTCGGTGATATGGTTACAAGGTCACAGGGAATTGGACGGTGACACGAGGTGTGTGCGGGAGGGTATGATGGGTCTGACATTTTTACTAACAGGAAGGAGGAGTCGGAGAGAGGGTAGAAATGGGTGATGGAGGAAAAACTTCTGGGTCTGTACGTAGGTAGGTAGTACGGACGTAAGTAAGTCGGTTGTAAAAACCTCGTAGATGGTATGGGACCCAGGACTTCATCTCCGTCTCATTGTGTCTACCCCTTCCGTAGGAGTGGTAGTTTGACGTGTGTCAAATCTTGTCCTCAATTTGTTTATTTCTTTTAAGAGAGGTCCTTCAAAATATTGGTAGAGAAATAAGGGGTCGATCTCCTTAAGAGTACAAAACCTTCGTAAATGTCACGTATAGGAATATCTAATTCGTTGTTAAACTTTGTGAATTTCGTCTTTTTATGTAACGTCTCTTTGTCTCTTTTATAACACTTTCGACATTTAGTCATTCAAATACACAGACATAGAGAAGACCCAAGTAAAACACTCCTCCGTTACTTTACGATTCAATTTCGAGTTTACTAGAAGAGGGCTATGAACGGTTTAAGAACTATAGTGTACGATGACAAAGGTCCTAAGTTCCTCAGTCGACTCGTTTTCATTGACTATGGAGGAGGATGGGACCCTTACTAAAGATATAAAAGTAATTTACACACTCTGAACTTGGTCTGTCGATATGTATCACGCTTTTATTAAAGTAGGGGTTTCTGTATTTCATTGTTTAATGGATGACCTTGTTGGCGTCCACTTTCTGAAATTTTTTTAATAAACAATACTTATATTTTAGGGTCGACCGGTACGTACAAGGTGACTCTGAACTTCGAAATAGAATCATCTGATATCATTCGAGGAAATCTCGTCTTCGATACAGAATAAATAAACAGATCGGGTCCGTAAGTCGAGTCCCGAGTCATTCATAAACACTTATAAAATATGATGACTATTTTCGTCTTCAGACACAGTAAGAGACTACGGAACAGTCTGAGGGATTATAAGACCTCTCTCACCGTAATCTCAAAAAGACAAACCCGAAAAACCCCCCCGTAACCACTCGTATTCCCCCTAACAAAACGAAATAAAATTAACTTTATATCAACTAAATGTTACACAATCAAAGTCTACACGTAGGTTTACTCAGGTAGTGTGTGTGTATATACGTGTATATATATGTACATATCAGAAAAAGTATAAGAAAATGTAATATCTAATAATGTTCTATCACTTATATAACCTAACCAGTTTTTCAAGTAAACTCAAAAAACACTTTATAGTACCTTTTTGGACTTACTTAGAAAACCGGTTGGGTTATCAAGGGACACGACATATCAACCTGGGACAACAAATAGAATATATACGTTGTCACACATAGACAATTAGGGTTTGAGGATTAAATAGGGAGAGGATGACAAAAGGGGAAGCTATTGACATCCAAACAAACGAATCACAGACACTCAGATAAAGACAAAACATTAATTCAAGTAAACATAGTATAAAAATCTAAGGTGTACATTCACTACAGTATACTCTAAACATAAAAGAGACAGACTGGAGTGAATCCTACTATTAGAGATCTAGGTAGAAGTAAGAAAAATACTCACTCATCATGAGGTAGCATATATACATATGATGTAGAAGAAATAAGTAAGTAGACAGTTACAAAAGAAAAACTCTATACAGTATTAGGTCATCTCCGACCCTACTTTAGTCACTGGAACAGAAAGTTCTATCGAATCTATAACTGGTGACTAATAAGGTAACTACTCATCCCGATAATTTACTAGAATAGACGGGACACTAGTCGTGAGTTCTTTTATTAACATAGAGTCTGAAATCATGTGTATAACAACAAGTCAGTGATTCAGTACAGGTCAAGAAACGTTGGGACACCTGACGTCGCACGGTCCGAAGGGACAGGAAGTGACAGAGGCCCCCAAACGAGTTTGAGTACAGTTCACACAACTACTACGGTAGGTTGGTAGAGTAGGAGAGAACGGAATAATGGAATTTCAAAACGACGTAAAAGTTGAGTCCTTAACGTTGGTTGGGGAAGATACTGAGATCTGAAGTGTAGAGAAGAGTTCCGACACGCTTTCGATACTCGGAAGAAGATGGGGTACGATAGGGTCGTCATACGGGACCGGATCTAAGGGGTCCTTTAGGTACACGTTTGTCCTTCACCGAATTCTTCGGTACGAACCAGACTTTTTGTGTTATATATACAGTAGAGTGGAAGTTGTCTTACATTATAAATTACAGTGTTGGGAGAAGGACAGGTCGAACCGTGACCGTAAAATAAACCTTGCCACCACTCTTTACATTGTTTTGGTACACTTGAAAAGGAAGGTCTCGTGAAGAATTCCCTTGAACCAACGAAATGTTCTTTAAGTATAACGTATTATAAACACTTTACAGGGAAGACAGGTGATTATTCTAAGTCCCGTTTTATTTGTGTAAAGTAGAACTGGTATAAATCTTGGGTGTTATTTTTCCTCATTTTTCTATTCAACTACTTTAAAATAGAAGTATAAGGTTGTATAATAAGTGAAAGTGAAAAAATGACATTATTGTACCCAAAGGGTCCACCAAGTCACTATTTCTTAGGTGCCCGGTTACGTCCTCTGCGGAAAAACTAGGGATACAGTCCTTCTAGAGGACCTCTTCCTTTACCGTTGGACGAGGTCATAAGAATGGACCTCTTAGGGTACCTGTCTATTCGGTCCGTCTGACGTCAGGTACCCCAGTGTCAACCTGTACTGAATCACTGATTTGGTGGTTGAAGAATTGTATTACCGTGAATATATGTAAAGGTCTCCTAAAAGTAAAATAATTCATAACTTAATGTGTGACGGTCATTTAGATAATCTTTAAGAGTAAGGGTTGAGAATGCTAAACCGATATTTCTAAGTTTTTCTTTGGTTCTGTAATACCTCTTTGGTCACCGATGTCGACGTCCTAGAATTGTAAACAAATACAGCATTTGAAGAAGACTCTTTGGTTTTACCAAATTTTAACACCGTATAGTACGACCAGGAACTACTGACGGAAGTCCACACACAAACCTTCTCGTCGATACCACCGGCACGAGACTCAAGGGAAGAGGTTGAGTGGGGTCGTTGTGTAGGAGACTTGAGATGGGACAATAGATGGTCCCGTCGACCCCCTACGACGTGGTCGAGGGACGGTTACGGGAAGATTTTCGTGTCACTGTTTCCCCGGAATGACTAGACTTTGTTTAAGAAGTTAAAATTTTAATCCGTTCACTACCATTTTATCTTCATAAATAAAAAATTCTTTCTTTATACACAATTTCTACATACGGTCTATGAGTTCTCAACATCAAAAAATCAAGGACGAATGTGGCATAACAAAAGGATAAAAAACTAGGTAGTATTCCTAATTTATACTAAAAGTCTCTCAGTACCAATCTACGGAGGATGTTCGGTTGAGAAGGATTTTCATTTCTTATGAGCATTTATATCTTGACTATAACCTAACTAAAAACAAGAGAAAAGTAAAAAGAACTAGGACGTCACGACCACAACCTCTTCCGTTACCGTTGGGTGAGGTCACAAGAACGGTCACAATTAGGGTCCCAGTCGCCTCGGACCACCCGACGGTAGATACCCCACCGTGTCTCAACCTGTACTGACTTCGTTCAATCGTCGTCGTCGTCGTCATCCGAGGAGACGGATACCCTAAAGGGTCCGTTCTTATGACCTCAACCAACGGTAAAGGAAGGGGTTCTCTAGAAAGACTGGGTCCTTACCTTGGGTTCAGAGGCCGTAACGTCCGCCTAAGAAATACAGAAGGACGTTTTGGTCAATGTCATTCTGTCTTTGTTTCGTTTGACCGTATACCATGTACTTTCTCTAGTACACATAACGCCGAGTAAGAACGTCTTAATATATTTTGACTAGAAATATGGACGAAGAGGGAGGATAATTCATACCTATCATTGAGTAAGTAAAAAAAGTGAATAAATGAATTAAGTATGGAAGTAAGTTTCATGATTGATCCTTAGTCAACAAACGATCTTGTACTTTTTTTTTTTATCTTTTCTCACTGTCAGGAACGATAAAGAAACCCCTCTGTTATAGATGTAAGTACTTTGTTAAATTCTAAATAAATTTTATACATTTTGAATTAACATTTTTATTATTATCTACTGTGAATATATCACAAATGACACACGGACTTTGGGAAACCCAAAATATCTATAATTAGAAGGGTTGTTGGAACGGTTCATCGAAGACGACACTAAAGTAAAATGTACTCAACTTTGACTCCGGATCTCTTCAATTGATTGATCGTCAATCATTGTCTCACTCCTAAACTTAGGTGTTAAGCTAGACCAAGGTCTCAAGTCCGAGAAACCGGTGACGGATGGTACGTATAAAAACAGAAACTTAATCCTTGTTGTTAGTAAAAACTTTGTGAAAGGACTTAGTAGCTGTCTCTCCGTAACTAATATAAAGTTTTAATTCGGATTTCCTACATAGTTATTTACACAATGAGTATTTACAAATGGAAAATTCGAAGGTCTAGTCTGACAAAAGACTAAACTAACACTAATTGTAAACACCCCTTTTACTATTTTATGTTTTATGAGTCCTAGATATATTTTAAATATGTTTAGTTCAGTAACGTCAAAATGAATAAAGGAAAACGGAGACAAGAATATCAAGTGCTGACATTTTCGTATTCAGTATAAAAATAAATCCCCCTTGGTACGAGTATGTAAAATACATCTTACTTTGACAACGTCGGACTCCAGTGAGACCCTTCGGTTCTCGTCTTCTGTACTCGTCTTGGAGTCACTACCAGATTCCAAGTCCGATACTCCTTCACCATAACCTTAAAAATCTTTCGTTCTTATCGTCCTTCTTTTCGGTCCTAAACCTTTACTTATATCTATAGTACTATCCTCCTTACTGACAGAATGCGTTATCACACTCTTTTGAAAATATTCGCCGGAACTTGTGGTCCGACTTTTCAAGTTTGTTTTGGGGTGTCTGTTCATATTTTCGTTTCTTAACTGAGTAAGTACGTAAGTATATTAATGTCGTGACCTTCCCTGGAACCTATCGTAGGTAAGGTTGAGGAGGAAAATGCTAGTATCTCAGATTTCTGGGTCTCCGGTGAAGGTCACAGCGAATGGCTCGTCGTCTTGATCTTGTCACGCGTCGACAGGACTAAGGAGTAAATTCCAGTAAAGGTTACCGGTGAGACCCTTCGAGTGGACCTTCTCCGTAAACCAAGTTGAGTTCCTTCTTTTTCTCCGACCCTCTGGGTACTCCGTAATAACGTTTTAAGTCCATTTTGTGTTCTCCGAATCACCTCTACCATTTGAAGAACTCTTTCTTAACTCCCTTAAACTAACTCATTGTAATTATTTCTCTACCTTTCGTGGTTCCACGGAGGTGTAACCGTATCGAAACCGTCTTTACCCCTTAAACCTGTCTCTACAGAGAACCCGTACCTCTAGTAGTCAAGTCTAAATCACGGGCACTCTTTCTTCACTGTATGTTGTGGGTCAAGTACACCCTGGAAGACATTGTACTACGAGTCTAAGGTCCCGGGAGACGTCAAAGAGGTAATTCGTGAATGGTGGTAGTAATCGTACACTCGTTCAGGAACGACTCTGACACTCTACTGTGACTTGAGGCAAAACGAAACTATTGGTAACAGACGGGATGGGATCCATAACCACCACCAAAGAAGATTACGGTCGGAGGACACACAAGTGGAGGGGGTCTCCGACTTGTCGTCTCACCGTTTCGTCCAGTCGAGACTTCCGTTTACCTGACTCTAACGTGGGACGGGATGTTGAGAAGGAACACACTAAACTCGTTTGAAGAATTGAAGAACCATTGAGGGAGAGGAGTAGGGATTTTACAGTGACACTAGCCATGAATGGAAGATCGTGACATAATTTACTTCATTACGTACATTTCGTGTCGTTTGTGAGTTATTTGTCGTCGAGACTGACACCGTTAAGGTACTAAGGAGAGACGAAACAATGTCAAGACCTCCCCAAAAAAAAAAAAAGAAATGTTGTCGGACCTCACGATCTTGTAAAGGAAGGATAGTCCATGGGTAAGGGACGTCGACGACAACATTGGAATCGTACAAGGTAAGTGACGTCCTCAGGGGGAGACGAAGAGGTCGTTTCCAATGGGACCTAGGAATCCTGTAGACTCAAGAGGTGGGTCACTTGGTGGAAAGGGGAAGTGTTTATCCGTTGAGTCCAAACAAGACCCTTCCCCTTACTGGGAAAGAGGTATCAGTACGTTAGAGTGTTATATTTTAACACTAATCCGGTGGGTCGAAAGTGGTTTCCCGAGAGTATAAACCGTCTAGTGGGATGCAACCTCAAGTAGATCGATTTCCAAGTTTTCATTTAAGAAACGGAGACTTCGTCCTGACTTTTCCTTAACTTTCGTCTCTCCGGGGATTGACTCTAAGTTTAGGTCCGAAGTGTGAATGATCGATACACTGAAACCTAGTACATCATGCAGACTCAGAACCAAAGGAGTGAACACTTTTATCCTTATAATTATGACTAAAAGGACACCATTCCTACACTTGTACATCATGGACTGTGTATCATTTAGAAGTTGTTTGAGACTGAGAACGATAAGAAGAAAAAGAATAATAGTAGTAGTAATGACGGTACTAAGGTAGTAGGGGGTCAATACTCATATGGGTTATAAACTTTTACCTTTGTAGAAAGTCGTTTCACTCTAGAACAAAAACCGAAATTATTGAGTCGCTTAAACACCGCCCACTACTGTCCGTTGTAGGTTGTAGTCTTCGGTAGTCTCATCTCACCGTCGGTTTGGCAATAGAGTAGTAAAACTAAAGTAGAAGTCACAACCGAGGAATTCGATCTCCGCGGTCACGGCCCTGGTTCTTAAAGTCCGAAGAAACATTCCGGTCTCTTAAAATTACGGTACCCCACGACTCGATTTCGTGTTTCTCCTCAAATTCTTCTGATTGTTGATGAGATTCCAGAGTTCAGTTATACCACTATGATGACGGACGAAGTAAAAAGATATCAGAAATATTTCTATAGTGTCTAGTGTGTCATCAAAGTCCGGAAAAATTCTCGAGGAACTCCACGTATTTGTTCGATCTCTCCTAAATATCGAAAAACCAAAGTAGACGGTAACTTAAAATCTTCATCTCACTCCACTGGAGAGATCTGTTTGTGTACTCCACCGTCACTGTGGGGATTTAGGGATTGACCGGACACGTTCACTGTGGAAAGGGTCACATACTTCTATTGGTCAGACTTGACGTCATCGCAAGAGTAAGGAGGAGACATGTCAGTTGTCTTTTTTCGATCCGAATCCAAACGTCGTCTTACCGTTAATTGAGGGGACCAGGGGTGATCAGTTCCCAACAAACCCAATCTTAAGATCGTCTGATAAGAAGTACGTCTCGTAGAAAGAAGAAATAATACAAGAGACCGTAAAAATGGTAGACATAATGAGACAAGAGTAGATTAAACTAGAATCTGTAAAATTTTCTACTTTAATGTAATCTGGGAGTGTTTTGATTCGTGACCCGTTTCAAATTTTATTTCTACCAGATGTCCAAAGATGAGTCAATACATTGTTTTTTATATTTAATATTTATGTCACCCGTCTTTTCGACGGGAGACTACTTTATAAAAGACCTAAGATACTCTTATCTTGGGTCTGTTCATAAGATCAAGATGAGAGAAACTCAGTTTAAAGTTAACTCTCGGAGTCTGGAAGATTTCGATGACAACGGGGTCACGCGGGGATAGGAGGGGGGTGGTTGGGGCTAGACAGTTAGACACGGACAGCGTTAAGAATGAACAAACCCGAGACTGATTCGATTCGACATTCCTTGATTTACCTTCCCATATTTCTTTAAGTGTCCGAGATGACTTTACGATGTCTTGTTCTGAGTCTTAGGTCTATTCCTTGTTTCCCTCGTGTGTCGGGTCGAGAGGGTAGTGCATTCGTCGAACTGAGATGGTGACGGTGGTGATCCCTGATGTGCGGCACCGACCGTGGTGATGGTAACTAGTCTTCCTCGGGGTTCGAAAGGTCCGAAGAGACACGTGGTGAGGTCATAATTTCGGGGGGGCACCCCTGTGGGTTAACCGGAGGATGGTCTGTGTGTCATCACTACAGGAGTTTGTGTCTTTTCTCTAAGTCTCCTGCCCGTCGGTTTTTGTGTAACAAGGGAAAGAGAAGACAGAAGGAGATGGACGAGGGTAAGATGGAATTTAAATCATGTTTCGAAGAAAAAAAAAGTATTTTAGAAAAAAAAAATTAGGAATAAAAAGGACAAAGTGTCTATCCTTTGTGTTCGTAGAATTAAGCCTGAAGGTATTTGACCCACCGAATTTGTCCTTCGTAAATAAAGAGTGTTAAAACCTCCGACCTTGCACATCCTAGTTCCACGGTCTTCTAAACGACAGATCACTCCTGTGAAAGACCAAATATCTACGGGTGGAAGAACGACATAGGAGTGTTCCGTCTCTCTCGAGACCAAGGAAGTAGAAGAATATTGCCGTGACTAAAGTTCCCCGAGGTGGGAGTACTGGAGTAGATTTGAATTTGTGGAGGGCTTCCTAGATGGGGGTTTATCGTAGTGTAACCCCTAATCACGAAGTATATGCCAAAAACCAAACCAACAAAACCTAAAATCCTCTTGTATTTGTAAGTCAAGTATCATGATTCGGGGTTTCTCCAATTCACTGACATCTTCAAGTACTTTTCACTTTCACTTTCAGTAAGTCAACTCAGACTGAGAAACACTGGGGGGTACCTGACATCGGACGGTTCGAGGAGACAGGTACCTTAAGAGGTCCGTTCTTATGACCTCACCCATCGACAAGGAAAGAGGTCCCCTATAAGGGTTGGGTCCCTAGTTTGGTTCCAGAGGAAGTAACGTCTACCTAAGAAATGGTAGACTCGGTGTTCCTTTCGGGTTTTCATGACCTCACCGATCGAATCGGGAAGAGGTCCCCTAGAAGGACTGGGTTCTTAGTTTGACCCTAGAGGACGTAACGTGTACCTAAGAAGTGGTCGACTCGACAGTCCCTGTCTGTCATGGATAGTGAAGATCTGACAACGATGTACATACTTGAAATTTTGTGATGAAACGAAACAGAAAATAACAACGAAATTTTTTCTATAAGACAAAAACAAAACGGTCACCTTTGAAACTTTTAAAAAGATCACTTTAAATACTCTGTAGAGTTAAAGAATCCATTTGTTTTCGTCTCGACGAACCCAACTTCTCATTTTCTCGTGTCTTCTGTTAGACGAGTCTTGGGTCTATCCCCTGTGTCCTTCGAGTGTTGGATTGACCGTGTAGTGTATTCGTCGAACCGAGACAGTGATGGTAGTGATCCCTGATGTGTGGTGCCGACCATGGTGACGGTGACTAGTCTTCCCCGGGTTTTGAAAGGTCCGAAGAGACACAGTAAGTGAGGTTGTAATTTCGGGGGTCACCCCTGTTAGGAATAAAGTTTGTGCGTTTCGTGTATCTCCATACTTTTGACGAGAACAAAGTGAGTCATTCTCTCCAGCCGGTAGGGATCAGGTAAAGGACAGTGACGGGGAGGTCGGGACCTGAGTCCCTGTCCTTTATCGAGACTCAAATTTATCTCTTCATTGACAAGTATGGGTTTAAACAGGTACCGACACCAGGTCGTAAAGAGTTTTGTACAAGGTATCTTACGAACAAGTAGTCCTATAATTATTTTTTATTGACTCTTCTTATTTTTTACAAAGTAACCTAGAGAGTAGAACCGGTTCAAATACTTTTTGTTATCAAAACATTTTTAATTTTTTAACGAATGGGCATTCCTTCCTGAGAGTCACAACACTGTGGGGTTTATTCTCCATATCACAGACCTTAAAAGGTTTATAAACTAGTCTTTGGATGACGTAAAGAATCCAAATTAACATGAAAAATTACGGATGATTGGTAAACCGATAAAAATCTTCGTCCTACTCAACCAAGAATACGTCGGTAAAAAGAATGTTCTTAAGAATATTTTGAACATTTAGGGTCTCCTTAACGATTTAAGTGAGTCCTTTCACTTAAATAAATAACACGGGAATATAGACTTCCTGGACCAAATCCATCCTCGCAAAGAGATATTCCATTCCCATATCTGTCATCGAGCCTTTGTGAGTCTTTTAGAATCCGGACCTATGAGAGTTCTATCCTTGTCGTTATAATGTTGAACGATTAATTTCTTCGGACATTTCACGTCAATACTTTGTACTCCACTTCCCTATAAACGAAAGTCTAAGTGCGAAAAATTAGGACCATTAATAGGAAGTTTCCTGCACCTCCACAGACATTTCCAGATTAAGTTTACGTTCTTTCCTGGTTTTAAGATCTTTTCTTTACTAAACCGGTCCACCTTCCGTAACTCGACGGGTCCCGTTAGATAATGTAGGTACTCAATAGTAAACTGGGACAACTTCAGTTTACACATCGGACTAAATAGTTACAGATGTCAGGGGATAACGGAAAACGAAGTCTACTTTGGACGAGTCGGACCATAGATTAGGGAAGGAGTCGGTGTAGAAATAGAGTCGTTAAGTAAAAATGGAATCTATTTAGTGATTGGATTACGTTCGGAGCTCCGAAAAAAAAAAAAAAAAAAATCATATTTTAACCTTATTAGGATTGACGAGACGGTTGATAGTTAAGACTCCAACACAACTCTTAGTCAGTACAACTAGCCCTGGTTGTGATCAGATATGACTCGGAAACACGATTAATCCTTTTTTCACGGGAAAGACCTTCATACGTCGGAAGACCGAGTCCGAGTCGATCACCGTATCTGATCTAAAGTCAGGGTGTATGGAACCTTTAGACATGGTGGGTGGATTAACGTATAGATAATAGTTACCTATATTTTCTTAATGTATTTGACTTTTTACGAAAGTAGTCCGTCAAAATATCTCACCAGTCACCGTCCTGGGTCTCTAGACCCAAGTAACGACCGATACGGTGTTGTCGACACACTGTCCGTTTGAGTCCCTGAAGAAACTCGAGGTCACAGGAACACACATCCTTACCCTTACTATCGTAGATTCTCGACTTCTATCTCTATCCGAACTTTTCTTGGACCTTATACATCACTCGTGAATTATTTACGGTCAATAATGATAATAATAAAGCATTTCGAATCTTTTTACTTGAAACCCTGTAAAAATAAGGTTGTATCTAGGATGTAAGATCGGTTCAGAAGAGGAAGAAGAACTGTATTGTTGCATGTGGTCTGTCAAACGTGGGAAGGTTTTGACACGACGAAGAATTACCCTTCGTTCAGTGAGACGGTCAGGTATCGAGAGAAAATAGTAAGGGAACCATAAAAGGGTTAGTGTATGTAATAAGAAGTTATAATGATCTCTCATCGTTTATTGAATATTATGATTTAAACTTTTCCGTTCCATATTTTAACATAAAAGTACTGGAGTTAAAACAATTTTTTTTATTGACTTTTTTATATATACGTGTCCGTCAGGTACGAAATGTGTCGAAGTATATGTATTTAAAGTCAATGGTACCCGATCCATTTATCGTCACTAGAAAGTTGTTGAGTCAAGTCTAAAGTCAATGAGCTCGTATAATTGACATTAAGAAATTTTTAAGTGACGATCGTGAAATCAGGTGTTTAGGACCACATTTACCGTCTATGTAAGGTACTAGCCATCGGTCAGTATAGTGACGGAAGGTACAGACAGGTAGTAACCGGTGACACGAAGGCCATAAGTCAAGTACATGTCTATCGGTTCACATACCAACGAAACGGAGGAACAGAGGGTCGTTGTTTGAGTGTGTCGTAAAAATTTTTTGACTTATTAACTTCTCCTTCAACCAATTCTCACTGCGTTCACGGATGTATTTACTTTTCGCTATCGTCATTTTAAACTTAGTCACATTGGCCTCAATATCCTTTTGATAGATTGGTACCCTACAACCGGGACGACGACGACATCTCTGAGATCTATACCGGTGTCGGTCTCGTGGAATCCCTTACATTTTGAAGTTTTTACTTCTTCAACCTCTTTTTTCTATCTTTACAGGGTCTCTTTCACTACTACCGTTCTTTTATTTTATTTTACACTATTGTTATTACTGTGAAATGTTCTTATTAAGATTCTCTATAAAAGGTAGTAGCTTTCACGTTTCCTATTTTACAACCTTCGACTAGATTCGAATCTTCCCTCATACTGTTAAACGGTTCCGTATCTTTTTTACTAACTAGACATAGTATCGAAATGTTACTTTTTATCCGTTCGTAATAAGTTTGGCGTTTCTTTATTTTGTTACATTAAGAGTCACAAAGATTATAAAATTTAATGTCTCATAATTTATAAAATTTAAAGATAAAAGATAAAAGGACACGTAAAAATTGGTCGTCATTCTCTCAAAAGTTACAAAACTGGGTTTTACGATTTTCAGTGTCTTGTGAACCAAAAAAGGGTAACTACTAATTTTACTGGAACGTACTAAAATCGAACGTATCAGTGAAAATACCAGTTTATGGATGTACTTTTTCGATAGACATGAATATAGAGATATAACTTTTTTTACTGGTCTACTTTCATGTGGTTTTTCTTTTGTAACCATAATCTTGATATTGACTATATTAACAGAGGAAACTTTAAAAGTCAGATAAGTTTAATAAGAAATTAATCGTATATAATGAATATTAGTCTCTTCTTTAACAATAAATGGTTTTCTAACCATATTCGGCGGGAACCAACCGGGAGAGACGAGGACCGAGTCCTGGAGAGTTAGTTTTATATGTATTCTTTGGAACAACGACTGATCAAGAAATTTCCGGAAACCCAATAACAGACTAAAAAATCACTAGAGTTGTTCTATCTGTAAAGAATACATGTCTCTGTCATATATCCTCCACAATAGAAGAGAAAAGGATCTCGGGACTTGTCACAAGACTTATGTATTATCCACGAGTTATTATAAAGATCGGGTCGAGAGTTTTGGACGGTCGTCAACGACCCCCTTTTAATTGGGGTTTCGTCGTTCCTTGTTAATTTACTATAAATTTGTGTAATTCTTTAAAGTATATTTTAAACAATCCATAACAGTAAATTAATTCTTAATTTAAAAAAGAAGATGTTTGTTGTGTTACCAACTCTCAGATCTCCTGGGACATAGGACTACCGATGTAAAAACCAAAGGTATCAATGAAATTAAGTCAGAGCCTCAGAACGGTGTAAAGAAACCTAACGTTCTTTACCTCAATTTAAGAAATAGGTGTATATGTATCTTTTTCTTTTTAATACTAACAATGTCTTTGGTGTTGAAGATAAAGAATTTACAGTAAGTAATTTTTGATTGTTTGATAGAGTGTTTACTGAAAAATTTACATACAGGAAACAATTTTTATCTACTTCACGTTACTTTCTGTTTTAAAGACAGAAGGACCAACTCTGTGGACTGAAGAAAAACGTCTAAAGTGAGAGGTTCAGTCAAGTCCGCACCCTCGACTCCCTACATCCGTCTTCACCGTCCACATATTGCGGTAAAGACAGTGAGCTAAATCATGTGTTACGTAGAGCATCGAGGATGAACTTGGGGGACAAGTAAAAGGTGCCATCGGACTATTCGACGTAAAGTGATGGAGAGGGAGTTGAATTTCCTTGTACCGACTCCGGACACAGTAGTGTAAGACGGAGGTCTTCCCCCACTTAACCCGTCTCCTTCTTGTCCGTCTCCCCGGTTGTACACGACGGTCTTTTCGTGAGGACTAAAAGGGAAAACTGTTTTTCCAAAAACATCATATCAAAGATTGGGTCGGTTTCTTTGAATAGAAGGTAGTCTCTGAAATAGTAAATGGAAAAGGATTTCTTACCCTTGTTCACTTTCGTTTCCGTTTGTTTAAGACTAAAGTCTTACATAGACCTTAAAAATCGAGGGGGATGGGGGTTGGAAAAATTACTTATCGTCGGGGGAAGAGTGTCCGAATGATTTAGTACGGACAGTGTTATACCTTTATTTACTGACAAACGTCTCAACACAGGTATGGTCGGTCATAAACCGACGACGTACATTTAAGGTCATGTAGAGTCCCCAGAAAGAAGTCCAGGGACGGGAGTCGGAACCCTCCGTCGTGTGTTTACATAGTCTGTCTCACTTGAGGACGAAAGGTCACCGTTTAAGTCAACTAAGACAGACGGGACGATCTCAAACACTCAAAGTAAGGATCTCTCTTATTAGATGTATTTAGGACTGAGGGTGAGGACCTATGGTCTTATGAACAAACTATAAAATTCATTTTTTGACTTCTACTGTTAAACTTTACACAAATTGTATATAAATACTTCGGGTGGAAACGTGGAAATACTTTAAAGGTAAGGAGACAGGGTCCTTATCTTAGGGGTATGAAAGACTTGGTTTCTATCCAGGTTTCTCCAACCGTAAGTGTGTACCTGTAAACCCCTGTCGTTGTGTCCCACACGTTTCACCTTTATGGTCTGACGTATTAACTACCTCGGATCTACTTGAGTCCTGTAAAGAATATGGAGAAGGTCCCTGAATTATTTTTGTTCTTCACTCATGTACTGCATTGGGAGAAGGTGTTGTCCTTGGGTTGAGTGGTAATGTGAACCTTTACCCTTTAATCCCACCCCTTCCAGAAACACAAAATCTCCACCGTCCTGAACTGAGTCTCGACCGTTCGTTTTTGACGAAACTTAAAAGTAAAGAAGTTAACTTCTTCCATGACATTCTTTTTGACGGTCTTGTACATATCTTCTCTTTCTCGACTCACTACGGGGCAACCAAACTGAGACCTATTGGATCAGAGTTGTCGTCTCTCTCAGACCTTGACACAATCTTCACCTTTCTCCCTCAAAACCCCACAAGAACGTCGGAATCATAGGGGTATGAGTATAATAGGGACCTCGGTTCTAAGAATTTTATCTGTCGTGATCTGTCTACGGATATTTTATACTGAACTCTTAAAGACTATCTGGATAGAACGGTTTCGATGTAGTCAGGAGAGTGAGACTTTCGGACTTTAAGATGGAAGATCTCAAGGTCAAAATCCGAGTTCCTAGTAATGGTCTTCTAGGAAAACTTGAGTTTAAACAACGACTCTTGTATTACATATAATAATAGAGGGTAAAGAGGTTTAATCGAATACTTTGTAGACTTGAAGGGAAAATGTTTCTGACCCCTTTTTTCGTGATGCTTTATTACCCTGTCCTCTGACCATTTAAAAATAAGGTAATCTTTCCTACTCTTCTTTTGGACAAAGGTCTCACTTGTCTTTATACTTTCATAGAAACTGTCACACTTCAAAACGGGGACCTCATTTCACAGTCTTTCTTTTTCTTATAAATCTCTCCTCTCCGTTCCCACTTCGGACTGTCGTAGGTTAGGTCGACATAGACGGTTTAGTTTCGTCCGTTCCCCTTGGACGACAAAAGTATCTTTTCCGTTAACTGGTCTTACTTGACTTCCATTACAAACAATAAATAACAGTAAAACTACTATCGGTAAGACTGTCCACACACCACTATAGAGTAACATTAAAACTAAACGTAAAAGGACTACTAATCACTAAACTCGGAGGAAAGTACATGTATAACCGGTTGACATACAGGAGAAGTCCTTTACAGATAAGTCTAGGAGACGGGTGTAAAATCAACCCAAACAAAAAGAGCACAACCGAACATATGGAAAAACATATGAAACCCAGACTTTCACTTTCAGACAGTCAGTACAGACTGAGAAACGCTGGGGTACCTGATACTTCGGACACCTTAAGAGGTCCGTTCTTGTGACCTCACCCATCGGTAAGGGAAGAGGTCCCCTAGAAGAGTTAGGTCGCTACCTTGGGTCCAGAGGGTTTAACGTCCGTCTAAGAAATGGTCGACTCGGTGGTCCCTTCGGGTATAAAACCTATAATTCGGGAATAACCTATATAGGAAACGTTTATAAAAGAGGGTGAGTGATCCGTCAGAAAAGTAAAACGACTATCAAAGGACACGTTTTTGAGAAACCAAATTACATCAGGGTAAACAAATGAAAACGAAAAGAAAGGGAACGGACTCCTCTGTATGGATTTATTTATATTCACTTCAACGAGTCAACACAGGTTGAGAAACGTTGGGGAACCTGACATCGAGTGGTCCGAGGAGGTAGGTACCCTAAAAGGTCCGTTCTCATGACCTCACCCAACGGTAAAGGAAGAGGTTCTCTAGAAGGGCTGGGTCCCTAACTTGGGCCCAGAAGTGTGTAACATCCGTCTGCGAAATGGTAGACTCGGTGGTCCCTTCAGATTTTTTTATATATATATACGACGATGACGATTCAGCGAAGTCAGCACAGGTTGAGACACGCTGGGGTATCTGCCGTCGGGTGGTCCGAGGGGACAAGGACCCTAAGAGGTCCGTTCTTGTGACCTCACCCAACGGTAAAGGAAGAGGTCACGTACTTTCACTTTTCACTTTCACTTCAGTGAGTCAGCACAGGGTGAGAATTGGTGGGGTACCTGATGTCGGGTGGTCTGAGGAGGTGGGTATCCTAAAAGGTCCGTTCTCATGACCTCACCCAACGGTAACGAAAGAGACTCATCAGTTCAAAACGAAACAAAACGAAACCGTACATCGACAGGTGAAAAGGGTCGTTGTAACAACTTCTTAGACAGAAAGGGGGAACATATAAGAATTGCGGAAACAGTATCTGATTAACGGGTGTGCTTACGTCCAAGTAAAGATCCGAGAGATAATACAAGGTAAGTAGATACGTAGACAAAAATACGGTGAGAGTATGACAAAACTACTGATATTGAAACATAATGTCAAACTTTAGTCCCGTCCGTTATGGAGATCTAAACAAGAAGAAAAAGTTCTAACAAAATCGATAGACCCCAGGAAACACAAGGGTATATCTAAAACCTTAATAAACAAGGTCAAGATAATTTTTTTGACAACAATCATAAAACTATCTCTAACGTGACTCAGACATCTAACGCAACCGATCATACCAGTAAAATTGCTATAATTAAGAAGGTTAGGTCCTTCTATCATATAGAAAGGTAGACAAACACAACAGAAATTAAAGAGAGTAGTCATAGAATGTTAAAAGGTTCATATTTCGAAAATGAAGGAAGTCAAATAAGGATCAATAAAATAAGAAAAACTACACTATTATTCACCCTAATAAAATAAAAAGTGAAAGATTATCAAATAACAATCACATATCTTTCCACACCTAGTGTTATTTGACACCTTTTAAGACTTTTTCTACCCTTATGGTCTGGTGGACTGGACGGAGAACTCTTTGGATATACGTCTAGTCCTTCGTTGTCAATCTTGACCTGTACCTTGTTGTCTGACCAAGGTTTATCCTTTTCCTCATGCAGTTCCGACATATAACAGTACGACAAATAAATTGAATATACGTCTCATGTAGTATTTTTTGCGACCCGACCTTCTTCGTGTTCGACCTTAGTTCTAACGACCCTCTTTATAGTTATTGGAGTCTATACGTCTACTGGGGTGGGAATACCGTCTTTCACNCCAAGGTTTATCCTTTTCCTCATGCAGTTCCGACATATAACAGTGCGACAAATAAATTGAATATACGTCTCATGTAGTATTTTTTGCGACCCGACCTTCTTCGTGTTCGACCTTAGTTCTAACGGTCCTCTTTATAGTTATTGGAGTCTATACGTCTACTGGGGTGGGAATACCGTCTTTCACTTCTCCCTGATTTTTCGGAGAACTACTTTCACTTTCTCCTCTCGCCTTGTCTACCGAATTTCGAGTTGTAAGTCTTTTGCTACTAGTACCGTAGACCAGGGTAGTGAAGTACCCTTTATCTACCCCTTTGTCACCTTTGTCACAGTCTGAAATAAAAAACCCCGAGGTTTTAGTGACGTCTACCACTGACGTCGGTACTTTAATTTTCTGTGAATGAGGAACCTTCATAATACTGGTTGGATCTATCGTATTATTTTTCGTCTCTGTAATGAAACGGCTGATTCCAGGCAGATCAGTTCCGATACCAAAAAGGACACCAGTACATACCTACACTCTCAACCTGACACTTCTGTCGACTCGTGACTTCTTAACTACGAAAACTTGAAACCACAACCTCTTCTGAGAACGTTCAGGGAACCTGACGTTCCACTAGGTTGGTCAGGTAGGATTTCCTCTAGTCAGGACCCACAAGTAACCTTCCTGACGACGACTCCGACTTTGAGGTTATGAAACCGGTGGAGTACACTTCTCGACTGAGTAACCTTTTCTGAGACTACGACCCTCCCTGACCCCCGTCCTCCTCTTCCCCTGTTGTCTCCTATTCTACCGACCTACCGTAGTGACTGAGCTACCTGTACTCAGACTCACTTGAGGTCCGCAACCACTACCTGTCCCTCCGGACCGCACGATGCTAAGTACCCCAGCGCTCCTCAACCTGTACTGACTCGCTGACTTGACTGACTATCTTTACGTTGGTTAAAGACATATAATTAAAATATGGGACGTTAAAAAATTTTAAGTACCTACTCAAAATCATCAAAAAACTATAGAAATCTTAAAAGATACATATCATAATACAGTAGACGTTTGTCACTGTTAAAATGAAGAGGGAAAGATTAGACCTAAGGAAAATAAATGAAAAGAGTAGACTAACTACACCGTTCCTGAAAGAAATGATACAATTTCATACAAGGGAGATGTCCGAAGGGACCACCGAGTCTACCATTTCTTAGACGGACGTCACGTCCGCTGGGTCCAAATTAGGGACTTAACCCTTCTAAGAGACCTCTTCCCTTACCGATGGGTGGGGTCATAAGAACGGACCTCTTACTTGTCTCATCGGACCACCCGATGTCAGGTACTGCAACGCTTCTCAACCTGTACTGACTCGCTGATTGTGATTATGTGATACGAGGGAGATATGGGTCAAATAACTTTCAAAAATAGTACTTAACTACAACTTAAAATAGTTTTTGAAAAGGTCGTAGAAAACTCTACTAATATACTAAAAATAAGAAACAATTATACCATATAGTACAACTAATTGAAAGTCTCTAACTTAGTAGGAAGGTAGAGATCTTATTTAAGGTACCATTTCCTAGAAAACTACATAAAAAGACCGTACCTTATCCTAGAAAACTACGTAACAACCTAAGTCAAACGATAATAAAACAACTCCTAAAAACGTAGATACAAATAGTTTCTAAACCCGGACATTCAAAGACAAAAACACACTATAGAAACAGACCAAAATCTTGGTTTACTACGACTGGAGTATCTTCCTCAAGTCTTCGTAAAGAAGGAGACATTAATAACCTTATAAAACCATTCCCATTTAAAACCATCATAAATGGAAACTTCAATAGACTGGGACCTGAAAACAAATAACCCTCAAAAACTCGATGACTAAGTTAAAGTGATGTCCATTAACAAGATAAGTATAAAGTTAAAGAAGGACCGAGTCAGAACCTCCTAACATGTAAAGATCTTTGTAAGACTCAAATTATGATTTTACAACGGTTATTAATTAATTACCATAAACTTACACTTACTTCATATTCAAGAGTTAGAATTCAAATATCCAAAAAAAAATCTGAAGTGTCCTAAAACATACACAAAGCCAAACTAAACAAGAACACTTTTTACAAAATGAAGGTGATCACTACTTTAGTATCGGTGGGCGACAAAGGACATCGATACTTTATGATACAGAACGACGAACGTTTTGATTACAAGAATGACTAAAAGGAAGGAGTGGTAAAACTAATTTTTTGTCGTTGTCGTTCGCTGTCCCGGACTCTGACTCTTAACGGGTAATAAAAATACAGAAGAGAACAGTCTCATTAAGAGTTGGATCTGAAGTGTAGTCTAATTTGATACATCGAAAAAATTTAACATTATAAAAGTTCCCCTCTCGGACGGAACACACACACACACACACACACACACATACACACACACACACACACACACAATTTAAGGTGTCCCTTAGAATACGTGTCTCTCAGTTCTTGAGAGTGAAATAACTGCAGTCACTTATAAACATTTGTCAAATTAAGACCCCAGTCCTCAACTAAAGTTGGAGATAAAACTTGTCTAGGAATGATACGTCCCTAGGACGGTTTATTAGTCTAGTTTTATGAAACACACACGAGGAGAGACGGACCAACAAAGAGGACAACGAAGGTGTTTTCACCCTCTCCATTGGAGGAAATATCCAGTGGACACATCGACTTCCACGTTTTATAGTAGTCCTTACTGAAAAATTTACGTAATGAAATATGTTCCCTCTTTAACAAAACACTCACAACCAGACCCGACACCGACTCGGGGTTCGGAATACCAATTCGTCACTGCAAAGACACCGGACACTTATATCGAGTGACACACCTGTGTAACCACCTACTCTCTCAGCGGGCCTCGCCTCGGAGTGACGAGACCAAGTTTTCAAGTACCCGGGTCTTTCACACCACCATCTCATCTCCGGTCTGTCTTTACGAAAGAAAGTATGTTCCCTTAGGTCTCTTCGTTACGTTGAGGACCAAGTAGACCCATCTGTCACGAGACGTACAATTATATGTACCCCCATATAATTAATTATATGTACCCCCAGGAGTCTAAAGAACGACACAATTATATCCAAATATGGGATATGTTTACGAAAGGGGATGACCTTTTTAACGTATAGTAAACTGTCTATAACATTTTTAGGGAAAACCCTTATACATAAATTATAAAGGTTACTCGAATTAAGATAATTCATTTTCTTCAGTAGTCAGGTACTTCATTGTATTATATGTCACACGTATAAGTAAGTCTGAAAAGAGACTGCACACTATTTATGACGTTGTGTCCATATTCGAGTTCAGTGTTCGATCCTTTACTCGTTCGTGTGTCTATTTAGTCTGTACGTAGTCTAGTCTCATGAATCGGATTCTGAAATTTCTATTTACGAATATATCCCGTCTTGTACCGTGTATGATGTGTCGTGTCAATTTCAAGAAACGACAAAGTCTTATTCCTCTAACTGAGAGTGGCTTCCGTTAGTCCTCTCCGACAGACCTCTTCCTTAGGGACCTGGTACTCCCACCCCCACTAAACCTGTTGTGACCCGAATCCCCTCCATGTCGGCCCGTCAAAAGGTCCGTATTCTGTCTTCTAGATCCCGTATATGTCGTTTAAACCGGTCTTATACTTTACACATTTCTCCGTGAAGGCTTAGAAGATCTCCCGGTAGAACCCACGACTTCGAGAGACACGCGTCAAAGGAATAGACATTCTCCCTCTACTTTTATCGAGGAGGAAGCCTCCCATACACTCTTTGTTTACTCAATTACATACATTACATAAATCTTGTAGGAAACCATGTGTTACAGGATATTTACAATGTCTCAATTTTACAATCTGGACACAATAATAATTACTCTTCCCGTTTCTCTAAGGTTCTGGTCTACCGACATTCAAGGAAGATAGGATTCCTGAGTTGTACGTTTGGGTGATTCTCAAAACTCACTGGAGGACTTCCTCCTACGGTCGAAGGGTTTCGATAACGTGGTGGTTTGGACCCCTGTCAAAACCTCTTGTTACACTCTTCTCTGTCTCCGGACCCCTATTTCTTCCGAGACTTTTGTGTCCCGACGACGTGGGTTGACCTCGACTTTCTTTTCCTTTCCTCGGGACAATCCAGTAGGGGGAAAGAGGATCACCTTTTAAAGGATAAAATTTAAAGGAAACCGAGAAGAAAACACAGAAGAAACCGTTTATTTCCCACTCTCTCTCTCTCTCTCTCTCTCTTTGTCAAAAAGACACCTATTTATTCTTTTTTATTTATTCTTTTTGTTGGTTTAATTTTACTTTTTCTTTTTAGGTGTCTTTAGTAGTAATATCAGATGTCAGTGTCTGTGTATTTCACCGGGGCTCTCGGTTTAGAGGTAGGTAAGGAAAGTACGGGTACCGTCTTCGAGTTCTTCTCGTTGACTCTTGGTTGTTCCGTCCAACAGACCACGACCCACACTCCGATAGGGGAGAGGAAGCGAACAACAGTGAACAACATCGAGAGACGGGGAGGTTCCGTCCATACCCGAAAGAGTCAGGGAAAACCGGAAAAGTGAAGTCCGAACCCTCAGTCCAAAATTTACTATTTACTCGAGGGTCCATTTTAAGAGAAACAATTTACGACCTTCTTTGTGGTGGCTCTGGGAGGATCAAGTGACCCGTACTAGGGAAACCTTAGACGAGAGGGCAGACTCACTGACGGTCCGGGAGTCCGAAGCCTCTCCTTCGGGTCTCAGGACCAGAGGTAAAAGCGAGGGCACCGGGAAGACTAGTGGTAGTGTGTCTAAGGGCTGATAAGAGTGGACGTTTTTTTTTTTTTTTTCGACAGTCTTCTGTTCCGGGATCAGACTTTTGGGGATGTGAAATATTGATGTCCACTGTAACATTGGCAAGATTAAAATTAATGTCGTGAGAGTCATAAAAAAGGTCTTTTTCGATATTTGTCCTTCTGTTTAAACCAAACATAAAAAAGGGGATAGAATGGAGTTCGTGAGGAAATTTAACGGTTCCCCTTACCCAATGAACTCGTATCTGTCTCAATAATATCACCTATCGTTTTATTCTATACGATTTCGAGTTCCCGAATTAAAAAACGAAGCAAGTCATTGTATAAAGTTTTCTCGTCGTCACTAACCTTGTATTAAATAAATAGTTGTCCCTAGACCTAATGAGGGAACATCAACTGAGACTTTATGTAAACTGAGAACGTCTCAGGATATTGGTTCCACTTTTTCCCATCTTTGTCTGGATCTTAATGTTAATCGTTTCCCTCTACTCAAGTGAAACCTATAAATAGAAGTGACCGTAGACCGGTGGTTTGAGACCCGGAAAGAAGTGCCGAGGACTGTGTAGGTAAACATTTCGTCCAATTATTATCGTAGTATGGATGTGGGGGTGTCAATGTCGATTTATTGGTAAAGGTACCATTCGGAAATAAAAGGTCGTTAAATCTTAAATTCTGTCGTTCACATAGATGTTATAGATTCGGGTCTTAAATAAAAACCGAAAGAGTTTCTTTCAACATGGGTAAATTGTGACGAACTTTACTCTCCTTATACAAAAATTTTTGATATCTCAAATTAATCGAGTCGTTAAACGGAAAGAGATTTGGTAGTTACGAGATACGATACCCTCTAGTCACCTCTTTATTGAGGTCTTTCTTACTTCTGTGTCTCGGTTTCGTTTTTGTCGTGGGTCAACACCTACACTGATCACTACCTTCATTTCAGGTTACGACATTTTTCGTTATAACGTATCCTTGGACCTTACAATTCAGGTACTTAGTTCCGTTTATCCTTCACCAGTTTGTCCTCTACCGTTCTCATTCCTAACTTTAAAATCCTTAGTCACTTGATTTTACCTGACCTTACCCTCTTAAATTGAGTCTACTGGTAATATAGATGATGACGCCCGTTTCTAGGGAATCTTCTTTACCTCATCGGTACTATCAGTCGTTTTCGCAGACTTTACGTCATGAACCTACGTTAGAGTTTTTACTGTCTTACTAGAGACAAGTAAAGGTTCCGTTTGGTACGTTATAGTATCATTAGGTTCAGATACGGGACTGGTCAATTACGACTTCTTCGACTTCAACTTGCCAAGACACTTCTGGTTGTTCTGGAAGATCTTGATTGTGGGTTTTGTCTACAGGAAAAGTAATATTCCCTGACCTTACGTTTTCATCCTTCAGTTCTTTGTGGACCTCATTGTCCGTTTAAACCGGAACCTTATGCCTTACCTCGTCCCGTTTCTGATTATCGCAAAACGGTTCTCTTGGGTGACCAGTGTCGTTTGTGGGAGAAGGTTGTTGTGTTCTCTTCTGAGATGTGTACCCGTAGTGGTCTACGAGTTGTGGTTTTAGTCTGACTCATATATATAAGAAACGTCGGTTTCTACCTCTTAGAGATATATCAGTCGTTTTTGTTCTCACCCTCGACTGACACCGACTCTAGTACTTGAGAAATAACGTTTTAAGTCTGAATTTAACTTCTTTCATCCCTTTTGACGATCTGGTAAGTCCATACTGGATTTAGTTTAAGGTATAATAATATGTCACCTTCACTCTTTATCTAAGTTCCCTAATCTAGACTATCTGTCTCACGGTCTTCTTGATACCTCCCTCCAAGTACTGTAATATGTACTCCGTCTCTAGTTCTGGTACGGATTCTTTTTGCTTACGATTGTCCGTTTTACAAACAGACTTCTCCGGAATGTTTATCGAAACTTTTCTTCTCTTCGTTTTCCGTTTCCTCTTTTCCTGTCTATATGGGTAAACTTAAGTCTTAAGGTTTCTTATCGTTCCTCTCTATTCTTTCTGAAGGAGTCACTAGTTACGTTTCTTTTTTCCTTTTATTATCTTACCCTTTCTGATCGCTAGAAAAGTTCTTTTAATCTCTATGGTTCCCTTGTAAAGTACGTTTCTACCCGAGTTATTTCCTGTCTTTACCATACCTGAATTGGCTTTGTTTTCTATGATTCTTCTCCACCGTTCTTATGTATCTTCTTGATGTGTTTTTTCTACAAGTACTGGGTCTATTGGTACTACCACACTAGTGAGTGGATCTCGGTTTGTAGGACATTACACTTCAGTTCAACCGGAATGTTTCGTAGTGATACTTCTTTCGATCACCTCCACTACCTTAAGGTCAACTCGATAAAGTTTAGGACTTTCTACTACGACACTTTCACGACGTGAGTTACACGGTCGTTTAAACCTTTTGAGTCTTCACCGGTGTCCTGACCTTTTCCAGTCAAAAGTAAGGTTAGGGTTTCTTTCCGTTACGGTCCTTACAAGGTTGATGACGTGTTAACGTGAGTAGAGTGTGCGATCGTTTCATAACGAGTTTTAAGAGGTTCGGTTCGAAGTTACCTTGCACTTGGTACTTGAAGCTCTACAAGTTCGACCAAAATCTTTTCTGTCTCCTTGGTCTCTAGTTTAACGGTTGTAGATGACCTAGTAACTTTTTTGTTCTTTCAAGGTCCTTTTGTAGATGAAGACGAAATAACTGATGGGAGTTCGGAAACACATCTAGTGTTGTTTGACACCTTTTAAGAATTTCTCTACCCTTATGGTCTGGTGGACTTGACGGAGGACTCTTTAGACATACGTCCAGTCCTTCGTTGTCAATCTTGACCTGTACCTTGTTGTCTGACCAAGGTTTAACCCTTTCCTCATGCAGTACCGATATATAACAGTGGAACGAATAAATTAAAGATACGTCTCATGTAGTACACTTTACGACCCGACCTACTTTGTGTTCGATCTTAGTTCTAACGGTCCTCTTCATGGTTATTGGAGTCTATACGTCTACTGTGGTGGGAATACGGTCTTTCGCTTCTTGTTGATTTCTCGGAGAGTTATTTTCACTTTCTCCTCTCACTTTTTCAACCGAATTTTGAGTTCTAAGTCTTTTGATTCTAGTACCGTAGGCCAGGGTAGTGAAGTACCCTTTATCTACCCCTTTGTTACCTTTGTTAGTGTCTGAAACATAAAACCCCGAGGTTTTGGTGACGTCTACCACTGACGTCGGTACTTTAGTTTTGTGTTAACGAGGAACCTTCTTTTCAAACTGGTTGGATCTGTCGTATAATTTTTCGTCTCTGTAATGAAACGGTTGTTTCCAGGTAGATCAGTTTCGATACCAAAAGGGTCATCAGTACATACCTACACTCTCAACCTAGTATTTCTTCCGACTCGTGACTTCTTGACTACGTAAAATTGATACCACAACCTCTTCTGAGAACTCTCAGGGAACCTGACGTTCCTCTAGGTTGGTCAGGTAGGATTTCCTTTAGTCAGGACTTATAAGTAACCTTCCTGACTACGACTTCGACTTTGAGGTTATGAAACCGGTGGACTACGCTTCTTGACTGAGTAAACCTTTCTGGGACTACGACCCTTTCTCAATTCAACCCTCCTCTTCCCCTACTGTCTCCTACTCTACCAACCTACCGTAGTGGCTGAGTTACCTGTACTCAAACTCATTCGAGGTCCTCAACCACTACCTGTCCCTTCGGACCGTACGAAACCAGGTACCCCAACGTTTCTCAACCTGTGGTGACTCGCTGACTTGACTTGACTTTGGTAGTTTGGGATCGGTAACGGTTTCCGTCCCTCGGTCTACTTCACCTTGGTGTCACTCTATGTCCTTCTGTTGTAGTTCTCAAACGTCACTTGGGGTTAACGGTTATCGGACTCAATCATTATGTGGATAGTAAAATTACTGGATAATTGTGAACAGTGACTTCACTTTTAACCCACTAAATTTTTTGTACTCCCATAGACCAACTAAAAATCTTATATATCCCTTTCACGTAAAAAGTGACAAACGAAAGTCTTCGTCAGACTACGAGTCTACAACTGGAAGTTCGACGGAGAGGACCGAGACTCCGAAGGAAGGGGACCGTTAAGGACCCGTCTGGGAAGGGTCGGAGGGGACGTGACCCCATCGACTCGAAATGGAGTGCCGACCCCAACCCGTCTACAGTCCGTTTATAGTGACGTTCCCTTTGGCGATCACAGATCGGTAAACTAGGTTAGAACCAAAACAAAGAGTTCCGGTGGAAAAACGAGACGGAAAGACACTATGGACACTTTTTCGAAAGTGACGGGACTTCAAATCCGACACAGAAAGTCCTTTCTTCCAAGAACACTGAAATCATTGAAGAACACTGAAGACCCATTGGATGGAAGGAGGTGGAGAAACCTCTCTCCTCTGGAAACGTCTACAAAAGTGTAGTTAGGGACAACGGGACAAAGGTCAACGAACAGGTTACCAACGGAATCTTAATCACCACTTTGAGGGGCCGAACCATTGATTTCCCGAAGACTTCCGTAAAGTAAACCACGAAATGTTTAGAGACCGATAAAATTCCTTTCTGAAGTCTTGACGGAGGTTCGAACCCAACGACAAAGTATGTTATTGTGGTCATTTTCCTATTTCATCCCTGAGATTGACCTATTTTCGGTACTCGGGGACCCCTACGACACTTGAGTAATAGGTACTTTCCGTTTCCCATTCCGGGATACGAATCGTCACTGTCTCATATGTATCTCTCCAGGGGTTTAAAGACCCGAACTATGATAACCCGTTAATAAATTCAGCGATTGTCTCGAATCGGTAAACCAAATAAATGGTCAAGAACTGTCAATTATCGGAGACCAAACTTAAAAAATGAAAGAAACAGACGAAGGGGTTAATATCAACTGGGAACTTGTTACCCCCAATCTTCCCCTAACCCCGGAATTGGGAATATCAGTCGGGAAACATAGGTGTATAACGTAAATACCAAAGAGGTATAAGTGCCAAGGTAGGAGTCTAAGTCGATCGACGTCTAACACATCCTGACATCATAAGTGATACTTTTTGTTAGGTACACACATACATGGGAGTGTCAAGTTTGGACCCGACGAGTTGCCAGATGACATCTATCGTTCAAGGGTCGTCTGACTTGCAGAATTAGAACCCGTCGGAGTATTCTTGGTTTTAGTTATTGGACTTACTTCTTGACCTATAGGACGATGAGTTTTCACAGAAGGGGTTATAGGTCGATATATATAGACGTACAAAAGAAAATTTACTTTTAAGGGTCTAAAGGACCCTTTTACGGGACGGTTAGTGAAGAATTACACTTGATGAAACCAGTCTAATAGTCGACGAGGGTCTTTCTTTTAAGTCCTTTTACCTTCATTTAAAACTTGAATATCTTCTTGAGTCCCTCGTCCACCGGTCGGACATTTCTTTCCTGAGACCTCGTTGGTTTACACACGCACACACACACACACACACACACACTCTCTCTCTCTCTCTCTCTCTCTCTCTTATAAGTCCCTTTCTCCTCTTCCTTTCCAATCTTCCTCTTAAGAACAACCAAGATATTGCACCGAGACCACTACAAGAGGTTCGGACTTACCTACTAAACATCGTTCCCACCCGTTTAACGTCCGGTAGTGGACAAAAACATACCGAGTGTCCAGTTCCCAACAGAAATATAAAAAGTTATTAAAAATTTTTTATTTTTCTTATCATAAAATACCGTCTACTTTTAGTACGTTTTAAGTTTAAAGTTACAGACATTTATTAAACCAACTGTGTGTCCGTGTGTGTAAATACATAATAGACACCGATGAAAACACGATATTACCGTCTGAACTGATCAATGTTGTCTCTGGTATACCCGGTGTTTAGACTCTATAAATGATGGACGGGGAAGTATACGTTTCAGATAGTTAAGAACTGAAACTATTTCGAAATACTAACCAAGAAAAATCGAAATTACGAAAACTTACCGTCGGAAAATAGTAAATATTTTATTCGTTTATTATAAAGAAACAAAAGTACCGGCTGGTAAACCATAACCAAATTCACACCATGTTAGTTTGTGTTAGTTTACAAGACCTTAGTAAATAACCGTGTCTTGAAACAGGTTGTAATTGAGACGTACTTGAGTATTTTTACCAAGGTTAGTTTTGATACAAGTTTCTAGGTATGGTTTTACATCTGAACGATATAGACTCACCACCGTAATGTTAACTGAGAAAAGAAGGAAAACACAGAGACATAAAGGATACGTTAAAAGTCACTTATTTATAATGAAAATATTTTTCCTTTTTTATAACTATTTACTTTTTGAGAAACAGGTGACTACCTATCTGTTTATCTTGTTTTAATATTATGTAATCCATAAAAAGTAGGAAGAGATTCCCTTTTTAAAACTCAAAAGGACCCTCTGTAACTTCTTTCCCGGAACCGTAGTTTAGGGGTGACCCTAAGTCTTTGGTTCAAACACCCAGTGATCAAGACATTAGACCTCACTTGACGATTGAGAGGGACGGTGAATCAAAAGGAGGTCATTTTTTTATTTATTTTTTTATCTTTAGGAGAACCTCGAAAAAGTTCGTAATTTATTCTGTTACGAAAGTTTTGTTGATTGTTGAGTATATCACTGTCCACGTAATCGTAATTTTTTTTGACGGTCAGAGGTCGTATAAAATACCTCTTATAAAAGAGATTTCTACAGGAAGGAAGACGTCGTCGTAGAAACACCGTTCAGGGATTTCACTCCGTACATCTAGTTCCCCGACCCCTTTCCCTCCGTACCCGTCCTCCTGTCGTTCCCATACTCTTTCGGTTGAGAGGTCTCCTACTTCCTTTACCTCACCAAGTCTTTTCGGGACCCAAAACATGAAACCAGTCCTCCGAAGGTAAATGTGGATATTATCAACCCCTGTCGATCGAGTGACTCCCCTCTCTCCCACCTACACCCGTTTTACATCCGTACACACACTACCTAGTCTAGAACCTCCTTTTAACAAGGTTGTCAAGTGGCACCTCGGACTCACAAAACTTACAGGTAATCTTCCTTTCACGGTCCGTAGGACCTGAAGTCTCGTTCAATGTCGGGGAGTACCACCTGACTCTCTCCCCTGAGACCCGTCTCTAAACCCCGTTAACTAGTGAACACGTAAGTGGTGTAAAAGATCAAGTTCATTTACCGTAAGGTTCCTCCCGAAAGTGTGAGTCCGAATCGTTTTTGTCTCTAACAATGTTGTTATCTGTCTATCTACCTATGTCTGCGTCTATATACTGTACCGGCGTGGTGCACTGTACACCGTAGGGGACTGACCCCTAACCTGGGTACTGTGGACGTGACCTTCAAGTCTCAGAGTTGGTACGGTGATCTGGCGATCCCCTCAGTATGTTGTTATAAGAATTTTATCGGAACAAAACTCCTTCACTAACTCAGTCCCTAATTTCTCAGTGATTTTTTAGATTTCTATTTAATCCGACGATCTACAGTTCTCGAATTCTCTTACCCTTTTCCACTTCTCTTCTAATTTGTAGTTCCTCGTTGGGAACCCACCCTATTACGGTTCACCTTTGATGCCACACGGTACAAGATTAAACGGGACAGGAAGAAGAAAGTGTCCCTTTTCGAGTGAGAGGTGGAAAGGAGAGAGGACCCGGGAGAGGTATAGGTAAACAAGGGTTGGAGGATCTGACCACGAATGAGAATTGTGACTGTACACTTATACCGGGTCAGGAACTCTAAGATAGGAACTGTACTGTTACCGGACATACTCACCACTAGACAGGAACTCTAAGATAGGAACCGTACTGTTACCGGACATACTCACCACTAGAACTCTATGGACTCCCCACTTTGTTTTCTTTTGATCCGTTTTTGTGTTGGTAAAAAGTATTTGAAGTGAAAGAGAGAGGAACGGGACGTACCGGTGAGTATATTATATAATGAGTCAGTAAAAAAAGATACGATATATGAAGAGACCTCCAAAGAAATGTATATTAACATTTATTATACAAAGAAATATCTATAATAAGATTAAAATCCCACCCAGTCCGTCCGGAAACGATATAGTTTCTTCTCTTTATTTAATAGAAGGGGACTACGTAAGTACAGACTTCATCTCAGAGACAACGAGTACAGAATGAGGTTTTCTACGGACAAGAAGAATTTATAAATAAGAGAGAGACATAGAGAACTCCTACATCTCTCTCTTATATATAGTACAACGTTTTCCGTGGGGCCACTCCACGGTAGACGTCCTTTCCATCGGTCATCTGGTTCTGACATCCGAAATGAATAAAAGGTGTCCTAGGTCCTCTTTCGAGAAAGATATCGGTCCGGGGAGATACTAACCTCCACCATACATCTGGAATGTTCTTAACCATTACTCTGCCTCTAACATAATATATGAGTCTTTGGACAACTTTTCTTTCCATGGATCTCAGTGTTGACAATTAGGTAGACATTTCCCCTACTTCCACCCACACAGTCCTCCTCGATCTGGTAGACCGGGGTCTTGAACACAGGAAGGGCGACGACTTCGACCTATTAGACTTGGGGAGGTCCCACTGATATTTAATGGTAAAAGTACGAAAACAGAGGTCTCCCAGTCTCTTTCACCACAGAAGTACTTTATAACTGTCATACTTCATACAGTATGACTTCATACTACCCAGTCAGTGGTCTCCGTTCACATTTCATTTCTGATAACAGTCAGTATAGCGACTCAGTGTCGACCCATGGACCCTCTGGAGACGTCTCCTCAGTCCTTGCACAACTCCAGAAGTTCGTGGAACAGTGTAGAGAAATCCGAAGACCGAGTCTCTTTCTCTCTAGGAGGTAAGGTGTGTGTGTGAATGTGTATGTGTGTATCTAAGTATGTAAGTCATTATCGGTATATTTGTAAGTGTTTGTGTGTATATGTGTGCCTGAGTGTATAAGTCGTTATCGGTATATTTGTAAGTGTTTGTGTGTGAGTGTGTATATGTGTGTCTGAGTGCATAAGTCATTATCTGTATATTTGTAAGTGTTTGTGTGTGTGTGTGTGGGAGTGTGTATATGTATCAATGGGTGTATTTGTGTGTGTGTTTGTAAGTTTGCGTATGTACGAATACGTGTGTATAGGTCTGTGGTCGACCCATGTCTCGTCTGGGAGAAGTATCTTGATAAAGATTGGGGGTCGGAAGTGGGTGGTGGAGACGAGATTACTATATGACGGGAACTCTCTCATAGACCGAGAGGACCCAAGTGAGACATCGAGATCCCAATTCAGAGACTTTGGTCTCGACTTGTCGTTTTTCCACCTTCAGTCTTTTTGGTGTTGCCGTCTCCTTCCGTGACAGAAGGGAAGTAAATAGGTATCTTTACAACCGAGGTTACTAGAGAAATTACAGTTACAAGCCATCCGTACCCTCCACATGATACGTAGGACAAATTTCAACTCTCCTGTCGACCTTACAAACAGTACTGTTAGTTTCTTCCTTAACCGTCATAGCGACTTCGTGTTTAAGACTGACTGTTTCTCTGTTGTCCCCAGTAGAGAGTGAAAGAAAAAGAGAAAAAATTTGGATGAACCAAAACGAATAAAAAGTAATAGGTTATTATGTACTAATAGTATCATAACACTTTTGAAGGTTTTGTATTCCCAATTCGGTTGTAGAGAGGTCATAGACCGAGGGAGGAGACTCTGTCAAGTGTCTGTCACATACCAACAGATCTGACATCTGACAGACCACCGTAAAAAAGGACTGTGTTTACCATGGATTACGTGTTTGACAGAATGTTGAACGGAAGGAGGGGGAATTAATGTACAGAATTTCCAGAAAAATAATTCACAAAATAATTCACTATAAAAATATACTTTGTTCAGTCACTTGAGGATCCCCACCCCCGATAGGAGTAGAGACGGTTTACGGTGCGACACGAACGCCAAGACAGACTTTAAGGGCTAAGACCCGAGGACGAAAAAGGGTAGTCTACCAATGTTGTGAGTAAAACGTCGCAGAGACCCGAGGACGGACAGACGACACCGGCGCACTTCCTTCGTCTCAGCAGAATGACATTAATAAACTCCAAGACCCGTCAAAAGACACGTAGTTTAGGTCATTGTGTTTTGTCTTCTTTTGGTAATACGGGGTTTGGGTCGATAAATGAGAGGGTGTGTCGCAAAAGACCCTTTCCCTCTGACGTCGGTAAACCCTTTCGGAGTCGTAGAAGTCGCCCCAGGGGATCGACACTATGGGTCGTTCTCGGTTGGAGACCGTCTACCCTGAAAAAAGGTCCTTGTGATTGGGTCACTAATCTCGGTGTGTCTAGGGTTTAGGTAAAATGATCGAGATCTTGGTACCCAATCTATGAATACACCTGTGGAGTAGAAAAGTAAATCTTTTACCTACGTCATTTTTAACATCGATAAAAACACCCCCCGAATGCTTCCCATTCACTCCCTTACGTACTGTTCAGGAATTACGTCCCGGACCGTGTATCATTAAGGAGTGTTCTATAATTGACGACCGACTCGAGAGGGGAGGGGAAAGAAGAGAAGGCCAAGAAGAGTCACCTAGGTGGGTGAACACAGACGGGACAAATAGTGGGAAAGGGACGAGTCCGTTCGAGTGCTATCGACCCTTCGACGGACGACGAGGTCAGACCGGGAAAGGGACCTCCTCATGGGGGCCCTAGACGTCAGTGAGGTGAAAAGATGTTTGGGGTCCCGATCAATGATGTCTTGGAGCGAGTTCGGGCTCGGGTCGACTTCGAACAGAAGTGAGGGAGTACACAAGTAACAAGAAAGAAATTTATATACACACACAATCGTGGATGAGACACGGTTCGTGACACTCTCCACTACCCCGCCTTTCTCTGTGTCAGGGTCGAGACTGCCTTCGGGTCGGATGACCCCCAATTTCTAGATAGTTGACCGGTAATGTTACGTCGCACTGTCTATGTACGAGACCACCCTTCCGTACAGGTCCTACGTAGTCCCTTTCTATACGTATGGCCGGAACCCACGGAAGAGGTGAAAGATCCTCAAGGAGATTGAGAGGGAAGGTCTAGAGGATGACTTAAAAAAAACGGTAGTTAATGTAAAAATTAAAGGTTCAGAGGAAGGAACAAGACTAATAAGAAAACAGTGTCAACAAGAAATTTTTACTCATCCTTAGTCGGTCTTTACACGTCAACCTGGTCCAGTCTAAGATTATTGGACTCGTTCCTCGGACAAATACTTCTAGGTCAGAGAGTTCCAGTCCAAGAGACATTCTAGGTTCCTCTGTTTACCGGTTCAACTATTTACGTCGGTAAGGGAGGGTACGTAAGGTGGGTCAGTTAAGTGGCGAGGTCACAGTAGTATCAGAAGACAAGGCCAATACCAAACCCACCACTCCCGTACCAGACACGAAAGTTCTCAGGTGACTACTTACCTTCTCGTGTCCTTCTCAACGTTGTGTTTTCGAATTCACGACACAGGTGTCCACTTACTTTGACTAGTCCTTTTGTACCTCCTCCTCTGACCCGGTCGCTCCCCCCGTCACCCGTGTCGTCTTTTCTACTAAAATAACGCTCAGAATTTCCTATTCTTCATACGTGGTAAATCTCGTCCCGGACTCCTTCACCGTTTCCCCCTTATCGTAAGAACCGTCTCTCTTTCCGTACATAATTTAGTTTCAACATCAATTCTCGAATACTGAGAACTCTGACCACTCTTCCAGAGACTGACCTTGGGTCCCAAGTCACTCACGCCCTCCTATCTACCCTCTCCTGTGACCCTCCTCTACTCCGAGACCTCTCCAGCGGCCCAGACCTGTACGTCTGGGAGTGGACAGTATAATTCCTTGAACAACAAACACCAAGAATTCGTGAATAGTACCTGGGAAAACTTTTGTACTACTTTTAATATCTGAAAGTGGGGACTTTTTACGTGTGCGTGCACACACGCGCACGTGTGTGTGTGTGTGTGCTCGAATTTCCTAGACTTTTAGTAAGAATAGGGAGTTGAAACCGACACCCCTTCAGGGTCTGTTAAAATTCGTCCTTACAGGATAAGTCTACGTACTAACCCAAGACTGAGAAGGTAAAGGTCGACACAGGCACCGATAACACAGTAGAGACCACGGTCGACGGGTAGGGACGTCGGGTGGAGCTTAACGTCGTCGTCAACTCTACCTAGTAAGACATGTTCGAGTCTGTATAGGAGTGTCTCCGTCACCACGGGGGTCACTGGATATGTTCCGTCTAGAACTGGATCCCTGGATCCCCTCTCCCCATAGGAACGTATTTACGGGGTCGAAGGGAAACAGGTCCAGTGGTAGGAAGGTTGGTGAAAGACAGAAGGTCTTTTAAGGTCTCATAGAGTATTCGATTAAATTATGTAGGTAGGGTAAGAGAAATATGGAGTTTTTTTGTGAAATTACACAACACCAATAGTTCTCCCTTTTCTTCATTCACGAACATGAGTCAACCGTTGCTGACTACTCTGTAGACAAATTTTATAAAACATGATGAATCTCATCTTTCAAATTTTATATTCGAAAATTTTATTTACAAATTTAAATTTTATTTATAGTTTAACTTCAATTTGTAACTTTATTTAAGACCTCTTCCTTTGCCGTTGGGTCAAGTCATAAGAACGGACCTTTTAGGGTACCTGTCTCCTCGGACCGTACGATATCTGGGTACCCCGACTTTTTCTCAACCTGTACTGAGTCGTCGATTGTTGTTGTTTAACTTTAATTAATCTTGATTTTACCGATTTTAGTTATTTTGACTTTAATTTCTACTTTTGTAGATTTTTAGTGAAAAGTAACTGGTTTATTATTACGGTACACAGGTCACAAGGTAATATTGTAAGAGATGATTTCCGCTTTATAAGTCTCATACACGATACTAAGATCAAATACATTTTTCCCCTTTCCACGACTCAGGATCAAAACTTTTTCACATAGGAGGAGGAGGACCATGGTCATAAGTCCTACCAAGTTGTGAGACGTCCTGATCTCCCGGTTACCGAAGGTTCAATCGAGTCCACAAACAAAAAAATCACCAGTTCAGTAACTTTTCTTTTGACTCCTTTTGTCGAGTACCGACACTGGAACTGAAAGGACAATTGGATTTTCTTTCAACACGGTAACACATCCTTCTTCAAGGGTTTAGGAGACCGAACGGATTTATGTCTGTATATCCTCTTTAACCTAAACCCCTAACTTCCAACCTCTTCCATGGCCTTGTTTAGTTGAATTCCTCTTCTTAAGCTCATAAGAAAGACGACGAAGAACCAAGACACTATATCCTTTGAACGAAAAACACCAGAGACTCGTCCTAGAGGTCTCAGACAGTATCTGTCCTTAGAGAACCCTCTCCTGGTTCTCCTTCTTCCTCCGATCCCTCCCGGCTTTTCTTTTGGATTTACCCTTTAAATTTCTTGAAAATTTTAAATTTAAAAGAATTTTCGTAACACTCCAGAAACAAAGGTAACAACAAGAAAGAGAGAGAGAAAAAACGAAACAGATCAAAATGGTCTTAAAGGGTATGTTTACATATCCTACTGGGACATTTTCCTTGAGGTCGTGATCCCTCTCCCTCGACGACTTTGTAGAGTAGTCAAATACCACCCCAGAGTCACGGAAGAAGACACCGAAAACTCGTCCAACTTTAGTGGTCCCATCGTAATTTTTTCTGTCTACGAAACCAAGGGGACGGTCTCTCAGACTAAATCCGAACTCACACTGGTCCTGTAGTCATAGGACTTCTAGAAAGGTGCACTAGATTTCACGTCGGTTCCAACTCTTGAGGACAAAAGTGAATGATAGATTATGTATAATACATTTGTGTCTAGTGGACCCAAAGATCAAATTTACGTCTAAACTTAAGTGATCCAGACCCCATCCCAAATTCTCAGACAAAACGATTGTTCGAGGGTCCACTATATTTACAACGACCAGACTTCTGTTATGAAACTCTTTCTACCTGATCTCTAGAGACTCCAGGATAACTCGATAATAAGATTGTTCAACGACCTAAAGTACGAAAATTTATAGTGAGTCAATCCTGAGTTTGTTGAGACTAATAATACCATATTAATCAACTACCTGACAATACGTCGGAACTTTTCAATACTAATATATCATTATTACTTCCTTACAAGGACAGTATCACCTTTACTTTTTTAATACCGTCCAATTTTAAAATATACGAACGTTTATACAGTTTGTTTATTTTTAACGTAGTAACAGTATTACACCAGGAAGGGTGATTTTGTAAGACAAAGAGTCACTTTTATAGTAGAAGTACAGACAACTTATTGAGTCTCTCGTAGAGTTTAACATTCATCAGTACACTCTGTCCTCTTGTTACTGAGTCCTTTCATGTTCCTGTTTAAATACACATTAGAGTGGTCCACTGATCGATAGATACACTGGGACCCGTGTAACGAATTTACGTCACTCCGAAGTAAAAAGGAAAAACATTTTACCCATAATTATCTTTTTGGATGAAGTACCTCATAGTACTTCTACTTACTCTATCGTCCGTGAGTCATTCACTACTGAGGACAGATCCGTAGAACTAAACGAGTAGTCCCCTACTCTCTCATCTGATCTTTTAGAGATTCTAAGGAGTTTGAGACTGAACACTCTCATCTCTTGAAATGAAAACCTTCTAAATATCTTTGTTCTAATGAACCTTGACGAGACCTATAGGTTATTCAAGAATATCAAAAATCGTGACATGATCCGTCACGTCTGTTTTTCACTTATTGAACCTCCTCGAGTGTCACTTTGCTAAGTTATGTTATACTACATACGGGATTGTCTCCGTATATGTATCACGAAACTCGTAGAGTTTCACCTACGTCTTTTCTACTACTATTACATCCAGAACTCTCCGTTTCCCTCCTTTTTCGTAAGTTCGTCTTCGTGTACAAGTTTCTGAACCTCCGTGCTGTCTTCTAACATACAGACCGCACCGACCTCACATATACCCACCCCAACCCCAACCCTATATTTCTACTTTGGACCTAATTATGTCAAATACCTTGTGTGAAAATCGATGTCACTACTGAAACACTGAATGAGAAACTTGGTCCTTCATTATATCAGTCTAAAGACTAAAATTTTACTTAAGACGTAACTCCTTCTACTAGAACTTTTTACCTCCGTCTACCCTCTAATACTGTTATTAGGTCCGTTTCCACTGTTTTTTTTTTTGTGTTTTTCCACAAAATCTTTCTAACTGTCCGGAATTATCAATGAACGTCACGACCACACCCGTCCGACGACGACGATTCAGCGAAGTCAGTACAACTCTTCTTAAGTTTCTATGGACACTGGGTCCATCTTTTAGTTCTCCCGTTCCAACCACACTTTTCACGATGTTGTCTGTAAAAATCAACCTCTTAGGTCCTTCTGTTACGTCTAAACACCTATACACAGGGAGATTCTGACCTCCTTCTCTCTAATGTCTTAGACACACGACTACCACTACACTACCCACGTAGTTACAAACAAAGACCTTTGTAGTAGTCACAATCTCCAAAGGTGTCGTCGGACAGAGGTCACACTCGGTTCCTGTGGGAGTGTTCGTAGTCTCGTGGGTCACGACCCGACAAACGACTCTGTCTTAGACGTCCTACTCTCTACTCGTAAATATAGAGTTGTTCAGAGAGAAACGAGATTCTTTTTCTCGAGAAATTTTTGACTACTTTAGATATTCGTGTCCTGGTAGGTTATCTTTATGTTTCACTCGATCATCCACCAGAACCAGAAAGATCACTGATAGAATTTTTAATATTTTTATTCGTCCATTCTAATTAATAAAAATAAATTACCCTATGTATGTTTATAATATCAAAGTCGTAATTGGTTATTTTATCAATAACCACTTTATAAAACGTAAGAAAAATATTGAGATGGAGAAGTTTTGGGTCATTCCTAAAAAGAACTCAATAAATGAAATAAAGAAAGAAATACGGACACGACCCAGAAGTGACGACGTATCTGAAAAGAGATCAACGTCGGTCTCGTCCCCGACGAGACATCAACACCACACGTTCGACAAGTAACGCCACTGAAGAGAACAACGACTCGTACCCGAGATCCCGTGTTGCCGAAGTCATCAACACCGTGCACCCGAGCCATCAAATCGAGGGTCCGAGATCTCGCGTCCGAACTATCAATACTACGTACCCGAATCAACGAGACACCACACACCCCAGAAGGGGGTGGTCCCTAGTTTGGATACAGAGGACGTAACTATCCACCTAAGAAATGGTTACTCGGTGATCCCTCCGGGAGGTCATCCCTAGACTTGTGTCGTATAAAGTTAACTTCGACATTATATAGTCCCTGAGTTTTCGATACGTCATCACCGATGATGTAATCTGACACATTAGTTTTTATGGAGGGTGAGGAAACGAGACTTTTTTTATGTATGTGTGTTTTAAAAAGATCTTAAACATTCCTACGAATATAGAGGACTTCGTATAGATATACACTAATTCTTGAGTACAAAAGGTCCAGAAACCCGAAAAACTCTGACTAAAACTTTTATCTACCAAAAGAAGTTATAACACCCCAACTAAAATTTATAAGATCAGTACATCTTATATTTCTTTCCATGTCACTTTTCACTTTCACTTTCAGTGAGTCATCACAGACTGAGAAACACTGGGGTACCTGATATGTCAGGTATCTTCAGAGGTCCGGTCTTATGACCTTACCCATCGGAAAGGGAAGAGGTCCCCTAGAAGGGTTGGGTTCCTGACTTGGGTCCAGAGGGCGTGACGTCCGTCTAAGAAATGATTGACTCGGTGTCCCCTTCGGTCGTGTCTCACTATTCTTAAGTAAGAACGTGTAATCTTTCCTAATCTGTTTCGAAAAACAAAATATCAAGATATCACCTGATAGATGAGATTCTCCACCCGAAAAGTAAACGTGTCCTGTGTGACAACCAATGTCAGAAGTGAATAATTGAGGCACCTATGACAAAGATCCGACCTGTCTTTGTTTTCCAATTTACGTTGTAAAAGATCCACCTAGTAAAATTTACGTGAAAAATTAAGTCACTTAAATTTTTTAACCAAATCCACTAAAGGAAAGGTCAGCAGTACCAATATCTGTATAGAGTCTCTTTACCGGACTCCGTAGCGAGGAAAAGATTTGAGGATACATGGTAACGAAATTCGTCGTGAGTATTTCTTCTGAAGAAAGACTCAGAGAAGAGTCCGTCTTCATAAAAATCTCTTTAGTAGTGTAACATAAACTTTCTTACTGGGAAGGACATTAACCGGACAACCCTACTAAACCAACACCAGAGTGTATTAATGTCTGGGCACGGTTGCCAGACTCCCGGTAGTCGTATAAAGGTTCCGGAGATTTAGCTCCCATAAACCAATTAACGAGTGTCCACAAAAGGACACGAATACTTATGTGTGTCAGATACTTAAAATGTTTTGAACCGTCTTCCTTCCCGGTACGTCGGTTCCTCAAAGAATCTAAATGAGTCGATTAATGAGTCCGTCCCATCCCTAAACCGATAAGGCAACTTCCTCGATTCGCAAGTCTCAGGCTGACTCCTCGTTGGACATGAAAACTTCCTCTCAAATTCTCCTTTTGTTTTCCTTTATCCTTTTGAAGTCATTCGCCGAGGGCCGTCCTCGAGTCGTACCATTGCGTGGGACGAGACCGTCAAAACGTGTCGTCCCAGTCGAGACGGAGACGTTTCTTTACCACGGCCGAAGATTTTATTTCGTTGACACAGTCCCACACTTAAAATTGAAGATTTTGACATAGATTTCATGTTCGGTGACACAACTGAGAAGAAAGAAGACCAATGGGTTCTAGTAATAACGAACCCGTTACCGGAACTTTTCACACCTTTAAGACTCGTCTCGTAAGGATATAGTATAAACAAATCTTTAAGTAGGACTTGTTCATTTATACTGTCATAAGACACCGTATTACACTTTAGGTTTTCTTACAGAGTTACTAAAGACATTCAGGAAAGATACTGTCAGTAAGTACCCTTTTTTCACACCTCAGGACTAATCTACTTTAAGTAGAGGTCGGTCGGTCTGGTGAGGTAGTAAGACGGTTTCTTTGATCTATCTTTCATCAAAACGTTAAGTGAAGTTGTTAGTATCCACTTAAGGATGTTTTTTCGGTCCTTTCGGTCTATGACTACAATTGTTTCTACTTGTCCTGTACCAAAGACAGGAGTTCCGTCAATGTAAGCTCCCCTTTCCTCTCTTTTTACAAAGTCTCTCATTTAACTTACATAATCTATGATACCCTCTTAGAAATAGGTCGTTCGCTTAGACCCTGGGAAAACCCCTCCCACATCGTTGACACAGGTTAATACTTTCTAATTATTCTCATGTCGACTCTTTCAAACCATAAGTCCCTCTTATAATGTTATTTTGTTTCTTGCGTGGAGTATGGTCTTACCAGTCTTACCGGTAGTAGTTTTTTAGATGTTTGTTTTTTACAACCTCTCCCACACCTCTGGGAGAACGTGACAACCATCCTTACGTTTAATTATGTCGGTGATACCTCTTGTCTTCCCTCTAAGGAATTTTTGATCCTAATTTTGATGGTATACTAGATTATTAGGGTGGTGACTCGTATATGGGATTCCTTTGGTATTAACTTTCTCTGTACAGGGGTGACAAGTGACATCGTGATAAATGTTATCGATCCCGTACCTTCGTTGGATCTACCGGTAAGTGTTTACTTACCTATTTCTTCAGCACCATGTATATGTGTCACTTTATGATAAGTCAGTATTTTTCTTTACTTAAACTGAGTCAAGATCAGTCCACCTACTTGGATCTCGGATAATAATGTGCCTCACTTCACTTATTCTTTCTCTTTCTGTTGATAGTATGTAATTGTATATATATATATATGTACTTTAGAGATTTCGACCACGACTACTTGGATAAACGTCCCGTCGTTACCTCTGAGTGTGTATCCCTTGTCTGAACAACTGTGAACGTCCCACCCCTCCTCTTCCACCCTGTTTAACTCTCTCATCGTAACTTTGTATATGTAACGGTCTGCATTTTAATCTATAGGTTACTTTTAAGTGACATACTGTGTCCCTCGAGTTTAGACCACGAGACACTATTGGATCTCCTACCCCACCCTCCACCCTCCCTCCGAGTCCTCCCTCCTCTGTATACATATGGATACCGACTAAGTACAAGTATATACCGTCTTCAGTTGTTTTATAATATTTCGTTAGTAGGAGGTTCATTTTTAATTAATTAATTTCTGATGTCTCTTGAATCACCTCTCATCTATCTACACTCCGACTTTTGTCTCTACTGTTCGAGGTACCTATGGAAAAGTTTCTACACCACCTGAATTAGAACGAATATTAGGTTTCCCCTTCTAGGTCACCTCTCCTACTCTAATCTCTATGTTCGTCCAGAACCTTCGAGAACCTTCTATGCCCATATTTCCTGTTTCAACAGGACTTTATCTCCCCACCGAGTTGATGATTCTGGTCTCTCTTTCTGTCGTCCCACCTCTACGTACATCTTTTCGAACACTCGTCTATTCCTTAAACTCTACAACCACGAAATGACGGAGTTAAAAGACTACTTTAACCTTTCAAGAGATGAAAATTCGTTGCCAAGATTAGGAACCAACATGCGACCTTAGTAGACCCCTCGAAATTTTCGTTTTGGTTCGTTTTGACTACGAACTTAGGGGACGGTCTCTTAGATTATATTAACCGGACTCTACGTCGTATCCGTGGTCTTAAAAATTTTCCAGGACCCCACTAAAATTACCCAACGGTTTTAACTCTTGAGGACCGAATCTAATCTCATTCTGCGTTCCTTACATCACTTCTCAAGATCTTGTCCACAATTACGGACCTTTTCCCTCAACTCTTCTTCGTTTATTAACACTGCGTTGGAATTTCGGTCCACTTTGAATTATGGAATGGAACACTCTCAGGGTGAGAAGTGGTCGACTAAGAAGGGCACCGTCTCAATACGATCGGTTAATCCGACCAACACCCCGCCCAGGACACCACCCGAAATGTGTCCGAGGCCCGTTGTCTCTTTCCCTAGTCCAGTAATAGACACCAGATCCTACCCGAACCCCTTTTCACTCCGTCTCTTGTCGGGTCGGGTTAAGGTGGTATGAGGAGATAAAGATGATCAACTGTAAGAATACTCGTCCTTAAACCTAGTTTTTTAATTTTTGGTTCATTTGTTGAGGTGACCCTCTTCGGTCCCCTGGTCTGTGAGGTCGTGTATATATTGATTAACGACTTATTGGATCTCCACTCACATGTGCGACCGATATTTATACATACGTTAATGTACAGTCCTTGAGTAAAGTACGGGTAGTAAGAAACTTTTAGTGGAAAGTACGGGTACTTTCTTTTTCAGTCCTACACCCACGACCACCTATTCCGAGAGGGTAAACAGTGACTTTCGAATAGGGTCCAGTGTCCTCTCGACACACGGTCAGGGGAATGAAGGGGATCCCTACTCGTCGCAACGAGAGTGCTCCCGTCACTGGATAATAACTTGGCAAAACGTACATGTGTCACTCAGTAACAAGACCGTCTTAAGGGGCTAGAGGTGTGTGTAAAAATGGGTGGAAACCTTACACCCTTGTGACTGGTACATATATTATCGGACCGTCTTTTCACCGAGACAGTCTCCAAAAGGATGATTTGTCGGCCTCCCCTTCGGTCCTTGTCCTCTTCCCTACCCTTCTCCACCCATCTCTCTCGGTCCCGTTCTCCATATCTTTCTTTCTTTAAAGTTCCCTTTGGTCTTTAGTACGAGGGACGTCACAAAGAGTGGTATTCTTGTGTGACTGATCCATTTTGAGTTACAGTCGTTCTATTGGTTGTACTAATACATACATCTGTCGTAAATACATATATAAATTCTAGGACCCACTCAATGGATTGTAGATCAAAGAGTTTTTTTCTTATAATGGATGGATTGTGTCAACAATATCCCTAATTTAATCAATTATAATAACCTTGTCAGGACCTTGTAACATTCTCTCGTTTTTTAACGTTAGTAACGACAACAATAATACTAAAAGATACATAATCCGTCGAGACTTGAACTCCTGTAACAATGGGAAGCATTCAATAAAAAAAGAAATTTAGATAAAATGATAGACATTTTCCCCCTCTTTTAATAGACCAATTGTCCATGTATTTAAATTCCCCTAATCTTGTACATAGGGGGATTTTGATTTTATTTTGTACGTTACATGTTTAAGTAATGTTACTGTTAGGTAAATAGGTGTTCATCAATAATTTGTAAATAATATACGGACGTGACTGGGTTCTGTACGTACCACAGACGGGTGTATCCCGAATATCAGTCGTCCTCTTCGATCTGAAATGTATGTTATCTTATTATTTTACATATAATATAATATTTACATTTTGAAATATTAACACTATTCCAAAACTTTCTTCTTGGTCAACAAAACAAACTCGTAATATTGTCCTTGACGTAATCAAACCCATATTTTGAAAAGAATCATACTATAAATCAATTCTGTACGAACTATTTCTTTCATCTATCTCCACCCCTACCTCCCCTCCTCCTCCTTTACAGGGATAGTCAAATGTGTGGTTTTTTCCTGGTTTCCGTCGATCCCAAATTCCTCGGTTCATCGTTCTCTAGATCCGAATGTAATTCCTTAAACTTTATTCTCGTGTTGAACGAGGACAATAAAAAAAGAGGCTTCCAGTGGGACCAACAAAACTCCTCTTGTCTAACCTCTCTCTTCTCCCACCTCCTCTCTTTGGTCCAACCCCTTTTCTTTACTACCACCAGACCCTTTCGACCTCATCTACCTTTACTCCTCGTCGTGGTCAAGTCAAGTCAAGTCAGCGAGTCCGCACAGGCTGAGAAACGCTGGGGTACTTAGCGTCGTGCGGTCCGGAGGGACGGTAGTGGTTGAGGGCCTCAAGTGAGTCTGAGTACAGGTAACTCAGTCATTACGGTAGGTCGGTAGAGTAGGAGACGGCAGGGGAAGAGGAGGACGGGGGTTAGGGAGGGTCGTAGTCTCAGAAAAGGTTACTCAGTTGACAAGAGTACTCCACCGGTTTCATGACCTCAAAGTCGAAATCGTAGTAAGGAAGGTTTCTTGTGGGTCCTGACTAGAGGAAATCCTACCTGACCAACCTAGAGGAACGTCAGGTTCCCTGAGAGTTCTCAGAAGAGGTTGTGGTGTCAAGTTTTTGTAGTTGAGAAGCCACGAGTCGGAAGAAGTGTCACGTTGAGAGTGTAGGTATGTACTGGTGACCTTTTTGGTATCGGAACTGATCTGCCTGGAATCAGCCGTTTCATTACAGAGACGTAAACTTATATGATAGATCCAACCAGTATTGAAAAGAAGGTTCCTCATTCGTATCCGTCTCAGTTTTGTATAACACCTCCACTTTAACCGTCCTGAACCACTATCTGACTCACACTTCCCACTCCCGACTCTCCACGAATCTTACCGATGGTCTAAAGATGGGACTCTACGACTCTACTACCATGTCGGTCGTTGCCTTTACTCCTTCAGAGGACCTCCTTGTCCAAACCACTCCTTATACTAATCATGCACAGTAAACAAAAGTTTTAGTAAAGTAACTTTACGTTTGATAAAATTAGGTAACGTTAGTCATTTCTTAATAATATCATGTTAATAATACAAAATCTTCAACAGTATATTTACAATATTGAAAATCATATATTTCAACATTATAATTCCTTTAGACCTACTAAGACCCTGAGGTAAACATACTTCTTGAAGTTCATTAATCAACACTCCATTTTTTGTCTTAGTTAGTAGACCACTGAATCATGGGGAACTGATAACAAAACCATAGTAAATTTGAATTGCTAATATCGAGACGTTTATTTTGGTTTTAAAGAGTACTGTCCTCAAGACACGATTTTGGAGGATCGGAACTATTAAATCTTTTACTTCTCAGAAGGATATAAATATAATTTTCTACTTATAAGTATTATAGTTATACTTTCGACCTGTTTTGCTTCCTCGGGAATTTAAAGTAGATACGTGTACTCAGGTTCCGAGTTGTTCACTTGTCGTCTATTGTCATAGAGAAGGTATTCGACACCGACATCCACTGACAAATAATTTAGTGTCAACTCGAAACTCCATGTTCCTCCTTTTCCTCCTCCTCCTTCTCTTTTCTTTCTCTTTTTATTCCTTCTATTCATCCTCCCTTCCCTCTCCCTCTTTGCTTCCCACCATCATTCATTCCTCTCTCTCTTCCTCCTTCTTCTTCCTTACTTACTTCCTTTCTTTTACTTCCCCCTTTCCCTACTTACTTTTTTTCTTCTCTTTAGGGCTGAAAATGAAGATTACTGAGATTCCGGTTATGTATTTCCTTTTTTTATGGTAAACCTTCTCAACAGTATTTATACTGTTCTTTCTAAAGAAGGGGTTATGAGGTATTTTGTTTGGAGGGATGGTAGGTGGTGGAAGTCATTGATGAGAATTTCGTGGTTACTGTCTACCCCTCAGTCTCTTATAAGGTCTGAGTCTCGTATTTCCAAATGTCGATTTCCTGTTAAATATTGACCTTGAATCCTGTGTCTAGTCAGGTCTACAAACCCCTCAAATATCAAAGGTTGTCGACCAGGGGAATGGATGGTTGTAATGTGGTAGCTGAAACATATGAAAAGCCTTATAGACTTTATAGAGTAGTCGACCTAAGGTGTACAAGAGAAGTCCCTACATTGTAATGAGGTACTTTTGTTCGATTTTCCACTTTTCTTTCTACTTCGACTCTTTTTATCTGGTTCGAAGACGAATACTGTTGACATGAATTAAACGGGCTCTTCTATTCGTCCATAAAAGGGACATCAGTTGTCACAACGGATACGGGAAAAGTGAAAGTCCCCACTGACCACTAGTCCGTCTAATTAAGTGGAAATGCTAGGAGTCCAGGTAGCAACATTTTGTTTCACTGACTTACTTTACCCGAGGTACTCTAGAGAAGGTCCAGACAGGAAGTTGAAACTGATCGGAAGGACCCTCGTGACACAAATTTAGAGTACCCTTAACCGAACTGAAGAGACACCTCCAGTAGGTTTGGAATAAAGGTGAATCGAACAGGACACTGAAGATCAAAATTCAACCGGACCCTTAAAGAGGAGATTTTAAATGTTGACCTACTTTATTTAGGTAGTTCCCGCCGATTAATCTTACTTATAGTAACGGTCGTGATTGAATACTTCCTTCAAGACACTCCTATTTCCCTTTACTAAGAGGGGTCTGTGTTCCTTTCAAGGTGACTAGACCGTGTTCCCATCCTTAGTCCACGGTCCTGCACCCCGTCTCCCCACTAATGATCCAGTAAAAAGGGACTCTTTCCGTGCTAAGGTTTCTCCTATCCCTATTTTCTCCGGGACACAGGAACATAAATCCTATGTCAATTTGAAGTCGTCAGCCTATAAACGGACCTGGGAATTTCCGTCCCGAAGGCGTCGGTCGCCGTTTCTCGGCAGTAGAAATGAAGGTCCCTACAGTGGGAAGGGTCCTTCGCAACGGGTGTAGTGGTCGGAAAGAGTCCGACTTAAAGAGGGTACACGACTCGTCACTGACACGTCGGAGTCGTCTTAGGTTGTTCTGTTCCATTCTGTGTCTGAGTCCGGTGAAGGTGAGGGTAGTCGGAGTCGATAAAAGGTTTCCGAGGGTGACTTGTACTCACTGGTGTCGACGATAGCCGGTTACAGGTGTTCGGCACAGAGACTGTATAACAACAACCAAAAATGAAAAGGTCTCTGTCAAGGGTTTATTCTCCGTCATTTAAATCCCTCTTCGTCCTAGACCCGGTTGACTGAACGGTCAAACGACTATCTTAGTTGAAACGACGTTACCCCGAAAGTGTAGCGGTGTAAGGTCACGATATCATATTAATGAAATTCGTGTCTCACCGTAGATTGGTGTGGTGACAAATGCACGGGTTTAGTCGTGAGTCTCCTGTGAAAAACGACAATGGAGCTGTAACGTACACTGAAACCGTCCCTTTTATTCGGACCAAAAAACACGAACCGTAGACTAAGTCTTCGAGACTTCACCACACAACCTAGGTCATCGGACGGGTGGTGTCTCGACACGACAGCAGGACTGATCAAGTCGGACGTTTGGTCGAGGTACACCCCCGCCTCGAAAGGACGGACCGAAAGGACGAACAGAAAGAGATTATCGTTGCTTGACTGTGTCGCACTGGGTGGTTCCGGTTCGATAAAGGCCTATTGTGAAGGAGTTGAGGTGGTCATGTAAGTCTACGTCACAAAGTGGGTTTCCGGTCTGTGGGTCGACCAGAAGAATTGATCCGGACTGACGGAATGACGAGGTGGGACATCCAACAACTTGTGCCCACCTAGAAGTACTTTCGCATCGTCTCTCTTCATTTCGATGACCTAATCTATCATAATGAATGTCTAAGAACCTATAGCTTTACTTTCTCCCGAATGTGTAGAAACTGTTTAAACAAATTCAGAATTAAATATATTATGGTTTCGTTACCGAAAATTCTTCTATCTTTTATGTGTTATCCTTGGAAGGAATGTTGAGTGTTATTCATCCAGTCACACTAACATCAACGAATCAACGATTCAGCACAGACTGGTAAAACGTTAACACAGACTGGGAAAACGTTGGGGTACCTGACGTCGGGTGGTCCTAGGGTATAGGTACCCTAAAGGGTCCGTTCTTATGACCTTACCCAACAGTAAAGGAAGAGGTCCCCCAGAAGGGCTAAGTCCCTAGGTTGGTTGTAGACGACGTAACGTCCTCCAAGAAATGGAGACTCGGGACCCTTCGGGTCCAGTTACACTAATGAGGGTGAAACTCTAACCCTTTGTCTCTAAGATGGTCTGGGTGAACCCCGTCTTTCCGCTACTTCTACGATTTCTATCTTAACTTTCGGAGGTGGACCCTGGTCAAATACACCAGTGTCTCCACGGGTTGTATTTAGTCCACTGGTATGTGAAATAGTCCGTTTGGTCCTGACAAAAAAAGTCTTACTTTTCCTTCAATAGTTTTAAATTTGTACCTGGGTACAGAATATGGTGAGTGTCTTTAATTGAACTTTACCTAATTTTTGAATTTACATTCTAGATTTTGGTCCTTTGAGGATCTTCCTTTGTATCCTCGTTTTGAGGAACTGTACATAGAACTATTACTATAAAACCTAAACTGTGGACTTTGTATTCGTTATTTTATATTTTATTTGTTTACCCTGGTGTAGTTTGGTCAAAGACGTGTCGGTAGTTATTTTACTTTTGTGTTGGATTTTTTACCCCTTTTATAAACTTCTGGTATATAGACTATTTTCCAATTATAGGTTACGTATATTTCTTGAGTTTTGGGACTTATGGAGTCAATTTGTTGTCCCTTTCCTGGACTAATTTGAAGAGAGGTTTCTTCTGTATACTTTCCAGTTGTCCACGTACTTTTCTACGAGTTGTAGTCACCAGTAGTCCCTTTACGTTTAATTTTGGTGTCTTTGTAGTGGAGCGTAGACAATCTTACTAGTATTAGTTGTCCTGTTCTGTATTGTTCACGACCACACCTACACCTCCTTTCCTTTGGGAACACGTGACTACACGTGACACATTTGACCCTATCGGTGATCCCTTTTGTCGTACCTCCCAGGACTTTTCTGCTCTTTGTCGCGAAGGTATATCCTCAGGGACCAAAGGGAAGACCCTTATATATATTTACATAGTTTTTGTGATTGAGTTTTTACATAGACGTGGTGGTACAAGTGTCGTCGTAACGAATGTCATCGGTTCTGTGCTTTCGTTGGGTTCACAGGTAACTGTCTATTTATCGATTTCTTCAACACTACATATATATATGTTACCATATAATAAGTCGATATTTTTAACTTCTTTTGGATTGTGAACACTGTTGTACCTTCCTGGAACTTCCGGAATACGATTCACTTTATTCAGTATGTCTCTTTCTGTTTGTGACATACTAGAGTGAACATACAGCTTAGACTTTTACCGTTGTTATTGTTGTTTAGTCTGAGTATCTGTCTAGTCTGAACACCAATGATTTCCATTCTCCCCCTAGCCCTCTCCCCCTTAACCTCCTTCCACCAGTTTTCTATGTTTCCAGGTAAATATTCTACTCTCTCAAATTATGAATCCTACATTACATGTTGTACTGATAGTTATTGCGGCGACGGGCTACAAATTCTTTCAACAATATTCTTCTAGGATTCTCAAGAGTAGTGTTCTTCCAAAAAAAAAAAAGGAAATAAGAAAAGAATGACGAAAAATAACATCGATCTCTTCCACCTACAATCGACTTGGATAACACCATTAGTAAAGTGTTGAATGCATTTAGTTTGATAGTACGACATTCGGAATATGTCTTTACATACAGTTAATAAAGAGTCACTTTGACCCTTTTTATGAATTTGTTCTTATTGTCCGTATTGGACCCTGAAAGACCGTTTGGCCCTGTATGTAGGTTTAGTAGGAGGCCGTAGAAGACAGTCACCATGACGTAGACCCACTTGGTACTTAGGTTACTTCGGGTTCAAAGTCCGACGAGCGAACGAGACCTCCTTTCGTCCGAACGCCACAATATCCGACTTCCCTTTCGGTTTGTGTTCGTCCTTCGTAGACACACCTTCGTTACAACCATTGAGAGGAAGTCTATAAAATCCTTTTCAGGGTCTAGGGGTTCCGAAGTCCATGGATAATCCTAAAGAGAGGATTTATTAATACATAAAGACATAAATTATAAACCGAAGGGACTATCGAATCAACCATTGCTTAGACGGACGTTACGTCCTGGGGTCAAGTTAAGGACCCAACCCTTCTAGGTGTCCTCTTCACTATCCGATGGGTGAGGTCATAAGAACCCGAAGGAAACACCTAGTCGACCATTTCTTAGACGGTCGTTACGTCCTTTGGACCCAAGCTAGAGACCCAACCCTTCTAGGGGACTTCTTCCCTTTTCGATGAGTGAGGTCATAAGACCGGACCTCTTAAGGTACCTGACATATCAGGTACCCCAGAGTTTCTCGACCTGTACTGACTTACTGAAAGTACGTATTAAAAAAAAGAAGGACTCATAGGAGGTAAGGTGGGCAGTGGAGATGGGTTCAATAGATTCGGAGTCCAAAGTATAAATCACGGTTCCCTTGGACGATTCCACCACGTCAGAACCCTCTCTTCATCCCTAGTTGTCGTAGGGTGTCCCATGTTAGGGGACTTATTATAAGGTAACACACACATATATATATATATGTGTGTGTGGTGTTGGAGAAATAGACAAGTAGATAGTTACCTATGAATCCAGACAAAGGTACAGAATCGACGATATTAGTACGATGATACTTGCACCACCATATCTACATAAAAACTTAATCACAAAAACAATGAATATCTACATAAGGGTCCGACAAAGAATGAGAGTGGTACAAATATAGTTACTTTAATCCTATTTTACTGGTGATTCCTGACGAGTTCTCTTCTTTTAGAGGGTCGACCTCGACTCCCAGTATCTACTGTCTTTTCCCCATCGTCAGGACTGAGGATTAGGAATCAACGTCCTTCTGTATGTCTTCTTTTACCAAATACCATACCAACACTCGAAGTTCAGGAAGACATCAGGGAGACTAGCTCAATGAAAGACGCAATCACGAAGTGAGTCTTAGTCAGGGACTAGGTCGACGACGACGACGGGTTTGGAGGCGAGACTGTTCGAGACAAGGACAGTCCCATAACCGAGTATAAGTATCGTAAGATCACCAAGTAGGTCATTTCTTAGATGGACTTACGTCCTCTGGGTCCAAGATAGCGATCCAGTCTTTCTAGGGGACCTCTTCCTTTACCGTTGAGTGAGGTCATAAGAACGGACCTCTTAAGGTACCTGTCTTCTCGGACCCGACGTCGGGTACCCCAGCGTCTCAACCTGTACTGACTCACTGATTCGTGTGTGTGTGAGATAGGATTTCTAAGTAGGGGTTGGTTCAAAACTCTTGGGAAGTTAGATTAGGAAAGAGACGTCACTGAGTAAAACACCAAAACAGTAAACAGTACGTTAGGAGTCAAAAGAACTTACACGTTACTTTTATTTATTACGGTCGTCGAGGAACTTTTTTTTTTAACTAGTTTTAAATTTTAGTCGACTAGAAGTACGTAATTTCGTTGTGGAATCCATGTACCTTATACTCTTTTCTTATACACTAACAGAACGGTCTGAAGGACTAGTATGAAATTCTTTACGTCATTCTAGGAGAACAAAACAGTGGTCGACCTATGAAACGTCATAGAAACGGAGTCCCTCAATACGTAAAAATCGGTACGACGGTCGTACAAAGGACTGACGGTCAGTTCCCTTACAGGAAAATTAGTCAGACCCCTTACGGTATCTAGGTTTGTGAGTTTAACTAATCTAACACTTTTGACCGACCACTGAGACTTTCGATACTAAGACGTTTAGGGAGTGTAGAGAAGGTCAAGACGACAGAAAGTATAAAAACTCTTCTAGTACGTACAAAAGAGTACGGAGACCTGTACAACAAAGAGGTCAATCTTACGACGAAATATAGAAGAGGTGAACCTGGCGAGGAGCAATAGGAAGTGTCAAAAGGGTCGATAGTATCAAACGTCTTTCAAAAGGACTCGTGACGACGAGAGGTGGGTAGTGGTAATCGTGGATCAAGGACTAGTGTAGTGGTCTGATACGTGACAAACAATAGACAGAGGAGGCGACCTGATCTTTGTTAGTCTCATACCCTGACACAAGTGATGTCATAAACTTATCAGTTTTTTACAACTTATTTACTTGGTCACTTACTTTCGTTCTTTCATAACATCGAGTAATTATTCTGTACTTGAGACCGAATCACCGAGGTCTTTATCTAAGTTTCTTAAAGGAAACTTTGAAGGAAACTAAAAAGGGGAAAATCTCTTACATCGGGAATAACCCTTGTTGTATTCCTGTTTGATAAGTGTCTAAGTTTATTTTAGAGTTACCAGACCCTCTGAGACTTACTATATATTTGTTCATTTAACCTGAGAGTAAAGACCAAAAATTATCATAACAGGAGGATTTTCGTTCTACCTTGACACCCCACTCAAACCTACCCATACAATAGGGAACTACCAGAGAAAGAGAGAGAGAGAGAGAGAGAGAGAGAGAGAGAGAGAGAGGGGGTTACGGGAAACTTAAGTAAAATGAAAAACTCTAATTAAAGAGTTTTTAAAGTTTTAAAGTTTTATTAAGTAAAAATAAGAAAACAAATAAATATTAAAAAACCAAAAATTCATTTTGTTTTTACTAAAAAATTATTATTTTTCGTGTTAAGTGTTTCTTCTATCTGTAGTATTCGGTAATCTGTGGATTGTTGTTTCATTGTTTTAATGTATTTCGTTTTTAGTCTTCTTTGTATCCCTTTTATTTATATATATATATATTAGTATCACTCTGTATAATTGTAAAGAGACTCTTATAAAATAGTTCATGTCTTTTTTATTCTTATCCTCGTAGAACCTATTACAGTAATTATTAAATTTATATTATCTAAAGGTAAAGGTAACTAAATATAATAAGAGTATAGGATGTGTTTATATGAATTTTAAAACATAGAGTATACAACAATCACCTACAGGTATTCTGTAAATCTTTTTATTTACCGTTTTTCTATTTCTCGAGACACAAAAATTTTGTCAGAGACGAGACGTGACGAATCGGTCACTCACGTTCGTCTCAGGCTCCGGAGAAGGTAGATCGGGGTTCCCGGGTCTCCCTACAAAAAGTGAACGGGAAGATTTGACATCGTGACTCTATCGATTTGTAATCGTGGTTTATAAAATAGGAGTTGTTCAATCATTTTACTTAAAAAATTCAGGTCTAATCTCGGTTCCCCCGAACCCTTTTAAACAGACCTTCCGATTGAACGAAACAGTTTCGAGTGAATGTCTTAACAAGTGGGATTAGAACGTGTTTAATTTTTGACACATTAATTTGTGTAATCCTTCAAAAGTTCAACAGGTCCATCGTCCTTTTAGTATTACTGTTATTAATATAACATAGATCTTTGATACGAACTTCTGATATTTCTGTCAATTACGATACAGAAGGACAATGTGATTTTCTACAGTTGTAACGGCATTAAATTTTTGATGGAATAAATGACGGGTGGGCTTCAGGTCGTATCGTACTCGACATTTTATCCATATCCTTACGTCGTCACTTCGTCCCGTCAGATCCCCGTGAAAGTAATGATTTTAGTCATTGTCCTTTTAGAGAATAGAGGTTGTTAGATGTATGAATCTTACCCCATTCAAACGAACGCACAACTCTCTTCACCACTATGTGAAAAAAGGGTAAATCGTCTTTGACTAAGTCTTCTCCAAGTCATTAAAGATGACAACGTAAAGTCTCTTCTTTACTGACTTTTACTTTTGTCTTGGGTCTTTAAGACTGAAGATTTGGATATAAACAGGGTGTTGGGAAGACCTTAAGGGGAATGAAAAAAAAAAAGGACTTACCCCCGTTTTTTATCTGTATAAAGATGAATACTGTCTTTCGACATGGAACCTATTGATAAGGGAACTGGGTCTGATCTTACATTGAAGTCAAATTATTGTTCGATGGTGTCCTATTTAGTGATATCACAATCTTAGGAAAACGAGGGATCGTGTTTAAGATAGTGTGGTTGGTCCGACCACAGGAACGACAAGACCCTGAGCCGTACGAGTAAGGAACAAGGTCCTTACCAGAAGGGAGAGAAGAGACGAGTAGATTTGACATAGAAGATAGTCTAAGTGGCTCCGGAGTGAAGTAAATCCTTCCCATGAGGGGAAGAGTAGTCGAGTATTGACCCGGGGAGAGACTTAAGGAGATCGTGAATGAGAGATTTAGTAAGAAGAATCTTGAAGTAAGAGAAGAGAAAAAGAGAAGTGATTTGACACTTGGGGACCTCTCGTTCCAGGTACAGAATGAACCTTATAACAGGAAGGGCGATAAGTAATCCGTAATTTATCCGTTGAATGTTTACCAACAAGTTTGTCGGGGGTCTTAGTAGAATAGGAATCACCATGAAGTTTCGAACTACTTCTCACTCTCTCGTACTACCCCTCGTGTACTTAAAACTCAGTCTGTCTTAAAAAATTAGAAAGAACCAGGATCAAAAAAGAGAAAAAAAAAAAAAAACGAAAAACGACATTTATCCTTATTCTTCTGGATTGAACGGTTCTACAGGGTTAATCTTTATTACACTTTACAGTTAATGTCACAGAAGATATATCATCCGACAATTATTTACCTTCGAAAATAACCAATATATTATTCTGGACCTTTTTTTACTAAAATAAAACGTAAGTAAACGGTTTGTCTACTCAAAACTCTAATGAGAGTAGTTTCCTTTTATTTTTAATAAACCGTTATAATAAACTTGAGTACTAATCTCTTCACACCTCCCTTTTACCCTTTCTAAAACCCGACACACTTACAAAAAAGTGAATAGTTGTAGTCCGAGTCTTGACCCCAAAAGACGTAACTTGTATGGTCGTCAGTGTAGAAGTCTTACTTTTCAAAATTTTGTATAAGGAGACGTTTAGTAAAGTGAGAGAAGAGTCCTAAACAGTCCGAAGAGACGATGAGAACGCACTACAGTCTAATTCTTCTATTTGTTAAAATTTTGTATGGTTTCCTTATAAAATTTCCTCAAAACATATATTACTAAAGAGAAATCGGTTTACTTATCAAAATTAATGAATTTTATACACGTATCTAGTGGTACACTCTTACAAGAACTAGGTATTAGAGGACAGAAAAGGAGTCACCTTGTCTACGGTTTTAGAAACGTAACTGACATTTGGTTTACTTCAACGATAAATTAATCGAGATCACTGGACCATCGGACTTGTCTTTAACAGGAAAATAAAAGTCGGTGAGGTCACTAAAGGTCGTTTACTTCTCGGACTTTGTAAGACCGACAGATCTCTTGGATATTGACTTTCAGTCCACTCATGGTAGACTTTCTTCTCTCAGGATAAGTTCTCTCAGAATATTGGACTACTTGTTAAATATTTTGTGACTTCTCCTCCGGGCGTTCGGAGTTTCTGTCTTTAGATACTTCTTGACTAAACTACGGATAAGAACCCACTCAGTATACGGGAACAGGGGAACACCGAAGAGGTAAACATTTTGACTCCCACTACAAAAATACTCTATAATAGTACTCCAGATAAATCTACACACCGTATCACTGACTCCTGTGACCGAACCTCAGCCTTTCTGGACTTGAATTTAGGAACTAAATAATGAATAGTCACCAGTGAAACTCGTCTTTTGGAGAAATATGGAATGAAAACAACAAACATTTTAACCCCATCAATAACAAGGATAGAGTATCCCAGTAATACTTCTAATTTATTATACGGACCTTATAGTGTTATTGAGTTATTAATAATCGATAATAAATATCTCATGAGATACGAAGAATATCTTTTTTTGGGTATATTAAGTTTTAGGTTTCATAAGTTAACCGTCTATCTAAACCCTTCCGTAAAAGTCAAAAGTCATCTAAATTTATCCGAAGGTGAAAGTTGCTCGTGATATACGGTTTAATGGAGTTAAAAGATACACTTTAAGTGTGTAAAAGACCAATAAAAAATATACGAACATCTTAATGTTGGTAGTCCTAATACACTAATACGCAGTGTAAGTAGACGTGTTGTAACGAGGGAGAGAGCACTACTAAAGGGACACTTTGTGATCCGGATCTACTTCATTTTCCCTCTTAATAATTTAATAGTTCGGGACTTGATCAGTTTGAACTGACAAGAAACCTCTAAGAGTGGGTGTAAGTAAGAGTTATTGCATTAAAGTTTAATTACTAGAATCGAAGAGTCCATATACAGACACTTACTCTGGATCTTTCTTGGAAATATTCATTAACTTTTCATCACTAACTTTCTATGTCAAAAGGAACCAAACTTGACAAAGGATGTCCACAATTCTGTGAAGTCTTTCAGATCCGTCTACCATGTACGACCACGTGTCTACTGACTCCCTGTTTGTCTACCTCTTCGTATCGGGTCTCCTTCAACCTTTACTCTTTTCGTCCTAACCCTCTCCCACCGCGTTTCTCTCTGACGACCGGTTCTGTCTTTCACCGACCTACCCGTATAGCCAAACTTTTTTTAGTCAGGTACGTCTACACACGACGGTGGAGACAAAGACTACAGTTACTCGTCTTCATCGAGGGCAGACGAGGAGGAGGGAGACACAGGAGAGAAGACACCGACTGTAGTGGGTTAGGACGAAGGGAGGAGGGGAGTATCGAGGTACGGAGTGGGTCGACCTTTCAACCTCGTAACCTCAACAAACGGGAATCTCAGTCTCGTATCACTGATAAACTCGACTTTCCGTCTACGTACGGATAAGGTCCTTTTGTGGGACTAATAGTATAAGAGGTGTTGGAGACCCACGATGAAAACTATTCCTCTAGTGGAGTACTTAACGTATACTATTATTCGACGAATAAAAATTTGTCGAAATAACTTCAAATTAACTGTATAGTATTTTAGATAAAATTTACATGTTACATTGCTGAAAAATTTTATTTCAGTATCCCAACATATTAGTAATGGTGTCAGGTCAAACTCTTGTAAAGGTTGAGGGGTTTTCTAGAGAATACGAACAAAAGTCAATAAGGAGTAAGGATGGGTATTGTGGTCCACAAGTGGTTATACGGAAGACAGAGATATCTAAACGGAAAAGATCTGTATATGTACTTCAGTAGTTTATACAGAAAACGTAGAAAGTAAATCGTATTACAGAAACTCAAAGTAGGAACAAAAATAGTACGTAGTGATCATCATCAAAAAAACACAAAAAAAAAACGATTTCTCATAAGGTAACAGGCTCGTGTGGACTGTCTGTACACTTAACAAAGGTCAGAAAACTATGATGTTTATTACGACGACACCTGTAAATGTATATACATAAACATATTTGTATACAAAAGTAAAGAGAACCCATCTAAGGATTGTCGTTAGTCGCGACTCGGAGATGGAAACGAGTGTTTTTTATTTAAGTCTCTTCAGTAAATAACAGAAGAGGTGAGCGGGTTCTCCGGTCGAAGAAGAGGATGTGTTGAGGAGGAGACGAAGTATTTTAACTTTGTCTAGGGAAATCCGACTCGGAGAGTATGAGGTACCATAATAAAGTTTCTTTTCTTATTTTTTTTAAGTCCCTTCAGTAAATAACTAAAAGAAGGGTATTCCTACCTTAATCCACTATTTATTACGTTCGTCTTCGTTTCTCTTCTTTCATCTCTTGGTTTGTAAACAGTTAACGGGTACATGACTTATACTCTATTCGGAAAAGTATAAAAAGTGTAGTACTTTAAGAGTATTAGAAACTATATTAAAATAATTAGTGGTAAAGTACCAGTTCTTCACTTTCGTGTCTCTCTAATCCAGTTAACGTATTCCAACGTGTCACTCACTTCAATCCAAAATTCGGGTCCAGTAATCAAGACTCGACTAAAATAAAGTAATGCGGTGGACTGTTCTTTATTTGTCCTTTCCTTTTAAAATTCCGTATCCTTCGTTTTTCAAGTATATTTTCAATTGATGACTCTCTTACATTGTTCTAAATATTGTCAAATTTAATATGTTGGTTGTTAACCAAACACCACGTTCCCAAGACAATGAAGGTACGAAACTACGGATACTGTATATGTCTCAAGTTTGGGACCCCTGATCCTTAGTTTGAGTTTCGAAATCCTTCCTACCCCTCCATACCATAGGGAGGAATAAACTAAAAGAGGGTCGATTCTTTTCTAACAAGTAAGACTCGTGAACGGGTCTATTACGTCTCTTTTAGGTCTCTGTAAAAATGGTGGGTCCCACTCTTTGACTCTCCAAGGTCTTAATTTGATCATGTAAAAAAACTCATTGTCAAGACGAAGGGAACCTATTCGTCTTAGAAACGACTACAGTAGTGGTGGGTGGTGGTGGACCGTAGGGACGTACCACCACCAGTCTCGTCACCTCTTTGGCCACCTCGTAAATCTTCTCTAATGAACCTCCTCTACAGAGTTTCTTAGTGTAAATGTCTAAGATGTCTCTCCGGAGGAATTAGAGACAGAAATCCTTATCAACTACATACACAGAGTATGTGGTAGAAAAAGGTATTTGTAAATATACTAGTAGTACTTTCCTTTTCACCATTGAGTAGAAATCCTACGGATCAAAGTTCCCTTTACCGTGACGGAGGAAATCAGGAATACAAGGAATCTCGTAGTCCAATCCCCAGCTAGTACGAATCCTACCCCTATACATCTCCCTCCTACTCTCTACGCTTATACTCGTTATAAGACACTTTAATGGAAAAGAGATTGTCGGTTATGTCAGATCATAAACCCCTAATAAATCTAAAAACGGTTAATTTCAGAAGTTTAGAATCCCGAAATTTAATTTAGGAGTGACTGTCGTTGAACAATGAATCGAGGATAATAGCTATACATGAATTATCGAGAATAGAAACTTACCATTATTTTTATGGTCACATGCGGTGTCCTAGAGTCTCACTCTCTTTTTTGATCGTTTTCGCCAATGTTCCACGAAACGGTCTTGTTTACAAATAACTACATGGGTTATTTTTGTCATTATTATCATCGTGTCTAGTTACGGTGAAGGGTTTGAGTCAAGGTTTTGTATAATTATCCACTAGACCCCACCACCCTTTTGGGTCGAGGTATTAGTTTCTATAAACCCTTTGTGGCTCATCTTAAACACGTTGTGATTTCTCTGAAATTACATAATTTACACGAAATAGTCGGAAGTTTTCCCCCTGTGGTATACCCTAAAAGACTCGACGAACTTTTCTGTTTGTAAATTAGTGTCCTTGTTCTACATTTTGTAAACCCCATTTCTATTGTACCTTTTAAACGATAACGAAGTCCCCATATAAAGGAACAGAATAGGTTTCAAGTGTATAGGTCTGGTGAGAAGTAAAGTGGATGGAAGACGGATTATAGAGGTCCTTCCTGGGTCTAACCATTTGTATATCTCGTATCCTTCTATGACTTTCTCCTTACCATAGATACTAGGAAAGATTTAGACTTAATAGAAGACTTTCGGTTCTCGGTCGAACTAACTCCGTCACCAATTGCCACCAAAGTACACTTTTCCTTTAAGAAGTAATTTTTTGTTTTGATTTGTCGTTTGTTTGTTTTTGATTAAATATATTATTGATGTACGTCACGTACCCTGAACAGACCTAGACCTAAGATTGTTTGGTTCATATTCTTTTATAAACCCTCTACCCACGTTTCAAACTTCCGATTCCTTAATATTAATAGGACAATTCGTACTATTACCATAGACCACGAGATTTCTGTATACGAATCATCAAATCACACCTTATAGTACTATAAATCCTAAATGAAATTTTATTGGGTCCCTTAAGGGACCGTCAGGTCACCAATTCTACGGTACCAAAGTGACGGTTCCCACGTCAAAGTTAGGGATCAGTCCTTACTTCTAGGACGTTCGGTATTCCGTACCGGTTTTTTATTTTTATTTGTTTATCTCCTTCGTTTATACCGTTTTATAATTATTGACAAGTCAGATTCATTACCTTATATCTCTCAAAAAGATAAAAAAAATCAAACTTACAAAATTACTATTTATCAAAAAAAAAAAAAAAAAAGAAGAATTACGTCTAAACAGTCAGGTCTAGAAGATTTTAGTTTGAGAGATCTCTGTCCCGGACTTTCAGACGATAACAAAGGGAGGAGGAGAGAGAGTGAGAGAAAAATTTTTTAGTATACATCATAGTCGATTGACTCTATGATCCAAGGGGACCTGACACTATTGGAAACGTGTAACGGGGCATGAAGTGTCGGGTCATGAACCGTCACTCCAACCACACACTCCACTAAAATTGTGTCCTCTTTCGGATAACGTCACGAGGACTCGTCACGAACCATACTTCGAAGTCCAGAAAAGGTCATGACTCATCCGTTTCAGACCGTACCAGGTCACACACCTGGGTCTCGGTAAAACTTAATGTTCTCGGGTCCATGACCGTTTGTTTTAGTAACCGTATATTCGTTTCCGAAAACCAAAAAGTTAAAATGTCCTTCATATAAATCTTTCGTTAAAATTTTACGAGTAAAGGAAATTTTAAAATTCATTTAAAAAAGTGTTCAGACATGTAAACCGACAATTCTTGATAAGAGACATTATGTGTCAACGTATAGAAACCTAATTCTAAAATTTTCCTTATTAATGAACAGTATTAATCTTCCATTGATATTTTAATATTATTTTTCGTTATAATATAACACGTTCATGTTGTAAAATTTCGTTTTTTACATTATTGAGATTAGTTAAAGATTGTACCCATGGATTTTTAATCAAGAAATTTCTCTTACCGGTGAGACACACTAATCGTATTATTTTAATATATAATATGAAGTGTATGATTTACTGACAGTTGGAAGTCTCAACTACAAAACTATATAGAAAATTTTCTTGTGTCACTTCCTGTGTCTTTAAGTAATGGACGTCTTAGGTACGATAATTGGGTATGGTAGATATGAGAGTTTTTGGGTATAGCAGTATTGAAAGATTTATAAGACTGTCTTCCGAATGTCTCATTCGGACTCATAGTACGACACCACGTATACCAGACGTCTTTCACCTAGTGGCTGTATTAATCGGTACAAGATTCTGTAGTATAGGTAATTTATATCCAAACATTCGACAAAAGTAAAAAGATTTTATATGACTCTACCGGAATATCGACGGAAAAATTTACGAACAGACAATGGTAAATTTTAGTACATCGTATGGTCTTCACCATGGAAATTATGTGGAACCCTTCGTAGTTAGATTAAATTCACGTCGTTTTAATATAGTCTAGGAAACGATTATCCTTTCTTTCCCCCTTTTACTAAGGATTTCCCCTTCTTCATACGGTGCATATAATATAAACAAACTGAACATAGATCTTGTCACGGATTTTCTTTGTCCGTACGTCATGTTCAGACTCATGTACTTACTTACGAGGAGTACAGAGGTTTAATAGAGATCGGGGATAAGAGTCTTGGTTAATAAACAGTTCTATTTCCGAAACTAGTCTCGAGAATCGGGTACTCTTAATTTAACGACTTTGACCGGGGAAACGTCCTTTACATTTTGAGTACGTTAAGTTCATGAGAACCCTTTAGGTTTGTGTAAACGTAAATGGTCACAAAGATTAACTCCGTTTTTATTTAAATCTCTGTAAATAAATTTATGTACTTATAATCGAAAACTATAAAGGATTTTGTGACCTTTCCCTTCACCTTTTAAGAGAGAGTACTCCTAAACTTCCGACGAATAACATTGACTTTCTTACGTCTCTCTTTCGGACCCGAGCTTAGGACTGAGACGATGACCAATCATCACATATTGGACCATTACAGTACATTACAGAGACTCGAAGTCATGGGAGTGAAATATGTTACTCCACTCTAATTTGACAGATATTCAAAGGAAGGTCGAGAAGACAAAAGGTTAAGAAGAAGAGGGTCTCTGAGGACTCGTCATGAACCATACTTCGAAGTCCAGAAAAGATCATGATTTATCCGTCTCAGACTGTACCGGGTCACACACCTGGGTCTCGGTAAGACTTAATGTACTCAGACCCATAACCATTTGTTTTAATAACCGTATATACATTTCCGAGAACAAAAAAGTTAAAACTTCGTTCATATAAATTTTTGTGAAATTTTACGAGAGTAAAGGAAATTATAAATTCATTTTAAATAGCGTTTAGTTATGTAAATCAACAATTCTTTATAAAAGACATTAGTCTAACAAACCCTCACTTAACATCGAAATCTTGAACCTGTGTCTATCTACACGATTGATCAGAATAACACCATCAGTAAAGTATTATATACACAGATGGTTTAGTAGTGGGAGATGTGGGACTTGAAAGTGTTATAATATACAGTTAGTATAGAGTTTGGACCGCTCTTTTCTAGAATCGTTTCCCTGAAGAGGTACCGAGTTAATGGAGTAGAAAATTTTCACTAATGTGTGTGTGTTTTTTCGATAGATAGAGGAATTCCCAAACACCCTCCGTATTCTTGATTTGCTTTTTGCTTTGAACGTTTCGTGAAGCCTCTCGTGGACTGGATCATTAGTGAGTTATTTCGTCGATGACGACGATTCAGTGAAGTCAACACGGGATGAGACATACTGGGGTATCTGCCGTCGGGTGGTCCGAGGGGGTAGGGACTCTAAGAGGTCCGTTCTTGTGACCTCACCCAACGACAAAGGAAGAGGTTACGTACTTTCACTTTTCACTTTCACTTCAGCGACTCAGCACAGGTTGAGAGTCGCTGGGGTGCCTGACGTCGGGTGGTCCGACGAGGAAGGTACCCTAAAAGGTCCGTTCCCATGACCTCACCCCACGGTAACGGAAGAGGGTTATTTCGTCGATGTTGACCAGAAAAGGTTTATAGGAAATAGATCCTTTGTTGAAAAAATAAAATTTCTTGTGTTACTTTCACAAGTAAACCATACATGGATGGGGAAGTGAAACCTCTTCCTTTACCGTTGGGTGACGACATAAGAAGTACCAGGTATCCCTACGTCTTTTAGTTTATGTTGACTTCACTGATTCGTGCATGGGGAAGTGAGCCTGGATAAAAACAATGTAGACGTCTTATTCACTCCTTCCGACCGTTCCTAGTAGTGGACTGACAAGGACCAGAGAGGATGAGAGCTCAAGACAAGGAGAGATGTTGATTTATTTAGCGAAATCAGTAGTTTAAAGTCTCTTCCGTTACCGTGGGGTGAGGTCATAAGAACGGACCTTTTAGGGAACCTGCCTCCTCGGACCATCCGACGTCAGGCACCCCAGCGATTCTCAGTCTGTGTTGACTCGCTGAAGTGAAACTGAAAAGTGAAAGAAAGCAACCTCTTCCTTTACCGTTGGGTGAGGTCACAAGAACGGACCTCTTAGGGTCCCTGACGCCTCGGACCACCCGACGGCAGATACCCCAGGGTGTCTCAGCCTGTACTGACTGCGCTGAATCTTCGTCGTCGTCGTTTAAACGGGTTTCAACTGCAGACCAACGTACGATAACTGGGTAAGACTCGTTGAGATGTCTTCACCGGTACACTTTACGGTTGGACCCAACTTTTGCTACCAAGTCCTTCGGGTACAGGACAAAAATACTCCGGGTACTCTATTATGGACACCAAATTTACGACGTTTTACGAAAAGTTTACGGTGAATATGTATTCCAGGTTAAACTTCTATTTTAGATTTCCCTTTTCCGGTCTACACCTTACACTGGAGACCTTCTAGAGAGTAATACTACTCCGTGTCACGAGTACAGGGTACCTAGGGCCTCACCAACAGAGAGACATGACTAAACCGTATTACTCTCCCTACTGGACGCCCCCTTCTCCTCTCTGGGCCAAGAGGTTCTCGTGACCCTTGTTTTTCTCCTCCGTTGGTATCCCTTCTTTACCGGTCCAAGTAAAACTTGATAATGGAGTGTAAGTATTTGTAAAATTCATTAACATAAAATATAAATTTTTATTTAAAAAAGAAATTTTATTGACTGTCCTTTAAGAATACTTATACGAAGGATAATTTCCCTTGCTTATTTGTAAACTTAATTGTCGGTTATTTAGTTTTAGGAAATTTTTGACCAAAATGAGATATTGACTACAAAATCTCATTCACATCTACTTACTACAATTTATATACACAGTAAGGAAATAAAATCTTTGTGTAAAAACGGTAAAAAAAAGAAAAAATCTTTATTATGCATTCTCACTATGGTGACCGACCTTTGTCAACGACCCCCTTTTGAGACTGTAGTTCGTTTTTCGTACATTAGTCGGTCTTGTCATGTTAATCGTCGTCATAACACGGGTTGGTGTGTTTGAACGTCACGGGACATGGATTTTTGTTCAAAACTCCCTTACGTCTTGTTTCTTTTGCACAAACCAAACAAAAAAAAAAAGGGACAATTAATCGTATTCAGTGTTTCGATTTCCTAAAATCAAACTTTATCCTTAATGTCTATTACCCTTTTAGAGTTTTTGACTCCTATTTCTAATTTAAGTGTTCTACTCAACTACAGAAATACAGAAGTGCTTCCATTAGGTATTTAGGTAGATTTTGGTAAAGATTTTTTAGTAAGGTTAAATTGAATTGAGAGGGGTTTAGAGAAATTTTTCAAAATTACGGACCGAAAGGGACTTTGAGTTCCTACAAATCAGGAGGTTCATCGGTTCTCATTGTCTCTTTAGAAACTAAATTCTTTACCTCGTAAACGGTTTAAGAAAGGTACCCAAACCTCACTCTATCCTATCGTACCACGGAATAGGAGTAGAAGTTGTAGTCACCCTTGTCATTAAGTCAGGGATGGTGGGGTAAGTCTGCCCCTCGGAGGTCGACACCCACCAAGACGTAAAAAGCGTAAGGAGGATCTCCCGACTGTCAGTAAGACGATCGGTGTCGACTGTCATCTGAGGACAGCGTACGACGTAAAATGACGAGTCGAGATCGTTACTATTTGTTTTGGTCTCCCTGATCTCCGTTTCCACTAAGGTCCTGTCGGTAGTCAAGGGGTGTACCTGGGACTTGACAGGTCGAGAGAGGAAATACGACACAAATACCGAGTCTACTTCATTGACCTTTGAACTTTTCCTTTTCGATTCGACGGTTATCTTACACCTCATTCATCGTCAAAAGGACTCTCGAAACAGTAAGAAACAAGTCAAATAATTAAATTTTGGGTCCGTCTGAATTCGACAATCTCATCTTCCCCACGATAGTTGGTGACGGGATAACTGTGGAAGAACAATTTACTGTATATATTAAGAAATATTTAAGTATATTAAGAAATATTAATAAATTTTTGTCTAGATAGGTAACCTTTGTCCTGACACTTAAAACAGGGGTCGGAAAGAAGAGAGTTTAGATCCAAAGGTAGACAAACTCACCCGTGTATAGAACCCATGAAGAGTCACAAATGACTATGGATGGAACGAGAAACTTATAATTTATGAAATGATTTTTTCACTTGGGACGTCGTAATCCAAAAATTTAAAAAGAATTTACATCCATAAAGGTAATAAAAGTACAGTGAAAAAGGTAAAACGAAATTTTGTAAAAAATCTTTGAGATTCCCAGATAAATTTAACCCCATACAATAGACATGAGACCAAAGGAATAAATATTTTTTCCTTAATACTACAATGGATAGAGTATCCCATTGACAATACTAATTTATCCTACTATTTGTTTTCTGGACTGTGTCATGGATGTTGTGTCATTCATTAGTCATTTGTTAGTTGACAGTAATGATAAAATTTACGTAAGGTAAGGGTCTTTGGTGAGAAAACTTCAGTGAACAGTAAGTATCTGTTTTATAATAGATAGGTACGTTGGAACATGAATAGATACTCCATAGTGGAAGGTTTCGGGACTCACCCAGTCAAGTCACCCCTACTTTAAATATCTATAACTAATCTGTCGTAATTGTCTTGTTTCCATATTTTATCCTTCTTCATTTTTAATCCTACGAATGTATAAGATAAGTTAGATATAAGACAAAGAGTCTCAATGGGACGTCGTATGAATACCTTTACAATTCATTCTGACACTAAGTAAATATGTGATAATCTAAGGGCACCTTCAAAGACTACTAAGTCATAATAACACTACAAAGACCCCTACGTAATAAGTGAAATAAGTTATTCTGATCACCCGAGGTAACGAAATAAAAATCACCTTACTGAAACATTTTGAATTATTTGTCTTTGGAGTTAATTTTATCTCAACCCGATGTTACACGATGTTCCTTTTGTCGGGTTTTTCTTCTTTTTGAAGGAGAAGAACGGACTCCTCTCGAGTCGGTCACTCTCTGAGTCGGTTAGTTTACGATGATATGAAACTTAAGAGTCAAGAAGGTTACCTACGATAAATACCCTTAGGAGGGTCGAAGGAAAATGGGAAATATTTTCTCTATAGGAGAAGGTCGACACACCCTGAAAGTTCACGAACGGTACCAGCGTCTGGGGTCTAACGTTAAGAAACGACCAGGACTCACTTGGGTAAAAACAACCTCTTTATCGACCGTCAGACAAACAAATTCCAGTTGTCAAAGAATAACTGGTTTAATTGATAGTGTCAAAATCAATGAGGTAAGAGTAGTGTTTTTTAATTTTTATCCGTTGGGAAGGACTTAAACTTAACCTACGTGACTGTAGTTACAGGAATAACACTTTTTTTTTTTTAATGATTGCGTAGTTGTGTAATGGAGGGAGAGTATTATGTGTAAAATAAGTAACCTTCTTCTACCACTTCATTGTCATGGATTTCATATACCCCCGAAATTTTACTTTGTAAAGTTTTCATAGAAATTAGACCGGAGAGGTAAATTTAGAATGAAAGTCAAGTCAAGTCAAATCAGCGAGTCAGTTCAGACTGAAAAACACTGGGGCACTTAGTGTCGTGCGGTCCGGAGGGACTGGTAGTGGTTGAGGACCTCAAGTGAGTTTGAGGGCGGGTAGCTCAGCCACTACGGTAGGTCGGTAGAGTAGGAGCCAACAGGGGAAGAGGAGGATGGGGATTAGGGAGGGTCGTAGTCTCCGAAAAGGTTACTCAGTTGAGAAGTGTACTCCACCGGTTTCATAACCTCAAAGTCGAAATCGTAGTAAGGAAGGTTTCTTGTGGGTCCTGGTTAGAGGAAATCTTACTTGACCGACCTAGAGGAACGTCAGGTTCCCTGAGAGTTCTCAGAAGAGGTTGTGGTGTCAAGTTTTCGTAGTTAAGAAACCGCGAAGTCGAAAGAAGTGTCGAAAGAGAGTGTAGGTATGTACTGGCGACCTTTTTGGTGTCGGAACTGATCTACCTGAAAACAACCGTTTCATTACAGAGACGAAAACTTATACGACAGATCCAACCAGTATTGAAAGGAAGGTTCCTCATTCGTAGAAAATTAAAGTACCGTAGTCAAAATTATCTTGTAAATGGATTCACCAGTGTTTGCCCACAGTCTTATTAAACCACTCAAACGACGAAAAAAAAAAAAAAACTCTAAGGGTTGAAAAAGTGATCAAGAATTTACAAAGACTAGGCAAATATCCAGACCTTTGGTAATAGATTTTCTTTAACCGATGATTCAGATTCACCTTTAGTCCGTTATAAACACTTTACACGAATTCATACAGAAAAATGTCGATAAGAAGAACCCAAAACGAAAGTACTCTTAAACTTATATGATCTTAAGTATGTATATAAGAAATAATATTTACGATCACTATCACTATATTTCCTATTACCTTCTTTCATCTCTCTAATCCTTCACCAACCTCATACACGAGTTGTGCTGAATACGTTTATTATGAACTATCGGGATTATTAGGAAAATTTCAAATAAAGACATATCATAAACCATTATCAATAAACAAGTTTTATATGCAAAAGTTACAAATTCGATTTATGTAAAGATGGTGTGAGTCTCTTCCGTTACCGTTGGGTGAGGTCATGAGAACGGACATCTTAGGGTACCTGTCTCCTCGGACCACCCGACGTCAGGTGCCCCAGCGACTCTCAGTCTGTGCTGACTCGCTGAAGTGAAAATGAAAAGTGAAAGTACGTAACCTCTTCCGTTACCGTTGGGTGAAGTCATGAGAATGGACCTCTTAAGGTCCCTGTCTCCTCGGACAACCCACAGCAGAGACCCCAGTGTGTCTCAACCTGTGCTGACTGCGCGGAATCGTCGTCGATGGTGTGATGAAATTTTATTTTAAATCGTTTAATAACTTATAAACGATAACTTATATAACTTTATATAACTGATAACTTATTAATGTTAATACTATATAACATACTCAATTATTGATCAGTCCAGACCAATCTAATATTTTAATATGAAATAATTACATTAAAAAGGAATTCTGATTAAAATAAAGTCATTCAACTAAGAAGTGACTTCACTTTTCGAAATCATAAAGGTTGAAAATTTTTACAAATAAATAAGTAAACAAATAAACAAAAACCGACACTATCCAGAAGTAACGACGTACTTCCGAAAGAGGTTAACGAAGTTCGACCCCGACGAGAGATCGACGCTACACCCCCGAAGAGTAATGTCACCGAAGAGAACAACATCTGGTGCCTGAGACCCCGTACGTCCGAAGTCATCAACGTCATTCATCCGAGTTGTCAATTTCAAGGGTCCAAGATCTCGTGTCCGAAGTATCAACACCGTGTACCTGAACCAACGAGGGACCGTACACTCTAGAAGGACCTGGTCACTAACTTGGACACAGAGGACGTGACCGTTCGTCTAAGAAATGGTGACTCGGTGGGCCCTTCGAAAAGGTTGAAAAAAGTAAAGACTGTAGTGACAGTAAATTATACTTAATTTTATTTAGAACGGTATGGAGACGACTGTTTCTCCTACACAAGATGGTGGAATCTTTACAATAACGGTCTCTATCTTTAATGCGATTATGTTTGTTTCGAAAGTTCTCTACTTTCAAATAGGATAAAAGAAAAGGAGAAGTTTCAGTGACATATGAATTTCTTCACTATGTTCTGTTGTATTTTACACATAGTTCAGAACCCCGATTCTTTCTCTAGGTCCATTACAATCTTCTCATTTACCTCTTTGACTCGGGTTTTTGGAGAGCGGCATCCAGGGTTTACCAGGGAGTAGAGATCACCAAGAAAAGTTGTCTACAAGTCGTCTTAGCCGATCGTATGAACCTACCATCGGAGGGGAGTTGGGTTGAGTACCTCGTGACTTTACAAGGTCAGTTCTAGTGGGAAATCTAACCGTCAAGAGTTGACGACGACGACGATTCAGTGAAGTCAGCACAGGCTGAGACACGTTGAGGTATCTGCCATCGGGTGGTCCGAGGGGGCAGGGACCCTAAGAGGTCCGTTCTTGTGACCTCACCCAACGGTAAAGGAAGAGGTCACGTACTTTCACCTTTCACTTTTGACTTTCACTTCAGCGAGTCAGCACAGGCTAAGAAGCACTGGGGTACCTGATGCCGAATGGTCCGAGGAGACAGGTACCCTAAAAGGTCCGTTCTCATGACCTCACCCCACGGTAGCGGAAGAGATGTCAAGAGTTGATCCCCGTCATTAAGAAAAAGTTCTCCACGGGACGTGACATCTTACAAATCGTCGTAAAGATCGGAGATAGGTGATCTATGGTCCTCGTAATGGGTTGAGTGAGTGACGGTAGTGTAATACTGTTGATTTGTACAGAGGTCTGTGACGGTTTATAAGAAAATCCCCGTTTTAGTGGAAGACTAACTCTTCACCGTTTTATCCCCAAACTTTTAACGTTCTAGAGTGTTTACACACAGGTACGATTCAAAGAAGTCAGTGCAGGTTAAGAAACGTTGGGACACCTGACATCAGGTGGACCAAGGAGACAGGTACCCTAAGAGGTTCGTTCTTATGACCTCACCCAATGGTACGGGAGGAGCTAGAATTTTTATAGAGAGGAAAATTCTTACGACTTTAAGGACATTATTCCGGAACACAGAACGAAAGGTGTCCGTGTCTTATGTTTCGAATGTACATATGGAAAAGAATATCTCCATGGTCACACTCCATTGAGTCACCCTTACCTAAATAAAGTGACTTCACGTTGATCAGTCACTTATTACTTTTTCCAACTAAAAGTCTTGGAAGGGTCAAGACGAGTCTGTCTTTTCACCATTCTCGATCTCCGAGTAGAGTTTGTTCGGTGAAAAGTCTTTTTTTCTGATTCTTGTTTGAAGGTTTGGAACTACTAGAATGGACCTTAACAAGTAAGTGGATAGGTTGTGTATGGACGACGGAATATTTCCCACCGCAACTTACATCATACTTTATTTGTCGTTGAAGTAGTAAGACATTCACCCTTTTTCCCAGATCCTCTCCTAGGTTAAAACCTATAAATTATCCCTCGTTCCTATTAATTTTAAATTGAGGTTCCACCCTCTAATCCAGAACAAATAGGAGACACAGGGGTTGTGGATCGGGTCTTATCCATGAATTATTAAAGGTTTAAGTCTGAATTTAACTTCTTTCATCCCTTTTGGTGATCTGGTAAGTCCATACTGGATTTAGTTTAGGGAATACTAATATGTACCTTCACTCTTTGTCTAAATTCCCTGATCTAGACTGTCTATCTCACGGACTACTTGATACCTTACTCCAAGCACTGTAACATGTCCTCTGTCCCTAGTTCTGGTAGGGGTACCTTTTCTTTACGTTTTTTCGTTTTACCGACAGACCCCTTCGGAATGTTTATCGACACTTTTCTTCTCTTCGCTTTTCGTTTCCTCTTTTCCTTTCTATATTCGTAGACTTACGTCTCAAGGTCTCTTATCGTTCTTCTCTATTCTTTCGGAAGGAGTCGCTAGTTACGTTTCTTTATCTCCTTTGCTTGTCTTACCCTTTCTGATCTCTAGAGAAGTTCTTTTAATCTCTATGGTTCCCTTGTAAAGTACGTTTCTACCCGAACTACTTCCTGTCTTTACCATACCTGGATTGTCTTTGTTTTCTATGATTCTTCTCGACCGTTCTTATGTTCCTTCTTGACATGTTTTTTCTAGATGTACTGGTTCTATTAGTGCTACCACACTAGTGAGTGGATCTCGGTCCGTAGGACCTTACACTTCAGTCCACCCGGAATCATTCGTAGTGATGCTAGTTTCGATGACCTCCACTACCTTAAGGTCAACTCGATAAAGTTTAGGACTTTCTACTACGACACTTTCACGACGTGAGTCATACGGTTGTTTAAACCTTTTGAGTCGCCACCGGTGTCCTGACCTTTTCCAGTCAAAAGTAAGGTTAGGCTTTCTTTCCGTTCCGGTTTCTTACGAGTTTGATGACGTGTTAACGTGAGTAGAGTGTAAGATCATTTCATTACGAGTTTTAAGAGGTTCGGTCTGAAGTCGTTATGCATTTGGCACTTGAAGGTCTACAAGTTCGACCCAAATCTTTTCCGTCTCCTTGGTCTCTAGTTTAACGGTTGTAGACGACCTAGTACCTGTTTCGTTCTCTCAAGGTCTTTTTGTAGATAAAGACGAAATAACTGATACGGTTTCGGAAACTGACACACCTAGTGTTATTTGACACCCTTTAAGACTTTCTCTACCCTTATGGTCTGGTGGATAGGAGGGAGAACTCTTTAGATATACGTCCAGTCTTCGTTGTCAATCTTGACCTGTACCTTGTTGTCTGACCAAGGTTTATCCTTTTCCTCATGCAGTTCCGACATATAACAGTGGTACGAATAAATTGAATATACGTCTCATGTAGTACTCTTTGCGACCTGACCTTCTTCGTGTTCGACCTTAGTTCCAACGACCCTCTTTATAGTTATTGAAGTCTATACGTCTACTATGGTGGGAATACCGTCTTTCACTTCTCCTTGTTTTTTCGGAGAATTACTTTAACTTTCTCCTCTCACTTTTCTAACCGAATTTCGAGTTGTAAGTCTTTTGTTTCTAGTACCGTAGTCCAGGGTAGTGAAGTACCCTTTATCTACCCCTTTGTCATCTTTGTCATAGTCTGAAATAAAAACCCCCGAGGTTTTAGTGACGTCTACCACTAACGTCGGTACTTTAATTTTCTGTGAAGGGGAAACCTTCCTTTCAATACTGGTTGGATCTATCGTATAACTTTTCGTCTCTTTAATGAAACGGTTGTTTCCAGACAGATCAGTTCCGATACCAAAAAGGACACCAGTACATACCTACACTCTCAACTTGACACTTCTTTTGACTCGTGACTTCTTAACTACGAAAACTTGACACCACAACCTCTTCTGAGAACTCTCAGGGAACCTGACGTTCCTCTAGGTTGGTCAGGTAAGATTCCCTCTAATCGGGACCCACAAGAAACCTTCCTTACTACGATTTCGACTTTGAGGTTATGAAACCGGTGGAGTACGCTTCTCAACTGAGTGACCTTTTCTGAGACTACGACCCTCCCTAACCCCCGTCCTCCTTTTCCCCTACTGTCTCCTACTCTACCGACCTACCGTAGTGGCTGAGTTACCTACACTCAAACTTACTTGAGGTCCTCTACCACTACCTGTCCCTCCGGACCGTACAACGTCAAGTACCATAGTGTTTCTCAGTCTGTGCTGACTCACTGACTTAACTTGACTTGACTTATTAAACGATTTACTTATTTGTTTGCGTACTACCTATTCCGGGAGTTCGTCACCCCGCTGAACCCTATGTCAAAACCATCCTCCTCTAACTGACTCTTCTCAGTTCTTGTTTACCGGGTTCTCCTTCTATGTACCTTCGAACTTCCACCTCTCCTGATTTAGGGTTCACTCTTTTACGGACTAGTTGAGACGTGGTCGTCGTTCTATCAAATCTCCCTTTGAACTTGAACTTAAGTCTAAAGGACTCAAGTCTATGTCTGTATTGGTGAACAAAGGAAACTCTAGAACCCGTAGTATTTGGTCCCTATTACTGTCATAGAGGTAGTTTCCCGACAGTACTCGTAAGTTGCTCCAGTATGAATATTTGGAAAATCTGACCAGTGGTCGGTTCTCAGTCAGATCTAACTGACAACTCTTCACCGCCACAAAGTCTCACCCTACTCCCAGAACTCTTGGTATTTTCAGATTTACCAATAGTACCACTTTCCTTTTCCCTCGATGGGTCCTCACTCATTTTTCAACTGGTTCGTAAACACTCACGAGGTCACTCCGTTGACAACAGAACCACTACACTGATTATCTGAGTAAATAAACTAAAAGAAATTAGAAGGAGTCACTGAAATTTCGTTTTACCTACTAATTGAACTGGACTTAAACCCCTAACAATTCTGACGTAATTTTCTAGTTCCTCTATACCCCGTTACTTTGATCTCCCTCGTATATAAGTTTTAACACTCGGGTCCGTAATTCGAGTTTCCCTTTCTTCCCTTCGGTTTTTGTCGATTGTTTGACTTTCCCCGCCCCCCAACGCCACTGACTTTCAGAGTTCCAATTTCTTGTCGAGACCACCTTCTCCACCTTCCGTCCTGCACCATCTGTCTCGTCAAAGGTCATAAAGCTCTAGCTCGTCCACTGCGTTCCCGGTCACTCCGACGTGTACCTCGACTCCCGTGACTCGTTTGTCCTCGTTCCGGTGCATCCAAGGGGAACGAGTCGAGTTTGGTGAGACAAGGGTTCAATAGAGTAGTCTTGCAAAAACGATCGTTGCTTAGGTTATTGACTAGTTGACGAGATCGTTTTAGAAAGATTGTAAAAAGAATCATAAAGTTTTCCGTCCCCCTTCCGAGTTATGTTATATGTCATATGTGATTCTTATGTTACTTTATGTTATATGTAATAACACATAATAACATATGTTCTTTATGTTATATGTAATTCCTTATAGTCATCTCTATTTTATGACTATTAATATACGTATAAAAATGGAGTTTATATTTGTAATCCACTTGACCGACTACATACTTCGAAGTAAGTTCAGTTGGTTTTCAGAAGAATTCCCTAACTAGAAAAGAGTAGTAATAGACCCCATAGAGTTTTTTACAATTAGGAAAGGGTAAGAGTAGAGTCACGGATGACAGAAAAGAGATGGGATGAGAGGTCCGTCGACACATGTGTGTGTGGGAAGAATGTGTATCACATACCCTAAGTAAGTAAGTTGTTCATCCATGGTCTGTGACAAGATCTATGACCCCGGTACTATCAGTCTCTCCGATCTAAACACGAGTGTACTTCGAACGTAAGATTTGTCTGTCAACTCCTTGTTCACTTGTATAAATGTTTTTTAAAGTCTATCACTTTTACGATGGTTTTTTTCACTATTATTATTTTATAAAATATAAGTAAACATATAACAGACATACAGATACTTTAATAGTACATCATCCATATATAGGGGTAATAGGAAATTCTTTAACCTCAATTTCACTGTTTTTATAATAGGTTATATCTTGATGACCGTCTTCTCTTTCAGTAATTAAAAGACTAAGAGAAAAAGACGAGTTCTTTAGTGTATCTTATAAACCGAATTACTATTTACTTAGTGTTTATGAAATAATTTTCAAAAATTGTCTTTCGTTCAAATTCTTTCGGACAAGAGGGGGTTGGGGTTTCCTAGAATGGAAGTTTCGATCTAGATCAATTCTCACGATGGATGGTTGGTCGTGAAATAAGAGGACCGGACATTTTGACTTGAAGTCTCAGACTCCAGGAAACCCTTGTTAGATTTTAGACACTAAGGATTAAGATTGAGGTGTCAGATTGATGGTCACAAGGAAGAAGTTTCTTGAGCTCGGATTCTTAAGACAAATCCGATTATTTTACTATGTAATTCGGTGAGAACTTTTTCTTTTTACCTTGGTAACGAAACGGACATCTTGAATTCTAAAAAAAACGTAACTTCAAGGTGTCGGTTCGGTTTGTTTTCATTTACATCCAAAACAAAGATTTGATCCTAGTCCACTTTCCCTTTGTCCTGAGATTACACCCATAAGTGTTTATGTAAAAGGAAAAATAGTATGGTCGATTACATTGGAACACAATATTGGTTTTAGGGTCGGTGACGTGTAACCATCTCACAGAGAACCTTTGGAAGTTGTTTCAAGAAATCGGAGGCACTTGAAGGACACTTTAAGGTCTCGTTGATGCAGAATAAACGTGGAAACAGGTAGTAATGAAAAATTCGTTGATTTTAGTTCGACTTCTCGTACAAACAATACGGATGTTAGATGAGTCCCATTGGTTTAATTTTGTCTGGTCTGTCTAAAGTATTTAGAAGAAGTGTTTACCTTAAAGGCAGTTCTTCTGGTCGTAACTGGTCCGACATTCAGACCCAAACAAAAGGGTAAGATCAAGTCACACAAAGTACCCAGAGTCCGTGTTTAGTCATCCTACCGTAGTGATGTGTATCTTCTCTTAAAGTCACTGTAGACATGACAATAGTAAAGACGAACTTTCACTACGGTGGATCCTACAGTGGGTTCTATTTTTTAGAAGTCTCACACGGACTCCGTATTGAGTCTCATGGGTCAGACAACGGTCTCAGGACGAACGAAAGGAAAGAGTAGAGAGAGGGGGTTATCCCTCACCTCTCACAACGGAGGGTGGAGATTCCCAATCCTTATAAAAGAAATCGAAAAGCTTCTCATTAGTTCCTTAGTCCGTCAACTTTTTGACGAGATCCTGGAAATTCCGGGTAACGTATTTGTATACTCACTGTATGTAGTCCAAAATAAGATATCCCTCAGAGGGGGGAATAGAACGAGAAGGACGATCTGTAAAAAACAACAACAACAAGTTCCCGGGAAGACGGACAGGAATTAGAAGAGATCTTACACTTCGGGTACGTATTTCGTCGTCAGTCACGAGAAAAGGATGAATTAAGGAGTGGGACAAAATCACCCGTCGTCATAGGGAGTTCGGTCGTGACAGAAACAGTGACACGGAAAGTTGATCTTTTGGAGTCCCGTCAAGAGGTACGACCCGACCGACAGGATGAAGCACATCGAGTACAGAGGAGACGTGGGGAATCTTGTCGGAGAGGACTTCTCACTTACCGGACCGGACACTCGGGGGCGTGGAGGGGGGTAGGGTCAGAATACCTTTGAAAACAGACCTCATAAGTTCATAAGTTCGGGAGTTCCTGGCCTTACACCACAAACACCACTTTGATTTTGGTATGACCTTATCTTTCTTTCATTGAGAAGTTTATACAGAGGACATTTGAAAATATATGATATAATTTTGGTTTGAAACAGGGTCCTATTAGTTTAATTTGATAAAATTTTATCACAGAGTTTTGAACTACCGGTTCTCTTATCTTAAATTACTTAAATTCAAAAAAAGTTAAAACATAGACATTTAACCTATTTCCATTTAGAAAGACTCAATCTAACCATGTATTATAATTAAGGTCACGACACGAGGGAGATGTTTTATGTCGACTGGAAACTGGTTGTTCCCCACCCCATCCCACATCCCCGTGGGTGGGAGGTACGTCCGTTTTTAGGTACACTTTAAATATCAACCGGGAGGTTTATATATGTATACGGGAGTCAAGAGGTATGAACACCAAAGAGACATAGACGTCAAGGTACAGACGACGACCTTGGTTGTCACCTAGGACAACAAGTCAGTGAACACTGGGGTTCCTGACGTCGTGTGGTCCGAATGGACAGGAAATGGTAGAGGACCTCGAACGAGTTTGAGTACAGGTAACTCAGTCACTACAGTAAGTTGGCAGAGTAGGAGACAATAGGGGAAGAGGAGGACCGAAGTTAGAAAGGGTCGTAGTCCCGGAAAAGATTACTCAACCAAGTAGTGTAGTCCACCAGTTTCATAACCTCGAAGTCGTAGTCAGGAAGGTTACTTATAAGTTCTAACTAAAGGAAATCTTAACTGACCAAACTAGAGAAACGTCAGGTTCCCTGAGAGTTCTCAGAAGAGGTTGTGGTGTCAAGTTTTCTTATTTAAGAAACCGTGAGTCGGAAGGAATACCAGGTAGAGAGTGTAGGTATGTACTGATGATCTTTTAGGACATCATGACATCATAATTAATCGCCCTTTTTTTAAGTGTATATTCATCTGGATACGTCAAGTTTGAATACAACAAGTCTCCAGTCGATATTAAGAAAGATAAGGACTAGTACCTGAGGATCATGTACTATTACTCTGTCGACCTAATTTACTGACAATTAGTTAAGAGGACTGAAGGGAACTCTTAATTTTAGAGAAAACCACAAAATAAAATGTCTTGTATTCAATATATGACGATGACGATGACGATTCAGTGAAGTCAGCACAGGCTGAGACACGCTGGGGTATCTGCCGTCGGGTGGTCCGAGGGGCAGGGACCCTAAGAGGTCCGTTCTTGTGACCTCACCTAAGGGTAAAGGAAGAGGTTACGTACTTCCACTTTTCACTTTCACTTCAGTGAGTCAGTATAGGTTGAGAATCGCTGGAGGACCTGACGTCGGATGGTCCGAGAAGGTAGGTAACCTAACAGGTCCGTTCTCATGACCTCACCCCACGGTAACGGAAGAGGTTTCAATATATGATCGACTCTTATTATTCCTCACGTGAAACTCAAAAACAGTCACTTTTGGTCCTGATGTAGGGACATGATAAACAAAGGTGCACACTAAGAAAAAAGAAAGTTTCATTATATGCAATCGATTTACCTGTAAACCCGAAGGGACGACCGAGTCACCATTCCTTAGGTGGACGTTACCTACCTAATGTCCTCTGAGCCAAAACTAAGGCCACAACCCTTCTCGGGGACCTCTTCCCTTATCGTCGGGTGAGGTCATAAGAACGGGCCTCTTAGAGTACCTCTCTCTTCGGACCACTCGACGTCAGTTATCCCAGCTTTTCTCAACCTTTTCACTGAATCGTACGTACTTTTCCCTGCAAATTCTGGAAGCTCATCCTGAAAATTTCGTTTAAACGAAATTTTACTTATCAAAACGAAAAAGTTACTTGAAATCATTAATGGTGTCTCTTTTTCCTCGGATTAAAGAAATAATACTGGAAATCAGTCTTACTACTTGTCTTAAATTAAACCTACTTGTCTTAAATTAAATTAAATTAAATTATGAATAAGAAATTTTCGATCATACAGTCAAATGACCGTAGAGGGAAACTGATCTTAAATATAAAGTCGTAATTTTATATGACATTCAAGGTTTAAGAGAACTTAATACATATTCTCTATTTTTTCTTGATTTAATAAAAGAAGATTGTACGACTTGACTCGAATTAAGAATTCCATGAGAAGACCACAAACCTTTTATGAAACATATCCCTACATTTAATATCGTCAAGTGTAGAGAAGTAAAAGATGTATTGACACAAAGAATGTATTTATACACATTGATAGTGGGTGGTTTCGAATTCGTACAAGTTAATGTTTTACTCCGATGTCGGTAACAGGAACTTTTGATACGGAAGTACGGAGACAAGTAAGACACGAGAAAAGGACTCTATGACATTGGGTATCAAGGGTGTACACAGAGGTGTATCTGATTATACCCGGAGAACTTTTGTAGGGGTTCAGGTCCAGTGTGGGATCCGATTAATTTGGTATAAGGACCTTGTGTCCGTAGCCCTCAAAAATTTTAGGGGTCCACCAACGTTACACGATGGTGCAAACTCTTGGTGGTGAAGTTGGTTGAACAAGAGTTCAAAAGAAAGTAGGAAGGGTAGAGTCAACTATCCCTTACAGACTTCGGGCGAGAACCGGAAGGGTAATAGGGAGGACGGATAGAGATGATATGGTTCGTATTTCAAGTAGACAAGGGAGTTTGATATTATTCTACGATAAAAATCCAAATTTAGGGTCTCAGATTGGGACCCGAACACATTCCCTCATGAGTTATTTATTTAAATACCCTACTTATTATAGAAGGATTATTTTGATTTTTCGTTTTGGTATGTTATAAATATAACGATACCTCTTTCGAATTCTACACAAAATCCTATTACAAAGTGAACTACCAGTTGTAGAGTATAAATCCTTTTGTAGAGTAGTATGGTTACTTTTATTTAGGTATGGATTTGTAGTTTCTCTTAGTATTTTATATTGAAATTAATGGATGTTTTGACGTAATAAATAATATTATTCGTGTCTTTTTGCAAAGGACACCATTCTTTGAAGATTTTGTTGAGTAGGAAAGAGTCAAGGTCAAGGTAGAACTCACCTAACACAAAAGGTTTCGTCAGGAAGGACTTAAAATACAACAAAGTCCCCAAATATTTTGACTAAAAATTCTTAAAATTTCATGAATCAAGTGTTTCACATTCTACACTTCTCAGATACAAATAGTACCATAAGTATGATTATTGTACTAGTAATACTAAAATTTTTAAGTATATCATTTAAAACGATATTAGTTTAGGATCTGTTATTTAGGTTAGAATTTGTGTACAAAAAATTTTCATCAAATTTTATAAAATGAGGGACCCAATAGATTAATGAAGTTTAAAGTCGTTATGAAGTGTTAGGTTACAATAAGAAATAGACGATCTAAAAATACGTACTTCGGACTTTTTTTATTAGTCTAAATCCTTGACAAAAGGTACTATCACAATATAAGGAGTGAACAGAGTAAATACAAGTGTATACTTTTGAACCCAATAGAGTAATCTATAGTTTAATTCTGGAACAGTTGATAACAAGTTATACGTGACTAAGACTTACGTATAATTTCAGTTTTTACTCTCCTTTTTCATATTTGGAGGTGAAAATTTATAGTTGCAATATTAGTTGATGATTTGTTGAAAAATTAAAATCAGATAATTAATTTGTGTTGAGTAAGTTTGCCGTCAGAAACCTTGTATCAAGAACAGGAGGAAGGGTGTTACCTCAGTACTGAAATAGGCTTTATTCGAGGGTTACCTATATATCTAACGCCTTTCTGTTTTTTGTAGTGGTAGGGGTTATAAAGATTACAGTAACAAGGGTTTCACATTTTCGACACTTTGTTGATAAAGATCATTCGAAGCCGACACCTGTGTTTTGCCTTAAAGAAAACGGTACATTTATTCCGTGTCTCCGTATGGAAGTTGTCCATTGAAATAAAAACCTAGTTTGATATATAAACCTAGTTTTCTCGTCCCGTTAAAATTTCGACCGAAGACAATCGTATTAGACTAAACCCCATCACAGGAAACAGTCCAGGACAAAGGAACAGAGGAACAGTGAAGGTCTCCGTGGAGTAGTGAGGGAATCACTCCCCGGGGCACCCGCAATGACGGCGGGGACCGCTCCCGAGTGGTCTAATCGTCCGTGGTTTTCTGGATCCTCCCATCTTCGGGGCCGCGCCCCTCGCCCATCAAGACACCCAACGCCCGGACCCTCGGTCCACCTCCGACCAAGAAGAGAGAACAGAGGTCAGGGGTTTTCGACCAGGTTCACCGCGTCCGACCGACCTTTCCACATTGGATGAGGAAGGGATCTGGGTTGTTAATTTTCCACTGGTTTTTTTTTTTTTTTTAGAGGTAGAGGATAGAACTCAGAATCACGGGATTTTTATGGAAGGTAACCGGAAGACGTAGTGAGGGAGCCGATGGTCGCTCTCGTCTCGTCCATTTTTATTAAAGGCTCTCCAGTGACCTCGATTTTGGTGTCGCTTGTCTCTGACACAGATGGACTTCTGGACCTCTCCGTCAATCGCCCCTTCCGAATGAAGGAGCCGCCCCGGAGGAGGTAGGTCGTTTTTTGGCCGCTTTCTGGCCGCAGGGCTCACCACCTACCCGTCCACCCACACCCTGTCCTGACCTCCCTCATTCCTTAGCGATTTAACGGAGGCGACCCTGGCGGAGGAGCGGGTCGCCGGAGGGGACTCAGCAAGGCTTAATGATTTTGCTTCGAGTCCGGTTTGACGGCGGGGGCCGGTCGGGCTGACTCGAGCCCTCCATCTCTATGTCCCCTCGCTTCCGGCCCACAGTCTCCCCCGGTAGTCCGTTCTTGATCCCCCTCGACTGTCACAGGGGAGCGCGGAGGCGGAGGCGAAACGACCCTTCTCGGATCTACCGACGCCAGGATTGTATCGTAGGTAGACGCCGAGGGGAGGGAGGGGTCCTGGGGCCTCCGCACCGCTCGAGCCGAAAGAGGGCGGAGACTGAGCGCCGTGGGGAGGCGCCCTGAGAACCAACCCGGGCCCCGCCCCGGACGTCCGCGAGGTGCACGCCAGCGCTCGAGGTACGAGACGACGTTGCCGAAACGGTGACGGGGGTGGTGGTGCCCCGCCCGACCTCCGCCTCGGAGTCCCCCGCCCCGCCCTCCGCACCCGCCCCGTCTGCGCCTCGCGAGCAGACCGACGGGTCCCTTTCCCCGACTCTCATCCCGTCCGCGCCGCGGCTGTCCTTCCGTTCCTCTCGACCCTTATCAGGCTGCGGGCCACGACGCCTGGAAGAGGCTCCATTCTTGTCCTCGGTCCATGGGCCCCTGAGGGGATCGGCTGGAGGTTCTGGCCGGTGGCGCGGGGGCGGCGAGTAAGACGGGGGACGGCCGGCCCGCCGTCGCCGCCGCCGCCCTGCCCTGGAGCCCTCCCGAAGACCTTCATCGCTCGGGGTCAGGTCCGCCACAGGGGAAGAGGCGCAGAAAGAAGAAGAGCGAGAGAGTCGCGACCCGCAGCCCGTGGCCTGACCTTCCTTCCAGCGAAGAACCGCTCAGCCTCGAGCGGGTGCGGCCCTTCCCTCTTGCCCCGGAGCCCCGTCGGCTCGGCCCGTTGCTCCTTCCACGTCTCGGAACCCGTCGGAGACGCCGTTCCCCCCTCCGGCCGGCCCTGACACCCGACGCTGGGGCCCTAGCCACGAGCGCGAGCCGAGGGCCCACCAGCCCGACCCCTGCGGACGGTCAGTGCGGGGCAACGACACGGGCCCGCCGCCCCGATCGAGAACTCAGGGCTTAAGGACCCACGGCGGACAACACGCGCGCGGCCGGGCCCGTCGGGCCGACGCCCTCCCCTGGACTCAGACAGGGTGGCAGGGGCACTCAGGGACCAGCCCCCTCGGCCTCTGACTCGAGAGAGAGCCGCTGCGGCCTTCCCCCGGAGCCACCCTACCCTCACCCCCCGCGCCGGACGTCATCAACCCAAGGACCTCCTCGACCGCTGCGCGTCCGGGCCGAGGCCCGGCTCCTCTGGGGGTCGGACACGGGCTCCTCCCGGTCCTCGACAGTCCCTACCTGTCGACCCCCGGTAGGCTCACTCCAGGTGCCCTTAATGTCGTCGGGAGATCAGGGCCCTGTCGTATTAGATTACCACTCCCGCAAAAGAACTTCCGTCCTTCTTTACCTTTCGACAGTTTTATTCGTGTAAAATTTCAACTCCACTTTCAACCGCTTAAAAGTCCGGCACGTCAACAAATCAATCACAGATTTCTTTATAATCGAGGAACTGTAGGAAAAGCAAACCTTAAGATCGTTTTTAGACAAAACGGTCATAAAGGGAGTCCTCAACACGTAACGGGTGTCGTCCCTTCCTTTTGAAGTCGTTCGTAAGAGTCCAACGAAAATTGAAGTTCAAACACGAGAGATTGGAAAAACTCACAAGTCTTTTTCATAGAGAACGACCTAAAGAGTACATCCTAAGGCAGAGAAGAAGAGACCCTGGACCGTTACAAACAAATAACCAAAAATATTCGTAGATATATATAAATCAGGAACGTGCTTTATGAGGGGGCAACGGTGTCCCACATCAAATCCCTAATCTCTTAAGATAACCTCTTTCGACGATCACCGAAGTAAAAGGTTCTTACATTCAGTAAAGGAAAGACACTAAAGTCCCTCAACTATAAAGTGTCGTAGTTTTGAAACACCCCTTTTAAAAGGCATTATGTAGACAGTAATTTTTCCGAAAACTGAAAACCTAAAGAGAAGAATCTTGTCTCGTATTCAAATCCGAGTCGTGACAATTACCTAGTCTTCAAAAAGTCTTAGATGTCGCAATACTTTGGTAACATCTTTCATTAAAATTGTCCGTGGTTTTGGATGTCTGGCGGACGGCCCATCTTCCACCCCCTCCCCTCTTCTTGTCTTCTCTCTCCGTCCTTTTGTCTACGGACACGACAACAGGAAACATCATTTTTTTTTTCGAAGATTGTGAATTAGTAAAAAGGAACCCACACCAAAACTCTTTATCTTCATAATACAATTTTTACTTTTATGAGGTGTTATACTCTGTCGACTGTAAACTTACGAGAAAGTCATACAAACATTTATATAACCTAAATATAAAGTATAATTTTACCTGAAGACCCTAATAATCTACTCTTCCCAGGGGGTCCCTTATAGACGATAGGTCAATAGACGCCCTATAGAAAAGGTCTTTCGTCTGACATTATACTTGATTAAGAGGGGGGTCGTGGGGGTGAGGGGTGNGGGGGTGGGGGTTCGGGGGTGAAACTTAACGAACATTCTCGCGGACTCTAGACTGTGACTACCTGGTGTCATTAGTGGTCAAGAACGTCCCGGGGTTTGTGAAATTCCCTGTCCTTTAGAAAGAGACGAAGATGGGGGGAGGAAAACCCCCCGTTGCCTCCACCCATCCGATGATCGAAGTCTATGTATTAAACTTGAACTCTTAATTCTACGAGGACCGAGATGGTCTTTTGGATTACCCGGTCCTATTTTTGACAACGAAGACTTTCCCTTTACAGGTACACGATCCATCATTCAAAATCGATGTTCAATAAATTTTTGAGTAAGTTTATCTGATCGATTTAACCTACCCCTCCACCCCTTCACATCACGAAAAACTCTAAGACTTGAAACAAAGGTGAAAGCTGACGTAAATATTTCGAAAACCGAAAGTTTTGAATACTGTATTATCTGAGACATCGGAAAACACCGTCTACGAACTTTACTTTCAAAGTTTGTCTTAACAAAAACTGATCCGATAGTTCAAGTCTCAAATCACATTTACTTAGGACAGAGTGTTGATTGAAAAAACTATTTCCTTAAGAAACATCAAAAGTTGAACCTACAACGTGTAAAACTAAAGACTCCGACACCCAATTTTTTTTTTTCGATTTTGGACGTTTATTAATAAAATTATGTACTTTCGGGTATGGTTCCTTTCTAAGTCAGGTCTACATTTTTACATACACTTAAAATCTAAACATACTAGAGTCGGTCAAAGGGGAAAACAACTACTCCGACGGACCTAGGGTCTACCATAAACATTTAATAGGGAATCCACCAAAAGTCTCAAGTCTTGATTTAAAGTGGTCGGAAGAGGTCAGTAAAATTATAACAGAGTTCAGAAGATTTCCTATCTTTCAAAAGAGGTAAATACCTCTCTACTTAAAAAGGATGATGAGTAATTATGGTTGGGGCATTTACGGGACCAAACCATCTACTTCTGATAGCCCTTTGACTTCCATAATTCATCAATAATAATAATTTTTCATTATATAATTTTTATATAATAATTCTCCATGTCTGGAGGTCAAATTCATAATACATAGGAAACCCGTCTAATATCTTCGAAACCTAAAACAAATACGTCAATGTTGAAGAAAATTCCTTTTTTTTTCAAAATTCACACAGATGTCAGAAGTTATCTTAGAACATTGTGCCAAACTTACCAAAGACTATATCGTCAACATACTGTGTGGAGATGGGAAGAAAGAGTTGTTCTTTACTCTTTGTGTTGAATTTTCTTTTGAGGTCACAAAAAATATAGAACATGAGGGTTATTGTCTCAATATTTCCCACACACAGTATGTAATCGTTACTATAAAAAATCCTACAGAAACATACTAATATCTTAATATGTAAAACTCACAAACTAATGTAACATTAACACACCCTTTGTTAAATCACATCCTCCTCCTTTTCCTTTCTAAATCACCTCTTTAAATACTCACCACTTTAAAATCAATTTTCATAGAAAGGACTTTGGGTTTGTCCTTTTTACCATAACAACCGGAGACATCAATTTGAAACCATATCCCTCATCAACTCTCCCGGACAACTTAACGTGTAATAGGACTCCTTCTCCGAAACCCCCGGATATTTTTATTCATCTTTGTTCAATTTCCCTATTAAACTCTCCTTCCTTCTTCATCTTTTAACCCGTAACTTAACGTTCCTTTTACATTTGAATCTTCCTACTCATAACTCCATTTCTGACTTCATCCCTTTCGAAATATAAATTTTCACCTTTAATTTCTTATTCTAGAAGAGGCGACTCTCTTTTTCCCAATCTTGATTCCACGTGATATTCCAGATATATGTTGGACTTTATCACGAAGACAGGACCTTTGGAACGGACGCAAACACAACTTAGTGATCAAACCACAATATTTATAACGTAAGTCTCTGACCTACGAATAGTGACAGGAAAGAAGGGGATATGGGGGCAGGGTGGTGAAGCGTAAAGTTTCCGACCTTCGTAAAAAGTAGATTTGAGACTACTAAACTCTTTATAAATTAATCAAGACATCGCAAACCCTCTAGACGATTACGGATGGGCGATACGAGACCCAGGTCTCCCTGAGAGGTCGACATTCCCGACTCAAATAGTAATTCCAAACTCACTTTTGTTCGTTAGACACCAAGGTTAATAGAACATACTAAATCACCACATTAAAGAAGACTACCTCGAAACACAGGATAGTGAAAAGTATACATAGTCTACCTGGTCAGTACGTCACATGTGACGACTAGTTTCTCCCTAGTGTCTTGCGACCCCTTCCCTTTCTTTAGTCACTAGACTGTCGACCAACTCTTTTTACAACACGACTTTGTAAGTGTCTACTCGGTTTGCGACGCGTTTCCTCTGCCGTAACAAAGGGTCTCGAAGGAACCACAACAGAGATAGTGTCGTAAAAGACTTTACGGAAAGGGGTCGTCAAATAGATATGTCGTTCTTAGATCCATCTCTACATCAGTAATTGGTCCAGCAAAGTAATTATGCTATATTACTATTGAGAACTGGTTTTCATAGATGAACCTCGGAGTCATAAGGTTAATCTAATAGAAAACTACAAAAGTTTATAAAAGATTATTGTAACGGAAACAAGTGTCTACAATATCTTCGAACTCGTTATTACAAAATGACCGTATGTTTCTATATACCTTTTCGTTATAAAATATGAGGGAATGTCGACGTGAAAGTACACTTCCTCCTTTAGTAATATTTTTAGTTCGTTTAAGACGTACTTCCAAAATCTTTTTAATTACTTCGAAGAGTAAATTGAAGAGTCCATCAAGAAACAGACTAAGTGTAATCTACTTTACATTAATTAAAAGAAGGGGAGACAATCGTCGTGAATACGACGGGTCAAAATCATGTACCAAAAACAAACTTCTCTCACCCACAGGGACACCGAAATAAAGAAACTTGAACAATGAGTCATTAATGTATGTCGGTCTTCTTACGTGACTAGTCTTCATATGTCATGTTTCACTAGTGTACATCCGTTGGTCGTGGGTTTAGTTCTTTGTGTTGCAAAGGTCCATGTGTAGAGGACGGGGGTACGAAGAGGTACGTCAGAATTTGGAACGGGGTTCCTACTGGCGATAAGACTAAAAATAACAGTACAACAGCAAGTCAGTGATACAGACTGAGAAACACTGGGACCCTGACGTCGTACGGTCCGAAGGGACAGGAGGTGAGAGAGGACCACAAACGAATTTGAGTATAGGTAACTCAACCACTACAATAAAAATTGGACAATAACTTGACGTAAATTTACGTTAGTTTACATTCAAGAAAAAGTACGGAAGAAATTGGGTTGTATCACAGTACAGGTTTGACTAAATCCGTCGTCATGAAGAAAAAAGAAAATAAAGATACTTATTTATATGACTCAAATAGGTAAGACAACCATCTGTAACCCACCAGACCCCGACTAGACACCCCGTACTGGAAAACGACCGAGTTCTTTCTCGTGAAACCTTAACTTTCTTATTGGAATTTTAATTTTTTCTTTTTTTTTCTACCCCCCCTCCTTCTTCTCATTCTTTTTTTTACGTAGTCTTTGTACTCTCTTTTTTTATGTTATAGGGTCTTTGTGATTTCCGAGTTCACAGATCTAAGACCGATCCGGGTGTCTTAGGATCACAAAGTCCTTGTGTAAAACCTTATATGTTGACCAACAACGGAAAGTGAACTCTCAACCGTTCTTCCTTCCCTGGAATCCACAGTCGATCGGGGAAGTACAAAATCTCCACTCCCCTTGATTTTTAGGTTTTCTGACTCACTGAGTCTCAGAAGGTCGAGTGCTGTCGTGGTTCTTACCTTCGACGAAGACTGAACGTCAAAGTAAATCTGATGACGGTAGACTTCCGACCTTGAGTCGGGGACTGAGACACCAGATTCGTCACTCAGGTGACCGGACCTCCTACCCCACGGGGAAGGACTCGGTGTGTTTTCATAGGATACCGAGATAAGCCTATCTCCGTCTGGATGGGTCTCCTTTCCCTCGACACCGGTCACTTCGTCTTAACGTGAAGGAGTTCTGACGAGCTAGAGACAGGGGATGTGTCTTGGGAACCTTAAAAAGAAATTAGGGGAAAAGGAAGACGGGACAGAATCCCGAGAGGTCACTCTGAAACCCAACATTCACGGTTCATCCACTATAGAACTCCAGGAAGGACCGAGTAACAAAATAAGAAGGTACTTATCAGATTGCACGTACGATTCAGTGAAGTCAGTACAGGCTGAGACAAGCTGGGGTACCTGACATCGGACGGTGCGAGGAGAGACAGGTACCCTAAGAGGTCCGTCCTTATGACCTCACCCAATGGTACGGGAGGACGTCGCCTAAAAGGGCTGGGTCTCTAGTTTGGGTGTAGAGAATACAGATTCGACGTAACTGTCCGTCCAGGAAGTGGTGATCGCGGTGGACCCTTCGGGTTTACCAGATCCTACCTGGGATTATAGTTTCCTGACGAAAGATTTATAAAAGTCTTCAAATAAGAACTCTTATTCTTATATACATTTATGTATATGTAAAAACGAAGAGTGGTAATACAGGGGAGAAGATATGTAAAAAGAGATAGGGGGGATTAGGGTAGTTCAATAAAGAATTTATAGGAACCTTCATAGGTCAAAGACTAAAGACAGATGACTTTTGTTGTCACTTAAAGACTACGACTTCAGAGACCGACAGGGGTCCTTCTTGAATAACATTTCGTATCCCAATACTCTTTAGATTATCTATTTCACGAACACTTCCTTCTAAAAAAAAAAGGGGTACACAGGGAATTCTCTTTTTTTCTGTAACAGTACAAAATTCTTTTCTGAGTCTTAAAGTTGAATCCGAGTAATTGTTCTACCCCTTTTCCAATTTTTTTTCTGTGTTTTGGACTTCAAAATATTTACCCTCATTTATTATATCGGACGAGTCCAGTCTATAACGAATATTTTCGTTTTTGAATCGTATATACTAAAATTTTTTATTTTCTATGGACCCTTTTCTTACAAGTTGTATCCCGGACTGTTCGATGAGTGACTTTAACGATGTCTTTTCACATTATTCAAGACTTCTGTTTTACCTTTTCGCCGTTATTTTATATTTACAATTCTTGTTCTAAAAACTCTAATCAAGGGACCCCAGGTTTAGATCCGAGGTGACAAGAGGTGACACATTAGGAATCCCTTCAATAAATTGAGAGACTTGGAGAAAAGGAGTAGATATTTTACTTCTATTATCATCGTCGATAGAGTATCCGAACAAAACTAATTCACTTTATTGTCTACATTTCGTTCATCGTCACATACTGGATATCATTTGTTTCAATCACGAATAAATTCTGTTTTTCTTTACTACATATCCTTCCAAAGATCAAGAACCTTCAGGGATTCAAAGACAAATGTTCGTCAACAAGTGTCTAAAACATAAAACTAGTGTAATTTATCCGTTGTTTAACATCATAAAGAGTCAGTGTCTACAACCCGTTAGATATGACAATGTGATTCTTGTCGACCGTACAGGGTGACTAGAGATTAACTAGTTCAATAAAAAGGATTGAGGATAAAGGTCGTCAGAGTAAGGGGGTTGAAGACGGACGAACGATTACTAAAGAAAGGTCGACGGTTTTTCATTTAAGTGTCTCAAATTTTTAAGAGAAACATTGCTTATTACAATATGTTTCATGAAAATCTGAATTTCTCATGGTCACCAGGTACAGAAAAATAGAACATGGGACATCTAAAGTACACTCAGGAAAAATTCTTTCGGTGATAATGACCCTACTCCGTTAATAATAAGGAGGTCGGGGTTCGGGATGGTAATAGTGTCAAATATATTACACCCAGTCTGGTACAATGCTAAAAGACAATCCGGGTTTCGAATTCTAAAAATTTGGTAAGTAATTTTTTTTTAATTATCAGACTTTCAAAGTTTCTCTATAAATTCTTTTTGTTTAAATTCGTGTAATCTTTCTGTAAATGCCACCTCGGACCACCCGACGGCAAATACCCCAGCGTGTCTCAGTCTGTGCTGACTTCGTTGAATCGCCGTCGTCGTATCAATGTCTGGGTCAGTTTTATCCGTGTCCTACGAGGTCCTATTAGTACCTCATAGTAAGTAATTTTCCTATCGTATATGGAGTCTATTGGGACACAGGACAATGCACAACGTATTATAGAATTTGTATTATTTGGATCATGAAATTTTTACAAGCGGTTCAGGTAGTTTTTTGTCGAAAATGAAGACGTACTTCATGACTCATGACACGACTGATGAATCACTTTTAGAACGTCTTAACAAAGAATAGATCCACCCTCTCACTTTATATACACAAACCTCTACATAATCTACAAAGGGCCACTCCTGATTCACCTGAGAACCTCCCCTTGATTACAACCGATTTCTATTCTACCGAGACCGAAGGGACCCCGACGACGTAAACACGACCCAGTCCTTCAGTCCGACCCTAGAAACATCAGAAGTTTATGTTTCCTTAAAAAAATCCTCGTTGTTTTTACAAGTCCTAAACCATTTTCAGAGTTTAAAATCTTCTTTTATTACTTTAACTTTAATAATTTACAAATTAATCTAAGTAAGTTAGTAAGTTTTATTATGTACGGAAGACACACGATCCGTAACAAGATCTGGGGTCTCGATGTCTGTCACTTGTTTTATTTCTCTTTTTCAGGTCGGAAACATCTCGAATATAGGATAATCCTCTATTGTGACTTGTTTGTTTCGATATACCATGAAATCTCTCATCGTTCACACAAACCTCTTCCTATTTCATCTCGTTCCATTCCCTGTAAGCCGTACGACTTCTCCCTTTCGTCTCGGAAACCGTTAAAGTTTATTACACCAGTACCATCCCGAGTGACTCTTCCACTAAACTCCCTCCTTCAACCGGTACGTCTCTATTGACCCCCTTCTCACAGGGTCGTCTCCCTGGTCACTTCCGGAACCCGTCTTCACACGAACCAGACAAGGTCCTGGTCACTCCTCCGGCGTTTCATCATCATCTAGTTCAATACCTACAAGTCCCCCGAGTAGCACATCCAGACGGACCACCTAGTAATATTTTTGAAGTCGAAAATGAGACTCACTTTTCTCTTCAGTGATCTCTCAAACTTCGTCTCCTCGTTCCACGGAACTGAGCGTAAAATTATCTTAGTGGTTGGTGACACAACTCTATCTTTTTATCTCACCCCATTAGTTCCGACCTCCGTTTCTGTTCAATCGTCGACAAGTGTTATTAGGTCGACTCTCTGTGGTGATGGTCATCTCCTACATCACTCTTAACTGGTTCTAAATAAAATGTCCATCTTGGTTATTCTAAAGGACCGGTTGAGAAACTCCTTATAGTATCTCTCTAGTCTCCTTCCTATCGTGGTTTCGAAAAACGTATCAATGTCTCAACAGTACTTGACTCTACCCCGAGACTACCTCCTTGACCAAACCCTTTCTATTGGTTCTCGGTAAACTTATACAATACAAGTCGAAGGTTCTCTTCAACTCGTCAAACAACCTAAGTCCTTAGACATCAAATTCCTTCTCTAGGTTCGATCTCTATCTTTAAACCTTCAGCGGTCGTCTGAAACCTACTTTAGTATATCCCTCACATACGTCTGTCCCTTTTGTCAGGTACTTGGTTTCGAATCCAGTATAGTCATAAATATCAAACACCTTTTTTCTTCTTTAAAGCATTCTTACATGGAATTCGGTTTCCTTTATGCGTGTATAAAGACTGTATCACCTGGATTAACAAAGGTAAGGGATTCATTATCACAATAATAATCATCTATAATTAAGATAACTGGATATGATACCCTCCTTCCTAGATACTCAATGAAAAATACACTACTTCCTGAACCCGACTCGGACTCCGTGAAGTCCGAAATCTCCCACTCAACTATTCCACGATTCAACGAAGTCAGCACGGAGTGAGAACCGCTGGGGTACTTGACGTCGGACGATCCGAAGAGACAGGTATCCTCAGTGGTCCGTTCTTATGACCTCACCCAATGGTACGGGACGAGGTCCTCTAGAAGGGTCGGATCCCTAGCTTGGACGGAGAGAATGTAGAGGACGTAACCGTCCACCCAAGAAATGGTGATCACGGTGGACCCTTCCTTGTTCATTTCTAATGACTCTTCCTCGTCAGCCTCCCTGTTCTCCCTTTAATTTTCTTATATGGACTTCTGTTATTTTTTCCTTAGAGTCCCTCCTCTCTCACTTAGTCACTACAGTACAGTTCATCGAACTTCTGACTCAACGAATAACCTAAATCGTTGGAGTCCCAGTGACCACTTGAACTGTTCTCAATACCATCACCTCCTTACCCTGTTTTTGGACTAACCTCACCCGAGTTCTTACTTTTCGGTTCGGAGTCTTACACTCTTTTATCATCGTTTACTTTGTTTCCTAATTAAAGGTTTTATATGTTCGTCGAATATGTTGAGTTATGGTCTTTTTGTTTGTTGGGTTAGTTTTTCACCCTATTTCTGGATTTGTCTGTAAAGAGATTTCTTCTGTGTGTCTACCGATTGTTTGTGTACTTTTCTACGAGTCGTAGCGAGCAATAATGTCTTTACTTTTAGTTTTGATGTTACTCTATAGTGAGTGTGGTCAGTCTTACCGGTAGTAGTTTTTCAGACGTTTGTTATTTACGACCTTTCCTACACCTTTTTTCCCTTGTGAGAAAGAGACAACCACCCTTACATTTAACTATGTCGACGACACCTCCTACCATATCTCTAAGGAATTTTTTGATTCTTCTTTTGGTGGTATACTGGGTCGTCAGGGTGAGGATCCGTATATGGGACTCCTTTGGTTTTAACCTTTTCTGTGTTCATAGGGTAACAAGTGACGTCGTGACAAATGTTATCGATCCTTACCTTCGTCGGATCTACAGGCAGTTGTATACTTAGCTATTCCTTCCATACCATGTATACGTGTCACCTTATAATGAATCGGTAATTTTCTTTGTGTAGACTCAGTCAAGATTACTCCACCTACTTGGATCTCGGACAATATGTCTCACCTCACTGAGTCTTTCTCTTTTTCTTTATAGCATAAGATTGTGTATATATACTTCAGATCTTTTTACCATGACTTCTTAAATAGATATCCCGTCGTTACCTGTTTGTCTGTATCTCTTATCTGAATACTGTCTCCCCTCCTCTCCCACTCTACATACCTTTCTCATTGTACTTTTGGATGTAATGGTATACATTTTATCTATCGGTTGCCCTTAAATGACATGCCGAGTCCTTTCAGTTTGCCCCCGAGACATAGTTGGATCTCCCCACCCTACCCCTCCTTCTACCCTATCTCCAAGTTTTTCCTCCCTTATATATGGATACCCACTAAGTACCATTCCGAACTGTCTTTTGTTGTTTTAAGACATTTCGTTAATAGGAAGTTAATTTTTTATTTAAAATTTCTTAGTCCTTCTTCATTTTAAATTTTTTTTTTCTTACTTTTCGAATAATTCTATTAAAAATAAAAGTCAATTTAAAGAATATGATATTTATAAGTCATAACATTCACTTATATAAAATTATACAGACTATTTTACACCCATCCCTGAAGTCTTACGACCTCCGATACTTCCAGAAGTTGTCCAAGACTGTCTTCACCCCTCGGAGACTCAAAGGGTGATTATCTCAATACCATCTTAGCAAGACAAAGATCACTATACAAGAAATTAAGTTGGGTACTAGTAAAGAATAAGTTTCCTATACCATCTCGGTTCCGCTGTGTGCACGAAATCGAAAAAAAGTCATTGGTTCTACTTAAACTCAACTGGTCAGATGTGTAGTACCATGGGAGGTCCGGAGTTTTGAAAGTAAGTACCTCACCTACTGAGTCCAATCCCCAAGGGTCCCTGGTCTCGTTTGACTCATCATCTTTGTAACGAACAAATTACAAAGAGAATATGAAACTACTGAAAGTAACACTTATAATAAAGTTCCGTACACTAATTCGTTAAAAGTATCAAGACATAAAATATAGTATTAATACGTGATTCTTAAAAGAGTGGACCCTTAATGGAAACTTAATATTAAGATTGAAAGACATTATGACAGTAGTTTTGTTTAGTTGTTCAGAGACTATGATTAATAGAAAAGAAAGAGATTCGAATAACTTTACGATTTCGTATCCGGAAATTACGAATTCATAACAAAAACCTATCAATTTTCGAATATCACTAACCATCTTAATTTTGTAACAATGTAAATAAACTCACGATGAACCATTACTTTCATATGACATATCATTCAGAAATCTTTCAACGATTAATACCCTTTTATGACCTTTCCCATACTTGAAAAGGAAACATCATCTAATACCGGGTACAAAAAACTCTTCACCTCGAGGTCACTAATATACACACAAAGATCACCCAACACCATATGTGTATATTACAGCCGTAAGAGTCCAGGACGAGCAGTTGTGACAAAATAATGACAGTAAAACTTACAATAAAGTCGACTCCGAATATTCAGTGAGAAGTCAATTTACTTTCTTTAACCGGATATTACCTCTTTATGAATGTGTCCCGGTTACATTTTATTAAACCGTCACGACTCACATAATGTACTATTTATGACCTCACACGTCTCCATATTTTGATTCGTTTAATACTTTATTTACACTTTAGAGACTTCAGTCATTGACGTCCTACTTCAGGTCTAGAGAGTAGTACCTTAAGGTGTACCGTTTCGTCACAACGTTCGGACACCACGTGGTCGTCCTAACCGACGTTTGCACAAAACCAAAATTGTACCACAACTTTTGTAAATAAAAGATCGTAAATTTTTGACTCTTTAAAATTTAAATTTTTTTAACTTAAAATGTGGAAAACAATTTTTTAACCCTCCACACAGTCGTTAGACAACCTCGTTGCATTGTCGAAGGGAAAAATATTCCCACACACGAGGTGTCAGGGGTGACAGGGGTCGTCTCTAGGAGAACGGAGGTTGTAACTCCGGTTTACCGACAACCACAAAAAGTAGGACGTCCGAAGTGAGGAAACAATTGACGGGGACAGTCACTCACTCAAACGATGGGAAGACAACATCTATGAATAAAAGATCACAGTAGCGTTTCGAGGAATTCAGAAGGGTTTAACAAGAGGCGAAACAGGACAGGTCGTGTATGAGTGAATCAGACCCAGGACGCAGGAGGTGAGAAAGGCGACTTGACTCGACAAAAAACGGACATAGTGAAGCACCCTTGGTTCGAGCACGACAACATATGTTAGTGTATATGTTGGAAAATATATATATATGACTGAAGAGTTGACACAATCTTCAGAGAACTCCCGTCGCTGACATAGAAAGTTAAATGATCACGGATAGTTTAAAAATCTAAATTAACTAATTGATAACAAGTCTAAATCGAAGGTCATACATCAGTACATACTAATACTACGACATTTTTCTACTCTTTTATAATTTTAGAACATATTTTAGGTGAAGAAGTCTATTTGGAAAGAATTAAATGACACAGGTAAGGAGACATCGAAACATTAGTGTAAATACATGAGATTAACTCATAATTAAGTGATTTGTGGAGTAAATAACGGCTAAGAGACTAAGTCACTGTGTCTACCTACTGCAAAGGTTCATATATCCAGTAATATGTATCGTAAAATAAATAAAATCTGTACGGAGACTTCCGATAATAACAAAGTGTGTAGAATAAAAGGGTAAGTACACCGTTTATCACACAGGTGATATACCCTTCGGAACCCACACACACTTGGACTGGTTGTACTACATGACTGAGAAGTCTTCGACAGTGGGAAATCGACCTTTCCGTCCAAATTTATCACCTCATATATTAACAAGTTAAAACCATTCATAATGATTCTTCATCCCGTAAGAGACTCTAGAACATTGTCTCGTGACACTAGACCTCCGGTCCCGATATCACTCCTCATACTGTACTGCGTTGACTTAAGATTTGTGGACCTAAAAAGTATTAAGGTATCGTAAAACATCTTATAAGACTTCCATTTTTGGAATGGAATTTTTGTTTATTTAATTTCCCATTAAAGAAATTGTTTTATTCTTGAATTTTTTTTTTTTTGAAAAGATTTCCTATATGGTAACCGATATCTAGAAAGTAATTACTATTCCTTAATATTAAATATCGTGACATCAGAAACAAACTATGGACTCAACTTGAGACAAACTTATACATTCGTTTTTCTTCACCCAACCTTTAAAGTCTTTATCGATTGAACGTTTTGTTAAAAACAAAATACTTTGATAAAGTTTTCACATCATTCTTCAATACCGAAAGTTTTTATTATATATTGTTTGATTTGACTAAATAAGGAAACTCTGATCAATCACCTATCATGAAAATATGAAGGTTCGGGTACTGACTCTTTATACTTACCCAAATAGACAGACTAGAACCTCACTCCATTGCACCACAACACTTTTAGGAATCGTGATATCAGTCACTGTTTACGTTCGGTTTTTTCACCTTAAAACACACCAACGTACATAAAATAATGTTGTCTGTACGAAATTCATAAAAAAGGATTTCTTTTATCTTAAAATACGAATTAGATAGTTTATATCACCATTTTAATTAACAAACGTACCAAATAACAGTGTGACTTTGTTTCCAGTCGACGTGACCGCGGTAAAGACTTCAGAAGTAATTTTTTGAGTATAATGAACATTAATATCTTCTATTAAGTCTTTTTATTTGTACTAATTCCTTCAAAATCAAGTTTATTTGGGTTCTAAAATTTTACACTAGAATTTCTTTACGTTCCTCTAGTCTAGTCCCTCTGTAAAAATTCTTTACAGTTCACAGGACACGTTAAATTTTATTTAAGGTTTATTCAGACAAATTTTATTTTAGAAAAATAGAAGTTTATGACTAATTGACTCGGGTGTCAGTGAAAGCTTAGTCACCTTTCCGACAACTTGACTACTAAACATTAAATGATTTAATAAACGAAAATGACTACCGGACCTTTCACTTTCACTTTCAGCGAGTCAGTACAGGTTGAGAAACCCGGGGACACATCAGGTACCTTGAGAGGTCCGGTCTTATAACCTCACCCATCGGAAAGGGAAGAGGTCCCCTAGAAGGGTTGGGTCCCTAGCTTGGATCCAGAGAGCGTAACACCCGTCTAAGGAATGGTCGACTCGGTGTGCCCTTCGGGTTCTTATGACCCATTGGATAGGGAAGAGGTTACCTAGAAGGGCTGGACCCTTAGCTTGACCCCAGAGGACGTAACGTCTACCTAAGAAATGGTTGACTCCATAGTCCCTTCGGGTTTATTTATTTATTTCCTTCCATTCGTAAAGAAAGGAAGTCGATCTAAAAGATCGTAGTATCATTGCATATAGACATCGTGTAAAACATAAAATTCACCTTGAAAACGAACAAATGAAATAAACTAGGAGTTTCGTGATCAGAGGTACAATATCTATTCCTCCAATTTACTGAACATACGAACTACGGAAATGGACTACGTGGAGCACTGTTTTGGTCTTGTACTATGAGAAGACAAAACCTCTGGACTCGAAAAAAACGGTGGAGTCAGTATCGGTGAGACAACTATTTTGTAAAGCCCTCATAAACGTTGTATACTATGTTGTAAAACTAAACAACAACAAACAAAAAACCGACAGAATACATTCAAATCAAAGACTGTCTATGATTCAGTCAAACACCAGGACTTAATCGAATGTGATTAAAATGGTATTAAAACCCCAGTGAGACTCGATCCATCCTTTTAGAAAAGTTTGTATAAGATGAAGGGTACTATTACGTAATTTGGACCATGTTTCAAGGTCTAGTAGTCTAAAACAGAATTATTTTGTTCTATACGTACTTTAAAGTGTGAAATTGTTGATAATAGAACTTTTTTTGAGATAATTCAACATCCTAACCAATTATCTTCCCTTTAATTTTATCTAAAAAAAAATTACTAACGTGTAATACATAAATTTCCACTCCGTAATTTATGTCAACAGACTAAAGAGAAATCTTGAAATATTAGAAATTTAACTTTATTTCTTCCGAGACTTCGAACTTACTTATCACGATCACAAAGTACCTTCGTATAGATGATATGCGTGTAGACATCCCTCAAAATGAATGTACACCTGAGAAGTCTTCTTTGTATTAAATCGTACTCTTGGAGACGTTAAGTAGAAAATAAGTTGATAGTAAATACACGGTTCGTCAAACGACCTTTGAGTGACGTACCTGGACAGGAGATATATCGCCAGGGGTTGGAAAAACCGTGGTCCCTGGCCAAAGCACCTTCTGTCAAAAAGGGGTCTGGACCCCTCCCACCAAACCCTTATTGAGTTCACGTAATGTAAAAAACACGTGAAACAAAGATAACAACGATGTATTCGAGGTGGAGTCTAGTAGTTCGTGATCTAAGGTCTCCAACCCCTGGGGACGAACATCTTCAATCTCGGACTTGATCTCTTCAATCTCTCCTCTTTCCGTTTGTTTAATTGTTAACATGGTACACTGTTCACTTTATGATGGATAATTTTTAAGACGATAACGTTAAAAACAAACGGTTCTTTAAAAGAAAACGGAAAGGTCTTAAGAATGACCTACTATTTGAAACATTTGTATTTTCTGGTTGTAAATAAAAATGAATCATAAGAAATTTGAATATCTAGATAAAAGTTTAGTGACACTGAAGGATGTAAAATTAAGATTCCAGACAAAATTTGAAAAACTTCGGTACCTAAATCGGTCAAATGGATTACATAACAAAGTGAAAACTAATATGGGAGGTAGTACGTCGTTTCCCAAACTCTACTGCATAATGAATTGGGACTTCCGTGAAATCACTTGTACATCTAAGTAATTTTAAAAAATTTAGTTGAAATAATATTAATATATGTTATTTCAGGTGTTTAAAATTTATCTTTTAAAACACTGAAAACTGTTTACATACATTAGTCACAGTGTTTGTTCTATTAAAAACAGTATGATTTTTCAAAAAAATGTCGAGGGAAAATTGAAGAGGGGCGGTGGTGGTGAAGGAGAGACGGAAAAGGGGAATGGAGGGGTAGGGACTGTTGAAGAGTAGAAATCAAAACGGAAAATATATTAAAATATATTTATCTTAGTATACCGTACATCAAAAGAGACGGAAGGAAAATATAGACCGAAGAAAGTGAATCGTTTTATAAAAAGTCTAAGTAGTCAAAACAACGTATACAGTCATCAAGGAAAAATAACAACCTACCAAAAGTCAACAATGTTATACAAATAAGTAAGTAGACAATAATTACCCATAGACCTAACAAAGGTTACACCTTGATAATACTTACTTCAATGATACTTGTAAGTACACATTCAGAAACCACCTTATAGAAAAGTAAAGAATCCCGTTTATGGATTCTTACTCTATAGACTCAATGTACCATTTACTTAAATTAAAATACTTTTAACAGTTTAACACAAGGTTCCATTGACATGGTAAATTGTAAGGGTGGTCACCATAGATTCTCAAGATCACCGAGATTTAAGAGTTGTTCTGGACCATAAGTCAGAAAAGTAACATTGACAAGATAACTCACACATAGAGTGACACCAAAAACAAATGTGGAAGGATTACTGTTATTATACCTTATAGTAAAGTTTACAAATAAACGACGAAGATATAGAAGAGATCTCTTCACTGATAAATTTAGAAAACCGGTATGAAAATTCTCTCAATAGAAAATAACCAACATTCTCGATAAATATATATGACCTAAACTCAGAAATTAGTCTCTTCTCTAAAATTTTACCAAAAAAGTTCGGACTCCTTACGGAACAGTAAAAATACACTGTCTCGTCTTAAAAACTACAATTTCTTCAAGTTAAAGAGAAAAAAACTTTTACAAAGTACTAAAAAACAGGGGATTCTTTATCTCCTTTGTTATCCTACCCTTTCTGATCTCTAGAGAAGTTTTTTTTATGGTTCTCTATGGTTCCCTTGTAAAGTACATTTCTACCCGTGTCATTTCCTGTCTTTGTCATACCTGGATTGTCTTCGTCTTTTATAATTCTTCTCCACCGTTCTTATGTGTCTTCTTGATATGACTGGACCTATCGGTGTCACCACACTAGTGAGTGGATCTTGGTCTGTAGGACCTTAAGCTTCAGTTCACCCGGAATCCTTCGTAGTGATGCTTGTTTCAATGACCTCCACTACCTTAAGGTCGACTCGATAAAGTTTAGGATTTTCTACTACGACAATTTGACGACATGAGTTATACGGTCGTTTAAACCTTTTGGGTCGTCACCGGTGTCCTGACCTTTTCCAGTCAAAAGTAAGGCTATGGTTTCTTCTTCGTTACCGTTTCTTACAAGTTTGACGGTATGTTAACACGAGTAAAATGGCCGAAGGAACTATCGAGTCTACCATTTCACAGACGGATGTTACGTCCTCTGCACCCAAGTTAGGGACCCAACCCTTCTAGGGGACCTCTTCCTTTACCGTTGGGTGAGGTCATAAGTACAGACCTTTTAGGGTACCTGGCTCCTCGGACCACCCGATGTATGTCAGGTACCCCAGTGATTCTCAGCCTGTGCTGACTCGTTGAAGTGAAGTGAAGTGAATGTACGATCGTTCCATTACGAGTTTTAAGAAGTTCAATCCGAAGTTGTCATGTACTTGGCTCTTGAAATCTACATGTTCGACCTAAATCTTTTCCGTCTCCTTGGTCTCTAGTTTAACGATTGTAGGTGACCTAGTATCTTTTTCATTCCCTTAATGTCTTCCCCTGTTGGCTCCTACTCTACCAACGAATCGTAGTAGGTGAGTTACCTGTACTCGAACTCGTTTGAGGCCCTCTATTACTCCTTGTTCCTTCGGACCACATGACGTCAAGTACCCTAGTGTTTCTCAGTCTGTACTGACTCACTGACTTGTTACTTGTTGTTCTTTGGGTTCTAGTGTTTCTAGAAGATCTTTAAAGACATTCAAAACATCAAAATCGAAAATGTAACCCTAGACATTAGCAAAGTTCATTAAAAACATATATCTAACTTCAATTAAAAAAAGGTACTGCCACAGATTAATAAGGTTGTGGTAAAAAGCTCTCAAGTAAGAGTAACTTAAAGGAACCGTGGAAACAGTTTTCAGTTTACTGAAAAATACATACCGAGTCAAAGACCTGATAAACAGGGTAAGGTAACTAGATCTACAGACAGAGATCCGGTCATATTATGACAAACCAAAGACAAGCATAGGAAATATTATTCCGACTGTTAGTCGATCATTCAGGAGGTCAAAACTTACACTCAACACTCTCGTCTTTAGGAACAGAAGAAAGGTCATAATCCCCTTTTGGTAAGTCAGAAAGTGACAATTCACATTATAATCGACATCCAAAAAGTACTTGACAGTACTGAAGAATGTGAGAATCTCGTTTATTAAAGGTTTAATATCCGTCTAATTAAGGATTGGGATTGTCCTTCTACTAAAACTTTCTTAGAACTGTCTTAAAGTCCTAAAATAGAGGACTTAAAGGACTCTGAAAATGACTTCAACCTTTCGGTCATCTATTGAATGTTCGAAGGTTTAAAACATAATCTTTTCCTTAAGAGGAGGTCGGAAGGGATCTTTCGGACAAGATCCTGGTTATGGTACAAAAGAATTAAGTGAGTAGGTTTATTCTCAGTACTTCGTTTTCTCTGCGGAGAGAAGATTACTCACGAAAAACTTGTGAACTTATCAAAACGGAGACCTGGATTCTACTCTACTAAGGTACCATCAACGACCGTTTTATATCGGAAAACGTCCCCATTACGTCACTACATGATAACCAGAATAAGTCAACAGGACGATCTTCACCACCTCACACTGGAACCTCATTTGACGAGTAGACCAAAGAGATCCTACTTTCACACATCCAGTCAGAGTCCTGATCGACGGAAGAGTCGTACCAATCTCGACATATGTTTTCGTCAGGACTCGTCTCGGTCCCACCAAGGACAAAAAAACAAACAAACTAACCAAACGAACAAACAAAAATTGTAATTGGAAGTTCCGACACGACACCAAGGTAAAAAGTATCTTCTAATTAGAACAATCACATCCCATTCCACATTAAGACTAAAGGAAGGAGGTGTGGGAAATTTTTAGTTAGAAATTCAGAAAGAGTGTCGAAATCTCCTACTAATGACATTCTTCGTCACGAGAGAAAACCGTTGTTGGTTCCCCCAATGTGTCGTCTCTGGTCTTTTAGGTTACTTATCCGTCCAGTTTACCCAATAAATCACTGAGTGACAACCCAAAACAACTGAAGTGTGTGGTCCTTAGGGTCTCCAAGTTACAATTCACCGAAAATAAAGATAAGGGAAACTTTATACACCCATTATTAAATTAACTGGAACCAAGAATAAAATAAAGTTTCAGGATCAACTCTTCTCAAGGTCTTTATTCCGGACACCTAACCATATACCCTTTATCTTACAATCATATATCCATTCATGGTGACCTTTTACTCTAATGTGTGAACTACTTTGACTGTTTAAGTACCATGGACAGAAGGTCTTCGATACCCTTAATTTGTGACCTACCGTCCATCTCCTCTCGGTCGAAGAGTAACTACTAAGGAAATCCTTTCTGGATTCCGACGTCGGGACTGAGGGTCACTTCAAGGGGTCTAGTCAGAATTGTCAGAACCTAAGTACAAAGAGGTCTTATTATGACCGGTGAAGGTAGAGGAATTCATCTAACCGATTACTAAACAACTGCGTAGTCCCCTTACTCCCCACCCCACCTACACCCAATAACAACAAGTCAGAGATTCAGGGTGAGAAACGCTGGGGTACCTGATGTCGTACGTCCTAAGGGACGGGAAGTCATAGAGGATCTCAAACGAGTCTGAATACAGGTAACTCAGCTACTACAGTGGGTTGGTACAGTGGGGGACGGGAATCAGAAAGGGTCGTAGTCCCAGAAAAGGTCACTCAGTAGAGAAACGTAGTCCACCGGTTTCATAACCTGGAAGTCGAAATCGTAGTCAGGAAGGTCACTTATAAGTCCCAACTAAAGGAAATCCTAACTTAAGGGATCTCAGAAGAAGGATCTCAGGTTCCTTAAGGGTTCTCAGAAGTGGTCGTGGTGTCAAACTTTCGTAGTCAAAAAGTCACGAGTCGGAAGAAATACCAGGTCAAGAGTGTAGACATGTACTGATGACCTTTTTGGTATCGAAACTCCAGTCATTTCACTACAGAGACGAAAAATTGTACGATAGATCCAAATAGTATCGAAAGGAATGTTCCTCGTACGTAGAAAATTAAGGTACCGTCGTCAATTGGAGCTCCATTAAAACCTCGGGTTCTTTTATTTTAGACGGTGACAAATATGAAGAAGGGGTAGATAAACGGTACTTCACTACCTGACCTACGGTACTAGAATTAAAAAATTTACAACTCAAAATTCGGTTGAAAAAGTAAGAGGAGAAAATGGAGGTAGTTCTCCGAGAAATCAAGGAGAAATGAAAGACGTATCTATTTTATACGTATAGACTCCAATAACTATAAAGAGGATCTTTAGAACTAAGGTCGAAAACTAAGTAGGTCGGACCGTAAAGTGTACTACATGAGACGTATATTCAATTTATTCGTCCTACTGTTATATGTCGGAACTTCATGAGGAAAGGGTCAAAACTTGGTCAGGTACAGACTAAGATTGAACAAAGAACTGGACGTATGTCCAGAGAGTCCTCAATCTATTCCACCAGACCATAAGGGTAGAGAACTTCTTAAAAGGTGTCAAACAACACCAGGTGTGTCAGTCTCCGAAATCATATCAGTCACTTCGTCTTCATCTACAAAAAGACCTTAAGGGAACGAAAAAGACACTAGGTCGTCTACAACCGCTAAACTAGAGACCAAGGAGACATGTACATACACGAGTCAGTACAGGATGAGAAACGTTGGAGTACCTGACATCGAGTGGTTCGAGGAAAAAGGTACCCTAAAGGATCCTTTCTTATGACCTCACCCAACGGTAAAGGAGGTGGTCCCCTAGTAGGGTTGGGTCCCTAGTTTGAACGTAGAGAACGGAACCGTCCGTATAAGTAATGGTGACACGGTGAACCCTTCGGCAAACATTTAAGTCGAACATGTAGACCTTCAAGAACCAAGTGTATGACAACTTCGGACCAAACTCGTAAAAGAACGACCGTACACTTTTACTCTCCTTAACTTACCAGCAAACTTGTAAGAAACCGTAACGGGAAGAAACTTAAACCTTACTTTTGTGGAAAAAGTCAGGACACCGGTAACGATCTCCCCCCACCCTGTACAAAAATTTCAAACCTAACAACCAGAGACCATTGGCTTTACCATAACTTTAGAAACAATCTTTACTACAGAAAATTACATAGTCTCTACTTAGGGATATACTGTTATCGTTATCATTTATAAAATATTTTGATATTATTTCAGATCTTTTCTGTATATGTATATATAACGTATATATATAATATATAAGACGCATATAGATCTTTTCTGTTTTTGATCAAATTTTTCTATGTACGTGGGTTCACAAGTATCGTCGTGATAAATGTTATTGGTCCTGTACCTTCGTTGGATTCACAACTTACCTGCACAGGTTAATTACCTATTTCTTCTACACCACACATATGTGTGTCTCTGTCTGTGTGTATGTGTTACCTTATAATCATTTGGTACGTTTCTTACTTTATTACGGAAAAGATTGTATACATACCTGGACCTCTAATAGTATGATTCACTTCAGTCAGTCCATCTCTTTCTATTTGTAATATACGAGAATTTACACCTTAGATTTTTAATTATACCTACTTGAATAAATGTTTCGTCTTTACTTAAGTGACTGTATCTTTTGTTTCGGTGCCAATGGTTTCTTTTTCCCCTCCCTATTTAATTCTCAACCCTAATTATCTATGTGTGATGATATGTATTTTATCTGTTTATTGTCCCAAATGATATATCGTTACTCTTGATGTAAGTTATAGAATATTATTGGATATTATCTTTTCTTGAACTTTTTATTATACATACATTCAAATACATACAAATTTATACATAAATTTATATATACGTATTTATTGTCTTAATGAAACGAGATGTGGACGTTGATAATGTTATACCATTTAATCGATATGAAGTCGGATTTTTTCCTTCGGTACACATTTTGTTTGTAAATAGTAAAGAGAATTCCTCTTTGACGTTTAGTCTCAAGATTCTTTCCAAAAAAATTACTAATTTTATTAGTAACAAAAAGAAACTGAAAAATTTAACTATAGAAGTCCACAAAAATACATAAACACACTGTCAAACAAAGATTGATGTATCAATGTCATTTTGGGGGTTTCCTTACAATTTAACTCTGAAAACATCGTGATATCTCGGAGTAATCTTACAGGTCTCCTTAGAAAATGAAACTTCAGATATCTGACGAAAACTAGAAAATGACATCTCACACGGACCGGGACACTCAGAGTAAAGTGTGGTAAGACGTGCAAATTGTGTACGTATCATACACACACTCACACTCCCACACAGGCCCATTATGACGAGTAAACCCACATGGGTCAGTTTTATTAAAACCGGGTATTAAATATACATATTCACATTTTAACCTAAGAACCGTAAAGTTTCAGAAAAAGACCGAAACATTTTAAATAAAAACTGTATGCTTTAAGATGTTGATCATCCTACTTTCCGTCCAAAACGATCGTAAACCTATACAAATGAACTCACTTAGTAAAATCGTACAAAGAATTGAAAAATGAGTTTACATATTTTATACTCGAGAGACTTTTCTCTGATCAAATTTAACAAAGAAGGGGTACTCTCAAAAACGATCTTGAATCTCTTCTTTTTGAGACCTTCCTTTTCGTGTGGTCGACGGATTTGGATGGACCATAATAGAACCAGGTCAGTAAGAGAACAACTTCACAGTCAAAGAATTGGATATTTTAATTCCTCAACCTGACGACGACGATGCAGCGAAGTCAGCACAGGTTGAGACACGCTGGGGTATCTGTCGTCGGGTGGTCCGAAGGTACAGAGACCCTAAGAGGTCCGTTCTTGTCACCTCACCCAACGGTAAAGGAAGAGGTTACGTACTTTCATTTTTCACTTTCACTTCAGCGAGTCAACACAGGTTGAGAATCGCTGGGGTACCTGACGTCGGATGGTCCGAGGAGGCAGGTACCTAAAAGGTCCGTTCTCATGATCTCAACCTGATCCAGTAGAAATTCTAGACTAAGTAACCATTCTAAAAGTAAACTAACGTGAAATAACGTAATGAAAAAGTAAATCACCATCTACGGGTACTTGTTAGGTGACGACTACATTTTTGTGTGTTGCACTCTCAACACTCAAACAGGCAAATGCAAAATAAGAGTGACTCTTGACATATCGGGTCCTTGATCGGCAAGTCATCGAGACTCATTTGACAAGACTTCTCCGTCCTCTCCTCGGTCATATATACTTAAACCCCCGGTCCTTTATGTCTATCAGTTCGTATGTAGAACCATTTTGTAATGATGATTAGTGTTTCTTGTCGATAGTGTTCAATTACTAAAATCACGGAAACACTCTTCTATGTTCTTAGACCCCAGTAACTTTAAGAAGGGCTCTATACGTAGATTGAGAGATACTCAAACAAATAGATTTTGTCCCTTACGGAGGAAGACAAAAAAGTAGGATTTATGGAAAGTCCTACGTAACAACCAACCACTGATGGACTCAAGACTGAATTGCGAACATATTGAACGACAATGTATAGAAAAATTTCAAATTAGTCATCATGCACCAATAAGTGTTATAAAATTGCAGTCATGGAGACTGAATAAATTGAAACGATTTAACACTTTATATGTATCATCTCACAAATATTCAAGAGACACGTAAAATTCGACATTATCAATACTTTCTTGTGGTAACATAAATGAAGATTCGAATTCTTTTTCTGAAAGACATCTGGAACCGTCAGGGACGGACAAAGACTTCTGTAAGGGATGGGGTCGGAGAATGTAGGGAGTCCTGGTGATAACGTTAAAATTTCAATTAACAAGGAAACGGAAAGAAATATCAGAATTGTGTGTGTGTGTGTGTGTGTGTGTGTGTGTGTGCGTGCGTGCGTGCGTGCGTGCGTGCGTGTGTGTGCATAAGGATTCACTTACTAACCAACAGACGAAAACTTGAAAGAGAAGTATCTTTTCATAGTATCGTATATATCAGAAAACGTTCAACCGAAAAAAACAAGTTGCGACAAGACCCCTAAGTATGAACGATGACATATCGACATCAACTAACAAACGACGACTTAACAAAAACACATGACATGAAAAATAAAAGGATAAGACGGTTACCTGAAAATGTAAGGATCAAACATACAAATAAACCAAGAACAATAATTCAAGGTAAAGTACTGTACATTTTAGTAAAAGGTCACAATATTCTTTCGATCGTTGAAGGGTTTGTGAATTAAGTAAGAAATTTGTAGAGTTGGTCTATTACTCTTAAAGTGTTGTTTTAATAATAGATCTTTTGACGTCAAGGACACAGTCTCCCTTAACTCACGTTCGGGGTACTTACTTCCTTAGTTGCTAAAGTAACACCTTTAATCTTCGTCTACGAAGATTCAACTCCCTAAAAGGGACTCTTGTCGTGAAAAACAACCGACACAGTACGAATTTTAAGTAGAACCAACTTTCCTTAAAAACGCGGACCAACGATTTGGACTATACTGAAAACTTATGTCTACTGATACTTTTTTATTTTCAAATACACCAAACTTTAAGTACTTAAAAGTGGCAACGGAAAAAAGAAGAAGAACCAACGAATAGATCGCAAAGGGGAGCAGAGGGTTGAAGGATTTCCATAGGCACAAAAACAAAACTACAGGTACGTGAAGTCCCCTTCAACGATGGTGGAGACCGAGACCTTCACCCGGAACCCTCCGGAGTCGATTAGACGCCTCAGGTACGGGGAGACAGGTCACTATCTCTCGAACATTGGGTTTTGTAGGTCAGTCTAACTCATAGTCATGAGAACAAACGGAGACGTAAGACCAACTAATTTGATGAGACTCTGCGGTCGGAATTGCACTTCAATAAGGTTCCATGGTTCTTCTTTGCTCCGGGACCTACTGTATAGTTCGATGGTATAGTTTAGTGGGTGTTCGAATGGGTAGGATGAAGATTCGAAATTCAATGAAATCAAAAATATTTAAGGGGAATACAGTAAATTGATCAAATTAATAGTCATCAATTGAGAGTATATCCCGGACGGTATACGGAATACCGTAGGAAATTTCATCTATGTCAATAATAAAGATAAGATATCTATACCTTCGACTCTACACCTCTCCACTTCCCTGACCAGGTTCTAGTATGTCGATTATTTGTCAGGTTAGGTCTGTCACACCGAGGTCTCAGGTTCAAGTTAAATCCATGGAACCTACGAACGTTGAATCACGTAGGGTTGGCTACATAGAAATATATACAAACGAAAGTGTACTCAACCGAATGGGACTATATGTACCTCTGAAAGGGGTTTTGATGAAACAACTGTCATGACTGTAATACAAACAAGTGATTTAAATTTCTGTTCTTTTTTTTCCACGGGGGAAAGTGGACATTAATTGTATCTCTTTTATAAGTTCTTCGACATTGATCATAACTGAGGGAAACGACCCCACCCAAGAGGAATTTCTTGGATTAAAATTAGAATTAACGATCCCTTAAGTAAGTGTAAAAACCACTTAAAGATTTATTAAATGAGTTGTGTGGAATCATCACATTATCACAATCAGCGAGTTAGTACAGGCTGAGAAACGCTGGGGTCCCTGACATTGGGTGGTCCGAGGAGACAGGTACCCTAAGAGGTCCGTTCTTATGACCTCACCCAACGGTAAGGAAAGAGGTCCCCTAGAAGGACTGGGTCCCTAGCTTGAACGCAGACGACGTAACGTCCGTCTAAGAAATGGCAGACTCGGTGGTCCCTTCCCGTGGAAAGGATCCACGAGTAATGTCTGGGTCCTGATGGTATCCGTAATCTTTGTATCTCTACGATCGTCTAAGAGGGTCATGAGAAACCCTCTGTCTGAGTGGTCGTTCATGTTTCCACTAATCTTTACGTCCTCTTTGAGAGGAGTCGACGGACGACTACACCTCTACACGAAGCGTCTCGGCACAGAACTCAAAAGGTCCCTCTTGCTTTTACGAAACGAAAACAAGAAAACCTTCACCTACTTTATTATCCGTTCCTTTGTGGCGTCAGTTTTCGTACCTTTATTCTCTCGTTCTGAACGAGTCCCTTGGTATTCCTTTTCTTAAAACTGTCATATTTTGAACTCGTCAGTGTGACCCTTTCTCCCCCTGGACTACTATCTTCTACCGACACGGAGTCTCAAGTCTACGACAGGACACCTCATCGACATCACGGCTTCAGACACTCGACCCACACTATAAGTTCACGTCAAATTACTCCAAGTGAGACCGTCGAAACGCCCCCACTATCTAAATTTCTTACTCTGCTCTGTAAACCTTTAGATCTAATCTTGTGTCACTCCTCCATACTGTCTCCTCCATTGCACTGATCTTACTCTGATCTGTCTTCCTTCCAGAAAAAAAAAGAATGATTCAAATAAAAAATTTACATATATATTACTGATTTAGATAGGGTCACAAAGTCGGTGACTCCTAATGAACAATAGGAAGGAGAGAGGGTGGAAGGATCCGAAATCCAAACCTTTTTGACAGATAGTTTTATTTAAAGTCAGGAAACAAAAGAAAGAAAAAAAAAAAAATTACACCGTCCATTTTGATTAACACGACAGTTTTATTCGTGAATTTTACTATAATCCAACTACGTTTTCATTAACACAAAAAAGTGACAACTTGAAACGGTATACTATAACCTTATCTAAGAATTTATGTACACCAATACAATATGTAGTAAACTTACGTGTAAAGAACGAAATACAAAAAAACGATTACTGCATAATGAACGACAAACATAAGATAGTCTGACATCTTTACTACAATCTGTTTTTCGTTTAAGTTCGTTAAAAAAATAAGTCGAAGTTTGACCCCACATTTCGCCGTCTCTGTTGAGCGTTGTAGTTGTTGTGTAAACCGGGTCCTTAACGATTGCTTACTTGTTACGTCACCACCACCGAGTTCTTCAAAACGTTCCCTCTACTCTCGGAACTTCTACTCCTCGTGTTACCGATCAGTAACGTTTCATTGTTGTTGGTTGACTCTCGGTAGTAACTTCGATTAGGAGAATGTTGATGCACTCTTCAACGGTTTCTTAAGTCACAACTGATAGGGTGTCAGTAAACCGTAAACTTCGTTTAACCTTTCTACTTTTTCGAGTTGTTCATCACGGAGCACTGGACTGGTTTTTTTTTTTTTTCCCAGCGAGACCTCACAGCAGAGAATAAGATACTTTGTCGTTTGGTAAAGAACTAACTTAACACTACACGTTACTTTTCACCTAAAATATACTGTTGACCGTTCGTGGTCGAGTCACCAATCAGGCTCAGCTTCGAGGTTTCGTGAAGGGTTTCGGTTTGAACGTGGGTTTTGCCAGTACCAGTGACCGTCAGACGACGGCCAGAGTAGGTAATGTCGAAAGACTTAGGGCCACTTTACTAGTGCAGACTCTTTGTACGAGTCGTTTAACTACACTACGTGACTTTTGACGTTGTGGGCGTCGGCCGGTCGTTTTTTCCGGGCTAAGAAGACGTACTGTCACGACTTGGTGTGCGGTGCGCTGGTCGTGAAGTTACTTAACCCGATGTTTCAAAACGGAGTAGACGGTATTGGAGAGCGGTTGACTATGGTGAAGAAGTTCGTAGAGTTGTTGAAAAACGTCCCTTTTGCGAAGGTATTGGTCGTCCTCCGTCTTTTACGAAAGGTTCTCAAGTAACTTAGGACTTCATACCTAAAAATACGAAGTCCTTATTTGTTTGGATAAAGAGGGACCGTTTTTTTACACAACAAACATTACCAAGGATAAAACTAATTAGTTCCACACAAACTCGGATCAATATTACTAATTTTTAAGGAACAAGTTTTGGTGTTAATGAAATCATGGTTGGATTATTATTTCAAACGGGACACTCGACAAAGTTTAGGACTTTCTACTAAAATACTTTCACGATGTGAGTTATACGGTCGTTTAAACCTTTTGAGTCGTCACCGGTGTCCTGACCTTTTCCAGTCAAAAGTAAGGTCAAGGTTTCTTTCCGTTACGGTTTCTTACGAGTTTGATGGCGTGTCAACGTGAGTAGAGTGTACGATCATGTCATTACGAGTTTTAAGAGGTTCGGTCCGAAGTCGTTATGCACTTGACACTTGAGGGACTACAAATTCGACCAAAATCTTTTCCGTCTCCTTGGTCTCTAGTTTAACGGTTGTAGGCGACCTAGTACCTGTTTCGTTCTCTCAAGGTCTTTTTGTAGATAAAGACGAAATAACTGATACGGTCTCGGAAACTAACACACCTAGTGTTATTTGGAACCTTTTAAGACTTTCTCTACCCTTATGGTCTGGTGGATTGGACGGAGAACTTTTTAGACATACGTCCAGTCCTTCGTTGTCAATCTTGACCTGTACCTTGTTGTCTGACCAAGGTTTATCCTTTTCCTCATGCAGTTCCGACATATAACAGTGGGACGAATAAACTGAAGATACGTCTCATGTAGTACTCTTTGCGACCTGACCTTCTTTGTGTTCGACCTTAGTTCTAACGACCCTCTTTATAGTTATTGGAGTCTATACGTCTACTGTGGTGGGAATACCGTGTTTCACTTCTCCGCGATTTTTCGGAGAACTACTTTTGCTTTCTCCTCTCGCTTTTTCGACCGAATTTCGAGTTGTAAGTCTTTTGCTTCTAGTACCGTAGGTCAGGGTAATGAAGTACCCTTATCTACCCCTCTGTCACCTTTGTCACAGTCTGAAATAAAAAACCCCGAGGTTTTAGTGACGTCTACCACTGACGTCGGTATTTTAATTTTCTGTGAATGAGGAACCTTCTTTTCAATTACTGGTTTGATCTGTCATATAAGTTTTCGTCTCTGTAATGAAACGGTTGATTCCAGGTAGATCAGTTCCGATACCAAAAAGGTCACCAGTACATACCTACACTCTCTACCTGACACTTCTTCCGACTCGCGGTTTCTTAACTACGAAAACTTGACACCACAACCTCTTCTGAGAACTCTCAGGGAACCTGACGTTCCTCTAACTTGGTCAGGTAAGACTTCCTCTAGTCGGGACCCTAAAGAAACCTCCCTTACTACGATTTCGACTTTGAGGTCATGAAACCGGTGGAGTACACTTCTCAACTGAGTAACCTTTTCTGAGACTACGACCCTCCCTAACCCCCGTCCTCCTCTTCCCCTGTTGGCTCCTACTCTACCGACCTACCGTAGTGCCTGAGCTACCTGCACTCAGACTCACTTGAGGCCCTCAACCACTACCTGTCCCTCCGGACCGCACGACGTTCAGTACCCCAGCGTCTCAATCTGTGTTGACTCGCTGACTTGACTTGGTTTATTATTTCAATGAATTCACTTACTAGAAAATTAAAGGGAATTCTATAGTGGTACCCATGTATACGGTTAAAATAATCTGAAAATTTTTATAAATTTTATTGATTTCTAGACGTAATGAAGAAAATACTTGAGGTCTCCCTTCGGTAACATTAATGACTAATTTTCTTAATACGTATATTGACAAGACACATTCCTCTCATATGGTCTTACCACGAAACGTCTTTATACAAAAATGAGAGTGCACCAAAATTTTTTCACCCTCAAAGTAAAGGGGATTGTAGTGATAATGGTAACAGGAAACGAAACGCAGACATTAACTTACCTATTTTACTCATACCAGTATCGCTTTTTATTACGATTTCTTCCTCTTTAAATTTTCGGATCCCAAGACTTATGGTGTCTCACGTTTTGGTAACGGTCTCGATCTCCTGTTGAAACTTTTTTTACTGGGTGACACACTACAAGGGTACTGAGTCTTCGGGGAGTCCCATGACTTCTTTCACAGAATCCTACTCACAAGGTACTGGACTAAAGTAGGTAGTCCGGAAGGTCCCTCGGGTCCGAACAGAGGATGGAGGGGAGGGGTGGGTCCCAGAATTGACACAAGAGGTGGGAATTAAGAAAGAACAGAGACGACGTATGTCTAGTAAAGGGAAGGGAGGTACTTTGACCGGACCTACGATGCGAAGGGAGTCAAGAGTCGGAAAAGAGTTTAGGGCGTTAGAAATAAAACGACGAGTCAAATCGTAAATTGGACTTTACGTTAACATAAAGAGAGATAACAAAGATGAGACAATTAAAGTTGTGAAGTTTCTCTAAAATTTCAGAGATTTCCGGTCTCAAATCTTTACCACACTCTCCGTTTTTCAACATTTGCAATTACTTCACGAAATCTGAGTTTAGGTCAACCTAATACTAACAAGCAACTGACTAACGAACACTATGAACAGTAGAAAAAAAAATTAGAGGGGGTGGGGGCGGAGAACCTAAATCTCTGAAAAAAAAAATTCAAGAAATAAGGACTTTCAAGTCAAGATACTTGTCTTGATATATATATCACTTTGTCCCATTAAAACCCGACATCAACCATAAACACTAAACTCCCCTAACACGAGTCATTTACGTCAAAAAATAATAACTATGATAAAATCTATATAGTATTAAATGATTAGGTAACGACAACAATCTGATAAATCTAAAAAAAAGGTCAAAAATGAGACTATCTATTACCAAGGGACTCACGAAAACTAGTTCACACCACGAAACCAAGTCAATAAAGGAGGCATATGTAAAAAGTTCAACCGAATGAGCTAGCTTCCCATACTTGTAAAAATACGAAGAATGATGTTTGAGTACGACCAACGTCATTAAATGTCACGATTGACGTCGAATGCTCATGTATTAAAATGAATAAAAAAAGGAATAACGTTAGGTTCCGAAGAAACGGATAGAAAGGATATAAGAGGGAAAAGATATCGGTTTCTGATCGGTATATTAAAATAAGTCATTTCATACTACTCACCATGAACCGTGGTTAAGTGTAGATGAAGTCAACCTTCCAAGAAAAGGTAAGGGTCGGGGTTCTATGTCGTTTAGAGTAACCAATTTATGTTTTTACTTTATTAGATAACCGATGATTATCCTCTCTTTATGACTAAAAAAACATCTTGAGTTCTATACTAATTACTGTCTTATCTATTACTGGTTGTGTGTAATGGTTTTTCGTTAATAAGGCGAACAAAAGACATTATCCTTTAGTCCTACAATGGAGTATTATTTCCTCATTGGGTCAATTATTACAGGTGTTGTCAAGGTAAAGTCTTCACTCTTTTTAACTGTACTCCTTCATTTCTCAGAACGGGTCCCCGCCACCGTCCACAGTCCCGACCGCAGGTTTAACCTCGTCAGTCCGAGGTACCCGGTTCGAATTCGTCGTGTAATATAACGAAGAAAGGATTGGATTTGAAAGGTAACTAAGTTATTTATAAAAGTTCACATCGACAACGAACATAATATGTATGTATAAATGTATGTGTACGATAAATATATTTTTATTATACCAAAGGGTCCACCGAGTCACCATTTCTTAGTCGGACGGTTCGTCCTCTTTGTTTTCTATACCCAAACTAAGACCTAACCCTTCTAGGGGACCTCTTCCTTTACCGTTGGGGGAGGCCATAAGAACGGACTCTTTCAGGGCACCTGTCTCCTCGGAGCGTCCGATGTCAAGTACCCCAGAGTTTTTCAACTTATGTTGAATCACTGATTTGTTCTTTATGCATATGAATGTATAAATTTTATCTATGTACGTACGCAAATGTATAAAAGTGTGAAATATATTTTATTGATACAATGTCATTGATGTAAAGTATGTGTCGATGAATATACCACACAACGAAAACAACAAGCCAGAGATTCAGTACAGGAAGAGAAACGCTGGGGTACCCGACATCTTCCGTTCTGAAGGGGCAGGAAGTGGTAGAGGGTCTCGAACGGGTTTGAGTCCAGGTAACTAGACTACCACAGTAGGTTGGTAGAGCAGGAGACAGTAGGGGAAGAGGAGGACAGAAGTTAGAAAGGGTGGTAATCCCAGAAAAGGTCACTCAGTCAAGAAACGTAGTCCACCGGTTTCGGAAGCCGAAGTCGTAGTCAGGAAGGTTACTTATAATTCCCAACTAAAGGAAATCATAACTGACCAACCTAAAAGAACGTCAGGTTTCCTGAGAGTTCTCCGAGGTTGTGGTGTCAAGTTTTCGTAGTTAAGAAGTAGTAAGTCGAAAGAAATACTAGGTTGAGAGTGTAGGTATGTACTGACGACCTTTTTAGTATCGAAACTGATCTGCCTGGAAACAACCGTTTCATTACAGAGACGAAAAATTATACGACAGATCCGACCAGTGTCGAAAAGAAGGTTCCTCGTTTACAGAAAATTAAAGTACCGACGTCAGTGGTTGACGTCACTAAAACCTCGGGTTCTTTTATTTCAGACTGGGACAAAGGTGACAAAGAGGTAGATAAGGGGAACTTCACTACCCTGGCCAACGGTACTAGAATAAAAAAACTTACAACTCAAAATTCGGTCGAAAAAGTGACAGGAGAAAGTGAAAGTAGTTCTCCAAGAAACTTTTGTGTATCACCGGAAATTATTCTCTCTTGATAAGTGGGTGTTCAATCATAAGTTCGACTCTATAAGAAAACAACGACTTTTAATAATAATACTTAATTAACAGGACATATGAGCCAAACGGAATTTCGTTACACACGTAATATGGGTATTTCGTGAACGAGATACATCACGAGAATCTCTCACCACCATAGACTTGTCGTTGAGTCAGTGGATTCGAAAAGTAAATAAGTCTAGATAAAAAGGTGGAAAACAGAAGAGATAATTACCACTTATAAGAGGAAACAAAATAAAAAAAAAAGACTATTCCCAGATCATAAATCATATATATAAAAATTTTTTGGGATGTTGAGTTGTTGTTTTTCTGTTTTTTTTTTTTGCTCGTTTCCTAAACTTGTTTGTAAAAAGTTTTTTTCTATCTGTTTACCAGTTATAGGTGTACTTCTCTACAAGTCATAGTAATCGTATTCCCTTTATATTTAGTTTTAGTGTTTTACTCTATGAAGTCTGGATGGTCCCATAGATATTTGTTTATTGTTGACAACCACTCCTGTACCTCTTTAGTCTTGGAAGTACGAAACGACCATCCTTCCATTCTGTCGTGTCGGCCATGTCGGAGACACCTTTTTTCAGGGTTTCAAGAAGTCTTTCGATGTATATCGATAGTATGCTGAGTCATTAAGGTGAAGATACACATATTGACTCTTTACCTTTGCATACAGGTGTGTTTTTAAACATGTACTTTACAAGAGCCGTCGTGACGAATAGTATCGGTTTTTTTTTTTTCGTTGAGTCTACAGGTATGCGACTACTTACCTGTTTATTTTGCCCCAGATAAGTGTATTACCTTATAATGTCTCGGTAATTTCCCTTGCTTCATGACTGTGTCCGATGTTGTACGTACTTGAAATTGTTGATACGATTCATTTTCTCCGGTCTGTGTTTTCCTATGTGTAAGAAACTGAATCATAGATACTCCACGATCCTTTTCCATTTAAGACTGTGACTTTCATCTAATCTCCACTGGTCCTTAACCCTCAATGTCCATGGACCCCAAATTGCCAATCACAAAGACAAACCCCATTGTTTTTTCAAAACCCTCGTCTGTCACCACTACCACCGTGTTGTGATATACATTAATTAGCGTCACTTAATATGTAAAATCTGACCAATTTTGTATCATTTACACTATGTAAGTCAAGTCAGTGAGTTGACACAAACTGAGAAACGTTAGGGTACTTGACGTCGTGCGGTCCGAAGAGACAGGTAGTGGGTGAGGACCTCGAACGAGTTTGAGTACAGACACTCAGCCACTACGGTAGGTTGGTAGAGTAGGAGGCAACAGGGGAAGAGGAGAGCGGGAGTTAGAAAGGGTCGTAGTCCCAGAAAAGTTTACTCAGTCGAGAAGTGTAATCCACCGGTTTCCTAACCTCAAAGTCGAAGTCGTAGTCAGGAAGGTTACTTATAAATCCTGACTAAAGGAAATCCTACCTGACCAACCTAGAGGAACGTCAGGTTCCCTGAGAGTTCTCAGAAGAGGTTGTGGTGTCAAGTTTTCGTAGTTAAGAAGTCGAAAGAAATATCAGGTTGAGAGTGTAGGTATGTACTGATGACCTTTTTGGTATCGAAACTGATCTGCCTATAAACAACCGTTTCGTTACAGAGACCGAAAAATTATACGACAGATCAAACTAGCATGGAAAAGAAGGATCGTCGCTCGTAGAAAATTAAAGTACCGACAACGACGACGACGACGATTCAGTGAAGTCAACACAGGCTGAGACACGCTGGGGTATCTGACGTCGGGTGGTCCGAGGGAGCAGGGACCCTAAGAGGTCCGTTCTTGTGACCTCACCCGACGGTAAAGGAAGAGGTAGAGGAAACAAAATCTTAGCTCTTTTTGAAATTTTGAATCCCGTTACAGAAAAAGTTCATTTATAACCATGTTCATTGGTCACTATCATCCGTAAGTCACTTAATTACTTACTTATATAGTTCGTCATTCAGTCTAACTAACTTACCTGACATAATATTTCCTGAGTAAATCAACGTTCCCCCGTCTTAATCGACTTCTCTTTCCTATCAAATAATCGAAAAGTATACCCTTAAGGAACCCTATCAAACACCGAAGTCTGTAACGATCTGTATCTTCAAGTTTACTACATTAGTCTTACGAAAGACTCGAAGAGAAAGGAGACACTACTGAAAGAAGAAGTCCTTTCAAGAATGGTGTATTTCTACTAACGGTCGTCGAGATCCCAGTATAGTAAGAGTGTTTGTCGTTAGGTCTTCCTCCACATCGGAAGAGGTACACATAATGTCTAAAGAACCTCCTTAAGACCAGAACGAATCCAATGTACAAGTGGGAAATCTGGTCCGAGACACTGACTTCTCACTACGGCAGACAATCTGGTCGGAACTCAGTGTAGGGACGGATATAGTAGAGAAGTGAGAGGGTGTCTTCTCACATGTGACACAGACTATCGAGGCGACCTTTATAGACCCTACCTTCTCCCCATGAGGGGTCAGCTCTCTACCATGGTTTGTCTACCTTTGTCTACAAAAAATGTAGGACAGGAAACCAGTCGGTCGTGCGTAAACTTGAATATGTGTGTATGTATGTAAAAGAAAAAGTTATATAATTTATAGTTTCCTCAATAGTGGAATATATTACGTCGACAGGGTAAATGTTGGTTGTTATGTGAATTGAAGGGGTGGGGTTTCATCTGTAAGGTTCCAAATCGGGACTACGACGTAAACCGAGATTTAAAATCGAGAGATTCACTATACATAAAAACAGTCAGTAAACATCTGTGTAGAAGAGTACTCGACCGTTGAGTACCGACAATAAAATCACTCATAGGGGGGTTGTTCGACTATAGATCACGAAATATAAGTAATACAACAAATTAGACTGGTTATTAGGTTCGTCCGGTCATCATGTATAAAATGACTACTTCTCAGTCCGAGTCTCTAATCCAAGGAACGGGTTCCAGTATATCGAGCATAACATCTAATATCTATCTTAAATCCAAACTGACTAACCCCTCCAATTCAGATAGAGGAATTAGTCATAAGACGGGTATAACAGAGATTTGTAAACTCCGAGTCAGTATACCCTCCTCTTCCGTTACCGTGGGGTGAGGTCATGAGAACGGACCTCTTAGGGTACCTACCTCCTCGGACCATCCGACGTCAGGTACCCCAGCACTTCTCAACCCGTACTGACTCACTGAAGAGACAGTGAAAAAAGTGAAAGTACGTAACCTCTTCCTTTACCGTTGGGTGAGGTGACAAGAACGGACCTCTTAGGGTCCCTGCCCCTTCGGACCACCCGACGGCAGATACCCCAGCGTGTCTCAGCCTGTGTTGACTTCACTGAATCGTCGTCGTCGTCGTAAATAGACGGCTTTGTCACCAATCTCCACCCTTTCTCTGTCGTAGTCTCATAGACTACAAGAAAGATCTCCCAAACCGAGACCTATCAACTATTTATAGTCGATGAAAGAAAAAATCTATTTCGTCATTAACGTTTTCTCCCGTACTTCATCTTTTACAAGTCAAATGAATGAGAAGTTTAATTCACTCCTTTTCTTGAGACACTAAGGTCTTACTGAGAACCTTCGTTTACTGGAATGAATTCTTCAGGAGTATTATGTCTCACATGTCTGTTTAACTATTAGTCCATAGTAAATAAAGGTCCAGTCAAAAATATAAAGATCCATGACCCTAATTTGATATCCTGAAAGGTTGTTGTTCATGGACCATTATTGAAGATGAATGTACTCTTCAAACCGTTATGTGACGCAATTTTGAACCTTCAAAGTTCTTCCGATTTAAAGTTTTGACAATACTTCGATCACCGACAACTTTTTAAATTGAAATTCCAATTTCGGTCTAAAGATTCAAACTTTGATTCAACGACTGTAAATCAACCGTTTACATACAAACCATCCTCAAACTAAGGGACCACCGAGTTGACCGTTTCTTGACGGACGTTACGTCCTTTAGACCCAAACTAGGGACCCAACCCTTCTAGGGGACTTCATCCCTTACCGTCGGGTGAGGTCATAAGAACGGACCCTTTAGCGTACCTGTCTCCTTGGACCACCCGATGTCAGGTACCCCAGTGTTTTCTCAGTCTGTACTGACTGATTGTAAAAAGAAAGTGACGAATTTTTAATTGACCTACCATTCTTGTCGGACAACACTGAGTCGTCTAATCCAAGGAACAAGAGTTACTAACCAAGAGTCGTTACCCATTAAAACGGGGGTTCAACTATAAACCGTTACAGGCCACTACAAAACCCAACAGTGATGACCCTCAACTCCCCCTAAGAGGGACATAGATCACCCGTCTCTAGTCTCTACTTGTAACTTGTAGGACGTCACGTGTCCTGTCGGGGACTGCTGTGTCTCATAAACCGGGGTATTACAGTTATCACGGTTCCAATTCTTGGGGACGACATATTAGAAGGAACAGGTTCCTGTACACACGTCATTTGGTCAGTTCGGTGAAAATTAATCACATATGAATACATGGACGGTAACTTTTAATTTGTATGTGTGTGTGTGTGTGCGTGTGTGTGAGTGTGAGAGTGTCTGATCACTAGGAGGAGATTCTTCTAGACTTATCTCCTCGATCTGGTTTTTTATTATTATTGTTGATGTTCGATGACTCAATAGGTGATGACTCCGTCTTGAAACTCGTACTCGATCAGTCTCCCGGTCGAGTCTAAGTTCCCTTCTCCCTTTATCTAGGATAGATGGAGAAGTGACTTTCGTGTCGTTTCTCGACAACCAAAAGAAATTACATGGTACTTATGAATTGTAGTCGTAAATCGAGTCACCATCTCTTAGATGGACGACTATGTCCTCTCCGTCCAAATTAGGGACCCAACCCTTCTAGGGGACTTCTTCCTTTACCGTTGGGTGAGGTCATAAGAACGGATCCTTTAGGGTACCTGTCTCCTCGGACGTCCCGATATCAGGTACCCCGTGTTTTCTCAGTTTGTACTGAATCGTTGATTTGTGCTGTTCATACATCAGTTACAATCGATATCAAAAATGACGATAAAATGGAAAAGACTTCGCAGTCACTCGGAACCGTGAATAACAGGGGAGATAAACCTTTTTTAAAGGGACCCAACCTACCCCCCTTCTGCCCTCTCTCCCTTCCTTCCTTCTTTTCTTTCTTCCTTTCTTCTTTCCTTTATTTAATATAGCGAGAGAATTAAGAATTTAGACGAGTTTATAGTCTTTACGAATAGTCTTTACGGAGGGGACTCATGGGACATACTTTATCGTAGGTGTACTGGTGTCATAGAAGTAGTCGAGAGAGTGGATGAGACTTAAATAAAAAGAAGTGTCATGTACAGTGATAGATGTAACATATAACAGACAGAGGTAATCTCAACTTATAAACAAGATAAGTAACGACACACAAGTCGTGAATGTCGTTGTGGACCGTGTATCATCGACATATGCGACTTACTTACTTACTTACTTATTTACTTGTTGTTGTCGTTTCGGTAAAACTATAGTGAAAATCCTTTTGCAACTCATTTTCTGACACATGAAAAATAAGGTTTCACTACAATCGGTGTCATAAGTATGTGGATTACGACAGTAGACAATACAGAAGGGCCTTCACAGACACACGAGTACCCTTCCTCCCTGTATTATAGTAGTAGGACTCACAGGACCGGGACAATATAGGGATTGAACTACCACTTAAGCACCCTCATCCCCCGTGTAGAAGATAACAAACACACAAGACGAAATACGGTTCATTTATGGTGTTACGACACATATATTAAACTCAAAGTACTTATACATCACTAATTTAATTTTCTGTCCCGACAGACGGTGGGTCAAAAAGTTCTATGATAAACGTAATAAAAACAATCCATTATTTCTACGGAATAACTGACAACTTTATACGGATGATTGGTACGACTGTAATATCAGTAAAAGAATAGTTTAATGGTGGATTGAAAAAAATCCCACTGTCAGAGTCTTAATTCCTAGAAGGAAACTGAAGTAAGTTTCACTCTGATATGGACAACATACTCCTCCTTTAAAGACCACTGGATCCCAAAAAATTTATTTGAAAAATTGAAATCTTACGAAAATCTATATGCCCTGTCACGTAAAATCTATATGCCCTGTCACAAGGAGACATGGGTACCATGGGTGAAAGGGACAACAATTGGAGACCATTCTGATACTCTAGAAGTAGTGTTGACTGTTTGGTTGACTATGTAATATAACTTCATTTCACGTATGAAAATAAGGTTCCACTGTGTCAAAATTTCCGATATAGGTCATCAAAGAATTTTGACTTTTAGTCATAACTTACACGTATGGTGTACACTCGAAGGACTAAGAACTTTTCTTTGCTTCATTGAAATATTAATTACCCGAATAGTCCTTCATTCTTTGAATTTTATTACACCCAAATTTCAAACTCATCCCTTTAATTGTTCATTAAACTTTGAACCCACAAGTATTTCTACAGTCCTCTTTGTAATTGTTGGACTCTATACGTCTACTGTACTGAGATTACCGTCTTTCACTTTTCTTTGATTTCTCGGAGAACTACTCCCACTTTCTCCTCTCACTTTTTCGGCCGAATTTTGAGTTGTAAGTTTTTTGTCTCTAGTACCGTAGGTCAGGGTAGTGAAGTACCGTTTATCTTCCCCTCTTTCACCTGCGTCACTGTCTAAGAGAAAAGAACCCAAGGTTTTAGTGACACCTGTCACTAATACGTTACTTTAATCTTCTGCGAACGAAGAACCTTTCTTTCGACCCTGTTTGGATTTATCGTATAATTTTTCGTTTCTGTAGTGAAACGATTGTTTCCAGACATATCAGTTTCGATACCAGAAAGGTTTTCAGTACATACCAACACTCTCAACCTGGTATCTTTTCCGACTCGTGGCTTCTTAACTACGAAAGCGTAACATCACGACCTCTTCTGAGAAATCTCCGGGAACCTGAAGTCCCTCTAGTTTAGTCAGTCGGGATTTCCTCTAGTTGGGATTGGTAAGTAACCTTCATGACTACGATTTCGACTTCGAGGTTGTGAAACCGGTGGACTATACTGCTCGGTTGAGTGACCTTTTCTGGGACTACGACCCTTTCTGACTTCCGTTTTACTCTTTTCCCACCGTCTTCTACTCTACCAATCTATCGTAGTGACTGAATTGTCTGTACTTGAATTCGTTTGAGGACCTCTATCATCTCCTGTACCTCCGGACTACAAGACGTCAGGAACCCCAGTGTCTCAGTCTGTACTGAATCGCTGACTTGTTGTTGTTTCTACCGTCCTACCCCAAACTAGTGGCACAATCGACAAGAAAACAACAAACCCTTTATACCCTAATATTGCACCAAACGAGAAGTATCTATTAGATAGGGATCTAATGACTTATGTTCCCGACGGGACCTCATCCTTTACACGGGGGGACCCTGCCGAAACCCTGAATCCTACGTCTTATTCGTCGGTTACCGAGTTTCCGACTTAAGACACCAATTTTAACCATATGTAAATCAGAATTCAGAAAGGGGATCCTGACAGATTGAAATTTAAAATATGACTTCGTATAATCTCTATACCCTTAAAACGATAAAGTCACCTTGGAAAATTAGTCGAAATTACGTCCGAACCCATTTCATTTAGAATTATGACAGAGAGAAAGTTCCGAAACGATCAAACGATAGGAGTTTCGTCTTTTCGTTGTTACTTCGTCGTGACGAAGAATTGAGACGAAAATAATTTAAAAGAAATATTAGGAGAAGATCAGGAAAAAATATGACATGATAACTTGGTATTCGTTTGATCATTTATTTTTAACATGAGTACCTTAAAATTTTAACAAAATTACTTCGAGACCTTCGTAGGGGTAAAGTCTTCTATAAAAAGGGATCAAACAAAAAATTTAAGATCTTTCATCCAGTCATCTTTATTTGGGGGAAATTAACCAAATTAATCTTTACCTTTTAACATACTCATCGAGTTAAACTTCACATCTAAATTTATTAAAATGACCCTAATTATAGTGAATTACCAAACTTGAATTTATTCAACGTAAATTAGTATCGAACATTAAAGAACTTTTCTAAAATTATAGTCTTTTTCACTTTCAGTGAGTCAGCACAGGCTGAGAAACACTGGGGTACCTGATATGTCAGGTACCTTAAGAGGTGTTTTATGACCTCAGCCATCTGAAAGGGAAGAGGTCCCCTAGAAGGGTTGGGTCCCTAGCTTGGGACCAGATGGTGGAACGTCCGGCGAAGAAATGGTCGACTCGACATTCTCTTCGGGCTCTTATGATTTCACCCATTGGATAGGGAAGAGGTCGCCTAAAAGGGTTGGGTCTCTAACTTGGTCCCAGAGGATGTAACGTCCACCTAAGAAATGGTTGACTAGATAGTCCCGTTGAGTATAATTTATAGAGTATAAATTATAGTCTTTCCTCCGGATTCACAACCTTATATAGATACGTATCCCTTTTTACAAACGGTACTTTATATTATAAACTGATACTTTAATAAAATCTTGACATAAAGAGTCTATCATACGGACTCTTATAATAAGAGTCAAGTCAACGAGTCAACACAGATTGAGAAGTGTTGGGGTACCTGACGTCGTGCGGTCCGAAGGGACAGGTAGTGGTTGAGGGTCTCGAATAAGTTTGAGTACAGGTAGTTCAGTCACTACGGTAGGTTGGTAGAGCAGGAGACAGTAGGGGAAGGAAGGACGGAAGTTACAAAGGGTCGTAGTCCCAGAAAAGTTTACTCAGTCAAGAAGTGTAGTCCACCGGTTTCATAACCTCAAAGTCGAAGTCGTAGTCAGGAAGGTTTCTTATAAGTCCTGACTAAAGGAAATCCTAACTGACCAAACTAGAGGAACGTCAGGTTCCCTGAGAGTTCTCAGAAGAGGTTGGTGTCAATTTTTCGTAGTTAAGAAGTAGCGAGTCGAAAGAAATATCAGGTTGAGAGTGTAGGTATGTACTGATGACCTTTTTGGTATCGAAACTGATCTGTCTGGAAACAGCTGTTTCATTACAGAGACGAAAAATCATACGGTAGATCCAACCGGTATTGAAAAGAAGGTTCCTCGTTGGCAGAAAATTAAAGTACCGACGTCAGTGACAGACGTCACTAAAACCTCAGGGGGGTTTTAATTTCAGAGAGTGACAAACGTAACAAAGGGGCAGATAAACGGCACTTCACTACCCTCGACTACGGTATCAGAATCAAAAGACTTGTAATTAAAATTCGGTTGGAAAAATAAGAAGAGAAAGTGAAAGTAGTTCTCCGAGAAATCAGGGAGAAGTGAAAGACGGTATTCAAACCACAGTAGACGTATAGACTCCAATAACTATAAAGAGGGTCGTTAGAATTAAGGTCGAACACGAAGTAGGTCAGGTTGCAAAGAGTACTACATGAGACGTATATTCAATTTATTCGTTCCACTGTTATATGTAGGAACTGTATGAGGAAAGGGTTAAACCTTGGTCAAGCAAGAAGGTACAGGCCAAGATTGACAACGAAGAACTGGACGTATGTCTAAAGAGTCCTCAGTCCATTCCACCGGACCATAAGGGTAGAGAAAGTCTTAAAAGGTGTCAAACAACACTAGGTAAGTCAGTTTCCGAAATCGAATCAGTCCCTTCGTCTTCATCTACAAAAGACCTTAAGGGAACGAAAAAGACACTAGGTTGTCTACAACCGTTAAACTAGAGACCAAGGAGACGGAAAACATTTAGGTCGAACTTATAGACCTTCAAGTGTCAAGTTCATGACAACTTCGGACCGAACCTCTTAAAACTCGTAATGAAACGATCACACGTTCTACTCACGCTAACACGCCATCAAACTTGTAAGAAACGGGACGGGAAGAAACCTTAACTTTACTTTTGCCTGGAAAAGGTCAGGACACCGGTGACGACTCAAAAGGTTTAAACGACTGTATGACTTACGTCCTGAAATTAGGTAGTAGAAAATTCTGACTTTATCGAGTCGACCTTAAGCTAGTGGAGGTGATCGACGCAAACATCATTACGAAGGATTCCGGGTGAACTCAAGTGTGAGGTCCTATAGACCGAGATCACTTACTAGTGTGGTAGTATCAATAGACCCAGTAAATATGGAAAAAAACATACCAAGAAGACATATAAAAACGGTGGAGAAGAATTATAAAAGACGAAGATAATCCAGGTATTACGAAAACAGGAAATAACACGGGTAGAAACGTACTTTACAAGGGAACCATAGAGATTAAAAGAACTTCTCTAGAGATCAGAAAGGGTAAGACAATAAAAGGAGACAAAGAAACGTACCAAGTGAATACCGAAAGAAACGAAATCTTAACAAATTTCACACGTAAGATGTCGACTTACCAACCTAAACTTCACGTCAATCAAACACAAGTATCTTGTGTATCCGATTGGTAAAATCGGCAGGGTATGACCCCTCTTGACATCGTGACTGGAGACCACTGGGACATCCCACTACATGACCGATGTCGGATTATACTTTGTTAACGGTAATACGAAATTCTTTACATCTTATGAGGATTCCCCGAAAACCAGAGGAAGGATTCCTTTATGACATATACAAAAATGAATCCAAACTCATCGAGGGACTACCTACCATAAAATAAATATGAAATTTTTTTATTTATGATCAAATGTAAATGAATGCCACGGTAGATTCTCATATAAGAGAGGACAGAAGGACGACATTGTCTACCTGTAACGTGGAATTTGTTTATTCGGTTCTAAGACGGAGTAAATACCAAACTAAATATACTCGTCACTATTATCGAGAAGATAATTTTGATATACCAATACGAAAGACGGACTATTTTGATTAGGTATAAGGACCTTTAAGGATGTATAGGACGTTTACATCGACATTTCCTTGTTATATTTACTAATGATGACCAAACTGTCCGTTCAACGGAATTGTATGGAACCAACTTATCACAACATAATCCTTATTATATACTTTGTGATCTGTGTAAGTAATTTTCATCTTTTATAGGTGGTTACAAAATTTTAATAAGAATTTCAGAACGGTTACGTCACTCTGTACTCTGTCTTTATTTTTAACACCAATAACTTTTAACCACTAATTCAGAAATATCGAACGTTCGTTTTAACAAATGTGACTTACTCTCTTAAAATTTTCATTTTAATGTACCAAATTATTTGGCCAATCTATACTCTTCATAGGTTTTAGATGGTATATTTTATTTATGTTTATAAATAATATATGATAGTACAATAAAGACACACAATTGACCAACCACTTTATTGACGTAACAGTTCAATCTCTTACTCTTCTCTCCCGTCGTAGTATTTTTGAGTCCCTCTTTTTCCAACATTCCTCCTGAATTGTCGGAGTCATTCACAACATGTATGACTCCAGTTAGTTTCACTTACGATACCAAAGAGGAGTACCAGAACTCTAGTGACCGAAGGACACCGTTTCGGTACGACCAATCTTCTTCCTTTACCTTCGGTCTGGTGTCACCAACTTCTTCCTTATATCACATTCTAGGTTCTTTAAAGAAACTCAAACTAACATTACCTTATTTTTTTCCTCTCCCCAACTCTTAACACAACAATAACGACGAAACAGTAAAACAAGCAAATAAGGTCTTGGGAAGGTATGCTCTGACCTTTAAAGAGTTTCCGTCCGAGACGAAAACTTTCGGGACGTCATGTGTCATGGTGGAACTTACATCTCTGTGAGTAACCGAAATACAATTTAAGTACTGACACTTACATTGAAAATTTTGTGAACCATCACCCGTTTCATGTCTCATGCACGAGTACACAAGAGTCCCTAATCTGCTCCGGCCGGAGTGACACTCTGCGCGACACGGGACAGGACGACGTCGAGGAGAGGGGCAGACAGATAAGTGGTCAGAACGGTAGAAGCAAGTGTTGGAGGAAGGAAAACCTGAAAGAAAAGAAGTGTCGATACTTTGGATGCATCAGCTTATAGTGCTACGAAGAGGACATCCCTCACACTACTCCTCGTCTCAAACCGAAACCTCACGAGCCTTGGTCTCCTTAACGGCTCCTGAGCCTCGGGTCGGGACTGGTGATCTCTCGGGTGTTGTGTTACTTGTTTAACTTGAAGGTATTGTTGTCTCAGTACGTCCTGGCGGCCTCACACACATAAAAGGAAGGATTACTACTTAGAGACTTGTAGTAGTATTTACACTCATCTAGGATGAAATCTTTACAAATTCACTACTACAAGGGTGGTCATCGGTGTAAGTTTAATACTGAACCGATTACTACTCTAGGAGTGTCTTACTCTGACAATTATTACGACCTCTTAACCCCATAATTCCGACAGATGTGTCCATATTTAAACTTACTATCGAATTCAAGTCGACAGAAATCGTAAGAGAACAGACCATTTTAATCTCTTATAGACAATGATATAATATATATCTTTTTATTTGTGAAACGAAAAATTTTTTTGAAAATAACTTTATATTAAAAATACCGATAGACTCAAACGAAAAATTTACAAAAACTCAACAGTGGATGTGCGTACTTTACCATTATGTATTAACGACTGAAAAATTGTACGTAGAACTAGTAACAAAACTAGCATCCGACGTCGGATTCAGATCGGTTAAAGTTCTTATCCGACACATAAACGGGTGATTTGAACGAATACCAACTACTCGACCTCAATTGAGAGAATCAATTGGACCTGTAACTCCTTATATTATGAAAAAGAGAAAACAAAAATGAGAATTTCAGCTCAATATTAAATGAATGTCGTCTCATATCCTTATAGTTCACACGTCGAGACTGAAAAGGGGTCACACATGTAGGTTCATAGGTAGTAAGTCGAACTCTATGTCATCTAAAGATCACGGAGTCTTTCTAGAAAACACTAGGGAGGATTAGTTATTAGAGATGGTTTTCCATTAGAGATAAAGGTGAAGATAGTGGTATCCCATTAAAAAAATAAAGACTTAAAGTACGTCGATTTTAATACACCACACGAGTGAAAATATAGACGGATATAAAATATATGAGTTATAAACCGGACACTTTCAATAGGCACGATAACGTACACTGTCATTAAGAAAAAAAGTAATAATATAAAGTAACATACTCATACGGATTAAAGAAGAGGTCGATAATAATTACCCATAATCCAATAAAATTCAAAACCTCCATAATGTTTATTTTGTCAGCACTTGTAAAATACATATATGTGTATGCATATACCCGAAGGGTCCACCGAGTCACCATTTTCTTAGTCGGACGGTCACACCCTCTGTACCCAAGTTGGGCACCCAGCCCTTCTTTGGGACCTCCTCCTTTACCGTTGGGTGAGGTCATAAGAACGGACCTCTTAGGGTACCTGCCCCCTCGGAGTGCCCGATGACAGGTACCTCAGCATTCTCAGCTTGCACTGAATCGCTGACTCGTGTGTGTGTATATATATGTACAGACCTGAATGTGGACCTTTACCTGACACTTAGTACTACATACGTACACAACTCGACCCCATCTCTGACGACGTTTCCGTACTGACTAGTGTCAGTACGGATCGTAAACAGTTGGGGAGGGACAACAGTCGAAAGTACAAGAAAGAAACATAAGACAACCTTAATTCCCTTTTTAAAGGAATCAAGTACTGAACTCAATTAAGAAGAACGATGACATAAAAATTGGGTTAACGGTATACTTTTCTTATAAAGATTTACAATATGACTTCGATATACTGTAAATTTATCGAGGTAATTTTTAAATCTCCTTTTCTAAGACGAATAGTATTAATAAAACCAAAGTAAGACAGTCAGTGGTCTCAAGGAACTAAATGATTACATCGGAACAAAAACGAATTTCCTTAACAGACTCATAGTTTGGACGGATAACTCACTTAAAATAGTCAGAGAATCCGTCTTAAAGATAACTAAATCGAGAAAATATGAGTCTAATGGGTTTCAACAAAACCTACACACTTCACTATTTGACAATAATAAGGTCGTAAACCAAAAATTTTGGATCAATTTTAACCGTTGTAATAGAGAGAAGAAGTCATACCCGTGACAGTCTTATATAATTTTCTATTAAATGTACATATGTACTTATACAACAAATTCAAGAGACTTGTCAATATATCTCTTCCATAGTTGATTTTAAAAATTTATATGTATTTGTATATCATATTCGTGAATTCTTTGAAGAGAGTCAAGGTAAAGACGGAAAAGTGGACCAGCTTATACAGATTTACACAAGTATACACACGTGTGTGTATGTCATATACCTTGTTTTAGAATGACTGGAGTCCATTCGATCTTCCTTCTGATTAGAATAAAGCACTCCTTATGATCCTCGACCGATATTAAAAAATTCTTTAATTAAATATGACTTTAGAGTCAACTCCTTCTATCACTACCTCTTGTCTGACTGTCCGTTAGGTAAACAAGGATATCTAGTCACTAAAATGTTGAACTACAGATTTTTTAATAGACCTCTCGAACCATTCATGAGTCTGATAACCTGAGGTGAGGAACCTCCACGACTAGATTATTCAGATCCCACCCTGTGTCCCTAGATACGACTTTAGGGATGAAGTGTAGACGTTGGAACCCGTTTCATCAAGAAACGAAACCAAAGGAGAAGATATTTCACTTTTATTAGACGAGAGGAGTGTCCCTGTAACACTCCTATATTTCTGTATTCTACGAATGTACGAATACCGGCACACACCGGAGTCACTCACTCGTGAATTATCTCATCGGGAACAAAAGTAAAGAAACTCGACATACGAGTAAGATAATTACTTTGAGTTGAAGACTTGTGGTACATCTGGACAAGAATAAGGTCCCATGTACCTTTCGGGACGGTACAGCTGAGGAGTAATCGTTCGTTTGACGACCTGGTTTCCTCCCTCCTCCTCCTTGACCCAATTCATCGAACCCCAGGGGAGTGACGATGTTTCGGTTGGTCCCGACGGTTTCCGGACAGTAAAAGATGTTTCACAGTAAAAACAGAAGTCTTTTATCGTTACTACAAACATCTCAACACCATCTTGTCTAATTGATATTGTTTTTGAAAGTAATTACCAGAGGAAAAATTTTGAGTAAAGATTTGTGAAAAAAATTTACTTCTTTTAAATAAGGGACTCTTCACATTAACTATCTTATAACGGAAAGACGTACCCCATTTACATCAAAACTAGTAAAAAATAAAAGGCACTTAACTTTTTTATCCCTAACAAGATTTAATAAAATTAGTAGTCTATAATTTATACCTTTGAACCTTTAAAAACCTTTATTTCAATACAATTACATCCTCAGTGTTTTAAAAATTCACTATATTTGACACCGATTCTCTATAGAGAAGTGACTCTGCTCTCACTTGTTAAGAAAAAGACATTATATAAAATCTGTAAGAACGAGTTGTTCGGTAACTGTGACTCTTAATCTACGACAAAGATAATTTTTCAAGGTATGTTTCATATAAAAATCTATTACGAAAGTAAGAATAGGGATTACGGAGTATCAGATACCGTGGAAAATTTCAAGGATAACGAGGACTTCTAATTTCTTGAACTTTTAAAAATCAGTTGATTTTGTATCGGAAGTTCTGAGTATTATACGTTTACGTTTTTTAAGTTTTAACAAAAGTGTCATCCATTCTGAAGTCTCGGTGTCGGTATGAATGAACGTCAAAAATTTATCCTTGTAACAGAAAGCAACTAGCAACAATTTCTCGAAATAATACGAGGTCTATGAACTAAATTTTGATCACCTTGTTATTATTAATATATCTTACATACCTACATACCTCTAATAAACTTGTTGTCAATATGCCTCCATGTTGTATCAAATAAAACATATGTCGCACACCAAACCTTAAAAAGAAAATTGAAAAATTAGTATAAAATAGGTTTCATGAAACATATACTGTAAAATTTTATGTCAGTTTCGATTTCTAATTTCAGGATCTGAAGAAATTCAGAGTTTAAAGATCATATATCAAGTCAAAATAAATTGGAATTTATGAAAAGGGTAATGAAATAGTAAAAGAAACAAATTCGAATAAATCTTTCACATCAAAGTCATTATGTCTTGAGTTTAGGTTTCAGAAAAATCACTTACTTCCACTGTGACTAAAGGACAACCGTTTACATAGGGGAGTCACCACAACCACCTGACACATAACTGTGTTTAAGAACTCACCGCGTCATAATTTACTAGACGAGTCACCCGGTCTCATGACATCAGACATCAGTACCTGGTCTTCCTTCCATTCTTTGGGTGTCCTTTAGTCCAGGAACCGAAAGTAAGTAGTCTGTAAATAACTTACGGACGACATATAAGACTCATATTTTATTCTGTAACAGGACCGAAGTGCCTTAAGGACAACGAAGATTTGTCGACTTCGCCACGATAAACCGGAATGTATTTAGGAAAAACGTGAAAGATCACTTATTCCACCTCTTCCGTTACCGTGGGGTGAGGTCGTGAGAACGGACCTTTTAGGGTACCTACCCCCTCGGACCATCCGACGTCAGGTACCCAGCGACTCTCAACCTGTGTTGAGTCACTGAAGTGAAAGTGAAAAGTGAAAGTACGTAACCTCTTCCTTTACCGTTGCGTGAGGGGACAAGAACGGACCTCTTAGGGTCCCTGCCCCTTCGGACCACCTGACGACAGATACCTCAACGTGTCTCAGCCTGTGCTGACTTCGTGGAATCGTCGTCGTCGTCGTCACCTATTCCGCGAAATCTAACGGACACAAGAGTCAGAGAACTACACAGACTGAGAAACGTCAGGGTACCCGACGTCGGGTGATCCGACAAGACAGGCACCCCAATGGGCCCGTTCTTGTGACCTCACCCAACGGTACGGGAGGGGGTCCCCTAGAAGGGTTGGGTCCCTAACTTGGACGCGGAGGACGTGACGTCCGCCAAAGAAATGACGACTCGGTGACACTTAAGTGATAAGTGTAATTATCACTTACACCTTTTCTCGGTATTTGGACAGAAAGAATGAGGTCAACTGTAACAGTGGTAAGACTTAACAAACTGAAAGTTAATAATTCTCTAGAGTTGTACAAAATAAAAGACTTAGATTAAATATATAATTTCATACTATTTTAGTAATTAAGTTTCAATTGATTAAATTCTAAACATTAGTAATTTTGACATTGACCGTACTAATAACTTCTTTCTTCAACGTTCAATGATCATGTTTATACTCCCCTTTACAGTGTGTATTATATTACTTGACAATCCGACGTGTATAAAATTATTATAAATGTATGTTTTTATAATATTATGTGTTTACTCGTTTCAAGACTCAATGAGAGAGACAATTATGATTGATATACTGAAGTCCGAGAGACCCAAAAGAAAATATACAGACAGTTTACTTCTTTAACTGGATATACCAGAGTTACAGTTAGGGTTGTGGCTATTCGAAATCACTAAGACTCAAGTCGTTCCGTCTGAGTAATGTTAATACACAGGGGGTTTTATGAAGTAAGTCATAAACTTTTCAGTTATTTTGACACAGAAAATTTCTGACAAAATAGAAAGTCGTACACTGAAAAGTCTTATTGAATTGGAATTGAGGTACAAGGTTTAATTGTACTAAAATAATAATATTGATCCTGAGTCTTTTCTTGGACCAAATCATGAATTTTCTATACAGTTACTTTCACTAACTAATTTCATTTATTTTCGATCCATAAGTGAGTAACACACCATATACTCGTAAAACAAATTTGGTGGTACTGCTTTTGCAAGGAACATTTTTATGAACGGTTTAATCATTAAAACTATTAATTATTAAAGCTAGTAAACTAATCTAATAAAACCAAAGGAAGACTTTATATATAAATAGCACGTGGTACCGATACCTCATTCCGGAACAGGTACACAGGATCCTAAACACTCAGAACATGTCTAACGTGACCATGAACTAGTGGCACAACATCTTTAAAGATAACACTAGTAGCAATGACTTTGTCGACATCACCAAAGGTATTTGGTTGACAACAAAACGATCACAGTCGAACAGGGAAGCCGTATATAAATCCTACGTAATGTAACGGACCAACACCGAGTGACAAACCTGAACCGACTTAATAATTCAACACAAACAAAATAAAAACAGAAAAAAGGGTATCCAGTTTTAAGACACAGTGGTCAATGACCAGGTCCACACACTGGATGAGTCCGATTTCCTGACAGTGGAGAAACCTGAGTCACAATATGTTTCATTCAGAGTCCGGGTAGAGATTACCTCAATCAGTTGACAGGAATTCCTTTACCGTAAAATATCGACATTAATTAACTCGTATAACAATACATTAACACTAACAGTTTCATGAACATTAGTACCGAAAATTAGATCATAAGTATAAAATTTGAGTTGACAACATATAAAGAAGATACTAAATCTTAAAATCCAGAACTTAAATAATAGCAAACTTGAGTTTTTGACCAAGGAGAAATGTTCAGATCTAAAATACGTAAACGAGAAAATACAAAATTACTTGGGTTGAACTAAAAACAAAGAAACGTGATATCCTTTAATGGAACCAATAAAAACATTAAATTAAACAAAACATTAAAAACTGTAATTTTCTGTACATCTGTATTATTTGGACTGAAAAGAGATAAGGTTAAGAGAATGACAACTTCTATATCATATTGTTTTACTAGATAATTAAATGAGAATAAAAGAAAAAAAGGAAGGAAATAGGGAAGAGAAAAAAAAGATGAGTTTTGTATATTGAACCTCTATACCCTAGTCAAAGAAGACATATGAAATGTACCTCTTCTAAAAGTTCATTTCCCGAGGTATATTCAAAAGATACGGTCACTGTGGAATCAATCTCAATTCAAGGGTCTCAAATTCACATCGGTAAGGAATTTTGAAAAAAGAAAGTTTAGTATGAAATTTTAAAGAGATTAAATCAGAAGATCTACGGTGTTTTGGAAAGTCTAGAAACGAGTCAAAAAGTTCCTTTGAAAAAAACACTTTACATCGACATAAAACACAAACCTGTACTTAATAAAAGGTGATGACTTTAACCAAAGTTAAATTTCCAAATACTATAGAACTCTTAGACCAATCATGGTATTTTACGAGTCTAGAGGGTTTAACCTTTCACATAATACTACTCGACTAGTTATTCAAGTCGAGGCTTTACACTCGACAAAAGTAAATAGATTTTTCTGGTGAGACTTCTCCGGTCTCTGGTACCTTGTCCCTTGTGTAGTTCTTCTTTCTTTGGTAGACATACAGAAGAAACCTCTTTACAGACAAATCAAGAAACCGGGTAAAAAACTAACCCAGTAAATAAAAAGACCTTAACTCGACGTCGTCAACGAACATATAAAAACTCTAATCAAGAAACAGTCAACGAAGTAAATGTTTTGGTGTTACTCCATGGTGAAGTGTGGTCAGTCTTACCGACGATAGGTTTTCAGATGTTCGTTATTCACGACCTCTCCCACACCTCTTTTCCCTTGGGAGAATATGACAACCACCTTTACGTTTGATCATGTCGGTGATACCTCTTGTCACACCTCTAAGGAATTTTTTTGACCTTTATCTTGACGGAATACTGGGTCGTTAGGGTGACGACCCGTATGTGTGGCTCCTTTGGTCTTTACTTTCTCTGTGTACATGGGGTTACAAGTAACGTCGTGACGAACATTATCGGTCCTGTACCTTCGTTGGATCTACAGGTAGTCGTCTACTTACCTATTCTTTCGACACCATGTATATGTGTTACCTCATAATGAGTCGGTGATTTTTCTTATGTAAACTTAGTCAAGATTACTGCACCTACTTTGACCTCGGATAATATGTCTCATTTCATTCGGTCTTTCTTTTTGTGGTTATGTCATATGATTGTGTATATATACCTTAAATCTTTCTATCATTGCTATTGGGGAATACGTTCTGTCGTTTTCTCTGTGTCTACATTTCTTGTCAGACAACCTGAGACACCCTCTCCCGCTCCCACCCTACTAAACCTTCTTACCGTAACTTTGTACATAGTATAGTATATCCTTTGTTTAGCGGTCAGATCCAAGCTACGTCCTATGTCCTACGAACCCCGACCACGTGACCCTACTGGGTCTCCCTACAATACCCCTCCCTCCACCCTCCCCCAAGTCCTACCCCTTGTGTACATGTGTGCACCGCCTAAGTACAACTATATACCGTTTTAGTTATGTTATAACATATCATTAATTGGAGGTTAATTTTATTTATTTAAATATAAATTTCTTTTCTTCTTTCCTTGGTTGGTAAACGAGAAGTCAAAGAAGGACACTATCACCTTCGTCATTTTTGTTTACGAGTCGAGGTATAAGTATAATCATGTGTGGAGTCAGTAAGACAGTTCCTTCTCGGACCCCCTTTATTCTACGGGATGTCTCAATTAAGAAGAATGAAGTTGATGTCCGTCTGACAACTAGAAACGACAAGTCGTTCAGTCAGAGTATTTTACAAAGGAACCAAAAGTTTTATTCTCAAAAACTGTACACAAAAAATCTTCTCTCTAACGTCCTACCACGTTCTTGAAACCTTGTCCGCAGTCTACTGGACCAAGACTAAGTCCAAGATGGTGATCGATCGACACACCGAAATCTGTACAGGGAACGGAAGAGAGGTAAAGTCAAAAGGGACGAAACGTCCTGACTATACACGAACTCTTTCATATGTCGAGACCAGTTTGACGGTCTACCATCTTTGTGTCACCATCAAATTTTTTGATACGAACACGGTAATACCGCTCGTCAGAGTCAAGATAAGTAATACAACAAAGAAATCTGTCCTTGCGTTCCGTTTTTGTTTAGTCAAAGTTGTCCTTCCAACAGACTAGAACAGGTAAAGTACAAATTAACCATTGTATCATCTTTACCCTCTACTAAAATCAAGTACACCATTTATCTAAAATCATGGTACAAGAATAGAGAGCCTGAAGAAACGGGGAAAGTAGGTGTGAATCGACTGAATAATACTGTAAGTAACTGTTTCTCACCGAAATGGGAAGGATAAGATCAGTTTGCAAACTGAACAAGACAGTTTGAGGTTATAAGTCAGTACTCACTGTCACACCCGCACACAATAAGAACCTCATCAGTTTCTCTCTGTGAAAGGAAGGTGTTGTTCATGTAAAAATACGTCCTGAAAGGTGCTCGTACTGGGGTCCCACTACCACTTCCTCAAATTTTTTTAAAAAAACTTTTGAAACATGTTCTATCCTTATGAAAAGTATACTTTAGAGAGAGAAATTTTCTCAGGTAAACCCTTTAGACTTTTAAAAATGTGAAAAATGGTCGATCAAAAGTGCAAATCCAGTAAAAATGTACTCAATGAATCGTCAGAATAAAAGACGAGTAGAATTCTTGTAGTAAGGGAACTTCTTTATAAAACCGTAGGTAAGAACAAAACGTATTCTAATAAAAAAAGAAGGGTGTTCTAGTTGGGGTTTTCGTCTCGTTCATTGCGAAATAGTAAAACAGTAAGACACAAAATACACCTATCGTGTCTCTTCCTTATCATAATCTCTGAAGAGAAGTGTTTTGTGTACCCAGTTCGAGGAGTGAACCTTTGTTTAGCCAATAGTAGTCAAAAAAAATCAAAGAATGTATCGTTAATTCTACGACAAAGACGGGAAAAAATAATGAAACGCGAATACTCTACCGAGGAGACACTTGGTTTGTTTTCGTACAAAAAGATTCTGACTTATTATGGTGTCACAACCTCCAATTTGATATTCAATATTACTGGTACCTTTGATTCATTTTCGTTCTTATCCTTAGATTATAAAGAAGATTTACAATTGTAAAAGTTACTATGTACAAGACATAACGTTTTCGTTTTATTATTACAGTAATTATCGATAGAGTGTCTTGGAATATAGAAAAATACAAAAGTCAAAAGAACCACTATACACACAAATCTCATGTAAGTCTTTCGGACTCCGAAAAAAAAACTTTTTGGGTAAAGAAACATATAAGAAAAGAAATTTTTTTTTTTAGATAGGAAATAGTGGACCAGAGGAAAAAAAAAATTACACGTCTATTACTTGTGCACATATACCTCAACAGTGTTTTCGAAATATTCATAACAGGTTTTCTTACCTTCTTTCTCCGGTCGTTCCATGCTGTTATGCTTCAGTGAACCCACTCTAATGTAAATAGTCGTTTTAATAAAACTAAAAATTTTTTCCAAATAAAATCGACAATATGTAATCCTTTTGTAGAATTGTGAAATATATCATTTCTAAACCTTTCCCTATACTTAATATTCAAGATTTTATAGTGTAATCACTTCCTAATTATCGAATATCGTACATCGTTTTCTAAAAATTGTAGACGATTTTATTATAATCTGTTATTGAAAAGGTATTGGAACCCTATTACAAAACTTTACTTTTAGTACCCCTTTCATAAACAAGCAGAAGAAATCGGTGTAATCAACAGTTTTGACAGATCTTTAATAATCAGTAAAATTTTAGACGAAAATGATAGAAATGTAACTATAAAATAATGAAATAACTTGGGCACGGAACGTAAACGTATCCTCTCGCAAGTGATCCTTGAATGGATCACAAGAGCTCTAGTGGGAGTGTTTTGTCATTATTAGGGGTCACACATTAGGAACTAGGAGGCTAAACATAAATTCTTAAGAACCTCATTTGACTTCCGATGAAGTTTCGGTTGATGTTTCATTCCTTGTACTTACAGATTTATTTGTTTGTCGTACAATCTTAAACCATACACCTTACAGTCTCCTTGTCCTCTTGTAACATTACTCCTCGTTTACCAGTGGTGTCCCCTGTCTCGACCCTCTCCTCGACCTAGAGTCGATCTTGAAAGGTGACCGTAAATAAAAATAGAAGGGAATACAACAGTGACCACAATGTCACTTACTCATAGTCTATCACTACTACGAAATATTGAAGGACAAAGACGTACCTGTTGAAATATGGAGGACCTGCGGGGATGAGTAATCTTCATTTAGTTTGGAAAGTCACAAATTTTCCACAGAATTTTTACTATAAACGACAAAAACTTTGGGTGAAAACTTCATTGATTCTTGTCGGACTAAAAATGTGCACAGAAACAAATCCCTTAACTAGTCAAACCTGGAGGATACTAGTAGGTGAAGGCACACGTCATAATACACCTTTTACCGGCTAACTAGTCCATACTCCTGTTGCTCTTTAAGGTTTGGAAAGTAAAAGGTGTCATGAGTAGAAGATTGCATAGTTTATTTCATGAACACAAATAACAACAAGAGGTGGACGATCTTATATTTTCTCTTCCTCTAAAAGAAAAAATTAATTAAATGAACCGACGTGTCCCAGAATCGACGTCGTGTGTTCGAGACTCAAAGTCGAACACCCTAGAATCAAGGGACTGATCCCTAGTTTGGACCTGGACGACGTAACCCTCGTGTCTCAGAATTGGTGACCTGGTAGTCCCTTCAGGGTTCTTGTCCCCAAATTTTTTTTTTTTGTGAAAACGTGTGTGTACATAGAAGTCAGGGACTTTGTCTCCACTGTCATCTGTGAGTTATGTATGAACAACTACTTGCTCACCATTACAATCTGATAGTCACTTCGACAATTGTCATAGTGTCGAGTGTAAAAGAGATGAGGTGTAAAAGATATTGTCTAGTCAGTGACTTTTCCATGAAGGAAATTCCTTCTTGATCGTGAAAACACTTTTCTCCTCTCCAACCAATTACGTAACATAAGAAAAGACCACCACCCCATTCTTTTCCCTGTCATCGCTCTTGAGACAGGATATTTTTACGTACCCACAAATATAGCGGACCAAAAGAAAAGTGGAAACCCCAGAACGAAGACAAGAACCGTCATAGAAATTTCGATTCTAATGTGGGTTACCTCGATAGGACACTCTTAGAATCTACGTCAAGTCGTTCCCGTCCATTGTAAGGAAAAGACCTCCACCCACGGACTTATGATGAGATGTGTACTATGTCTGGGTCTTCAGTGGTCAAGTCTTCGAGTCTAATTGTGAATATATGTTCCTAAGTCACGACCTTCTGAAAGTCTCCACTAAAACAGTGGACCATCTTTAATTATCTTTACACTTGAGACACAAAGTGAATGAATAAAAATTTAAAACTCTTTGGGGTACATTTTCCCTGTTTCTATGTAAATTGATTACTCAACTTAGACTCTAAACGAGAATTATAAATATAATAACGGTGTACGTTTAATTTTTCATTTTTTATACTCGGGTATTTCCTACAAAAATTTCCGTCTCTTTGGAAAAATCAATAAGAGTCAAACATATTTTAGAAATGAGTCACATGAATTAACCTTACCTTACACGACCTTTCTTCTTTTTATATCATAACTCGGTGATTAATCGGGGGACCCTGATTACTTACAAAGTAATTGGGGAAATGAAGACGGGAAAAGAGGTCACTACTCGATCAGGTTTGCGACACATGAGTCGTAATATGTTTCTTCACGAGATTTTTCATGAGACAGGGTTCCCCTTTTTTAATGTATTTACGAAATAAAAATTTAAGAAATAAGAATTTGTACTAGAACCAATTTTATTTGGGTATACAAAAATAATAGTAGTTGATTACTCGATACTTAGAGTCCATTTGTAAGTTGGATTTTATTATCCCTCCGTTTATGAGTAATTTATATATTGTGTTTGTGTGTGTAAAAAAAAGGGGAACGTAAAAATGAAACTAGTGTCTCCACAGGACAAACGGACACTGTAAAAAACCTCGAACTGATACAAAAATGGGTCAGTCGTGAGAAAGCACATAAATTACCCCTGATATAAATAAAGACTGGAGTTGTCTAACATTACTCACGTGATAATGACAAAGGCAAACACTTCTGATAGTACTAAAACACCGTACATGGATATTTTCGTGTGGGTATTTCATTGTAGACGAATTAAAAATTTTTTTTTTCCTAAAATTCTCTCAAAAGTCAAGTAAGTAAAAATCTCCCTTTTTTTGATATCAGTTCGTTTAAAAAAGATCATCTCGTATATTTATCTTTATAAAAAATTTCCCGGATTACATAAACATTAAACGAGTTTACTTTTTGTTTTGTTTTTTCCTGCGTACTGTAATTTTGATCCTAACAGGGGTCTAAACAGGAATAAATACATACACGTCGTAGTACCATCGTTTCAATAAAATTGTGTCTGTTGCTTACGGATCTAAAGAGAAGATTATGAACAAGCTGCATCATAAATAAATGGTGTAACCTCACCGTACTAACTCTGGAGCAAAGGTAGGAGACTTACTTAGCTTACGGCGTCCGGAGTCGTTTACAACGAAAATGTCAGACCCAGGAGACCGGACTCCAGGACAGAGGGACTCCGGACTCCCTTCGTCGTTAGTCCGTCGTTAGTCCGTAACTGTGTCGGAGGGGGAGAGGTCGTCCACTCCGCCCCCTCGTCCTCCCCCGTCTCGTCTTCTCGAGGGTAGGGGTCTACCCGTCGTCCTAAACGAGAGACAAATATACGTAAATCTAACAAGGCAGTCTTACACTCAAGGCGAAAGAAAATAAAAGGATCACTGTCTCGTCGTTCTATGATAATAATGACCGTGGACTCTTTTGTTCAAGAAGTAAGCGTCACACACGAGGCTCTCCTCCGGATGAAGGACGACCGTCGGAAACGTGACGTCCGACTAGAACCCTTGAAGTTTTCCTTATTCGTGATACCTTTTATGAAACTCGGGCTCCGAATGAAGGGTAGAACCCATCCGTGACAAAAGTCTAGATTTCGTAAAAGAGATCGTGTAAAGATCAAGTAACAACATCAAGCTATCTCTGTATAGCTGGGGATTTTACAGATGGGAGATACAATCTGTGTAACACTCCGCGTTACCGTTACTGTTTCTTTGGTCATCGCTGGTCTTTATCAGTTCGATGAGTACGTCGAAGTTCTTGACCCTTCGATTCACAAACTACCGGGTGTGTGGGAGGTACTGTGGGCCCATGTGAAAGGTGTGAACTCTCGCACCGTGTGTGTCAGAGAAGTGGTTGAGCTGGACATGCATCCATTACTCCTTCTCCTACCGAGAGGTAGGATTTCTACGACCTTGACCCTTAAACAGTCGGAAGAAAACTCTAAATGAGCCGGAACTGAAAGAACAAATGAGAGTTAAGTTCGTCGTAAAAAGGGGAAGTCTTCCTCTTTTTGTGATAAGAAATTTTTCACTGCAGTAAGTGTTGAAAAGGACACGACTCTTTTGTTTATATTCACTTGTCGAACACAACTGGTGGTAGAGGAAGTGGTAGTTTTCTCCTCGGTGGGGGAAGGAAGTCGTTCTTTTACATCCAATAAACTCGTGACTGACAGAGTCGGTGGGAAGGAGGTGGCATGAGACGACTGTAGTGAAGGGCAAGAAGGAGGTCCAGAGACGACTCCGTAGAGAGAGAAGATATAGAAGTCGGAGATGAGCTTGATCGAGGAGAATTCAATCTTGTATGAAGTCAAGTGTGGAAGGATAGAAGTCCCCTCCTTCCTCCCTCCCTTTCTTCTCGATGGTCAGAGAGGAAGGGAAGAGTCATTTCGCAGAACTTTTTCACTACATTTAAACTACAAAATCGTAGAAATGAAGCTGTGCATGAGGAGTTGGGTGTAGAGAGACGGAAGAAAGGAGTGGTCGGGGAGGTGAGTACCGTAACAGGAATTCCGGTGGTCACTGGACATTCAACGGTTCAGGTCACCTGTGAAAAGTGTAGAAAAGGACCCAAAGAGACGACACTGACTGTGAATCAGTGAGGATAGGGTCCTCTAGAGGTTTAACTACGAAAAATGTTGGTGAATACACGACCGTGGAGGGCTTAGAAAAGAGAGGGAATACAGACATCCAGTCTACAAATGGGTATCCGTGGAGTTTGAGCGTCACAGGGTCCAGTCTAATAGACGAAGGTGGGGTCAAGACACACGAGGATCGAGGTACAAGTGTTGGAGTCGGTCACCGGGACCAGTAGATCTTTGAATTCTAAGCAAGTCCGAGAAGGAATTGTGAGAAGAAAATGGAACGGGGTAGACTAGTCCTCTTGTAGGAGATTATGTTTGGGAACTAAGGGGTAGGGAGTTGAATCCTTTATTTTAGGAGAACATAAAAACAACGACAATTGAAGGATCTGTAATGACGTAGGGGTGGGGTTGGCTCCAGTACTAAGGAGGGTAAAGGGTCCACGGTCGAGAGCAGTCGTGAGTGGTCACCTGTGAACAGCGACGAGGTCCGAAATGAAGTGTCGAACGTCTCTTCAGCTAAAACGAAGACTAAATTTGGAAGTGGACGTCACTTTCGGACTCACGGTTTGTACTGGATCCTTGAAGAGTCGAGTACCAGGGACGGTCTAAAACGTGGAAGGAGAGACCGACAGGACGTGGAGCACACAACACGAGGCCGTCGTGAGTCGTAATAACACAGAGGTGTTGAGGACAGCAAAACGTGAAACCCGGAAAGACGGACGTCGAAGAAATCGATCACTCCGTGGGAGGGACAAAATGGACCGATGAGGACGAGTAGCCGGGTCTACACAAGAGACCTGCCTGATAGATCCACGGGTCCCGGGAAAGAGACCCGAGTTATTCTGGGACTTGTTTTCATAAAATAAAAGTTTATAAGACGAATAGAGAACGTGGGTCATTAGACTCACAAAGAATTCTATAGGATTTCTTGTCCACATTTGGAAAAGACAAAGAAGCCGTAAAGTGTAGCACCACGAGCTATGTTCGAAAACAAGCACCTGACTGACACGAAGTCAACAACTTCTTTTTGGTGTCTCCCGTAGTTCGATAATGTGTCGTCACGGACACCCTGGTTTTCATCGGTCATAAAGGTAAGAGATCAATAGCAGTCCAAGAGTACCTGAGAACCAGAAATTTCGTCTCGAAGGGTCAATCACACGGTACCGCGGGTCCCACGGCTCTCTGGTCGAAGGAACTGGGAACACTAGTGGTCTTGGTGGATAATATATATGAAGTGACGGGAAAATTTATGATAAAAGATACCCAAGAAACTGGACTTTTTCCAACTATTCATGACTAAATTTACTAGAAGTACATTTTCCTTAGATCTTTCTTTTTTAGAAATTGCTCAATAGTCGTTTTGAACTAATAACCCGTTATTAAGTAGTACAAATTAAGAGTTTTATAAGTATCCTTCTTTTTATACAATTATTGATATATTTTTGACTATTTTGATTTTTAAGAGATTAAAAATTTAAGACTAGTAAAACTCGTGATTTTTACGAAAAACAAGTGAAACGTATCAGAAAGGTAGAGAATATTAGAAGTACTTTAGTCGATTCTGAAAATTGAATAGTTGTGGAAAAAAAACTCGGACATCGATGACCTGGGATATAAAAACTTTAGACTTTCGAATCTGATGACAGACTAATTTTGACTTCAGCGTCATTTAACTTTACTTATAAACTCACTTTAACAAAAGAGGATTCGTAAACTCATCTCACAAGTATAGTCGGAGAATACGTCTTTGGTCTTTACAAAGATTCTTAAGGAACGTCAGGAGACGGAAGAAACCTAATTGTAACTCTCGGAGGGTGAAACACCGACATTAAAATCCTCTCAATTCATCCTAGGTCTTGGACTTCTACACGACTCATCGACATAAAGTATCATGGTTATTAAGACGTTCATATTTGTTACTACACCTGTTTTAACACGTTCAAACGTACCAAAAAGAAACAATCACTAAAATTTCGGTTCTCTTGTATAAAAAGGGTAAAGAATTTACTAAAAAGAAGAATCTATACTTCATGACGTCGATTTGACTGAGACATGGAAGATCATAATCGAACAAGTCGGATCATTGCAGTGTCTACCAGTTTTCTCTTAGTCACACTCTTAAAGGATCACCTTTAGTCCGTCAAAGTTCCCGGATAAAAGCCAAGAGCCGGAAAGTAGTAAACACCCCACTCCCAGCACAATATGAACTTAGGAAGGTTGTTTACAACGTAACGCGAAGCGAACATAGGGTTGTCCAACAAAGGTTCTCTCCCTTCCTGATGTAGGACTTCGTGTAAGGTTTGTACGTGTTTCTAGTCAAACGTGACTGTCGAAGACTCCGAGTAGAATTTATATAGTTTCTCCGACAGGCTGACCTACTGCAGCGACAAGTGATGATGTCTAACATATTCCATGTTTTGACGTCATTCAGACGTCGACATAGAAGAACTAGTCCTCTTCCAAAAAAAAAAAAAAAAAATTTTCAAAACCAACAAAAATTTTCTCAAAAATAAACTTGACGACAAACAGTAGTATTCAGTCAGAACCTCAGTCACTACAAAGAGAAACCCGGACCTTCGTCCTCACTCAGAAAAAGTACCAAGACTATAACTCTACTGTTCACCGACATTAACACGAAAACTAAAAAGTCCCTAATACTTTATCAATAAGAGGAGGAAGGGTTTAGACGTAAAGAAGGAACCCCTCATTACAAATGATGAAGAAACTTGTCATTAATAAATTATTCACTTCGGTGTGGACGTAACATAGGTAATCATTATTCTCGTGGTGGTGTCGTCGATTACAAATAACTCAAAACATAAATACCCTTGTGAAGTATAGATAGGAAAGAATTTTTTATGAGTATTGAGATATTCTATCCTGACATTAGAAGTAAAATATTAGTCCCTATGTATGGTTTCTAGTGTTTTGAACATTTGCCGTCCTCAGTTGGGTACAGACGAATGTTCTTGGAAACACGGACTTAGTGACTGAAAGAACGAAGAGAGTGAAACCAAACAAGGAAGAAAACAGGACACAGGAGCACAAGACACAAGAACACAGAGATCGAAGCAAAAAGGCAAGACTCAGTCTCCAGTGTGTAGGTTTATTATTGACCCCACCCAGAGCGTCTCTTAGTGACCGTTTTGACAAGTGGTGTAAGACAGAAGAGAGGGAGAAGCGGTGTGAGGAGAGTGAAAAGGTGTTCATAGTGAAGGCACCATTCTTGGGGAGTCAAGGGTGGACTCATAGGTTTCCGTACAAATAAGAGGATGGTTTGTCCTACTCCACCAAGTCTCACACCAGAGAACATAGGTCGAACGACCCTAATTTAGGGTCGAAGTCGGGAATGACCCATTGGAATCCGTACAATGACACGAAACCAAAGGGGTGTCTATTTACCTCTACCATTGTTTGGGTTATTTAAGACTCCAAATAATTTCTGATTTCCTTAATCACCCACTTTTCACGTGTGTAATTCATACTACAATTTACACAAAGACAATGGTGGTAGAAACAATAATCCAAACAATAGAGACGATGTGGGAACACCATTCTATTCGTATTAATCCGGTAATCTTTGACCTGGTATCTAGTCAATATAACGACCCATTAAAAGAACCGACCAAGTTTTGTGATTTTTTCTCTCGTTTCCTACAATAAAAAAGGGGAAAGTACGGTTTCTCTACGAAACAATTACGGGACAGTAGAAACTTTCCGTTTCTGAAGGTGTTCTAGAGGAGTCAATTTAAGGATTTTCTGACTCAAGGACAAAAAGAAAATTCTCTCAAGTAACACTGTGGAGTTGAATATTCTCTTTTACTTTTAATTACTGTCAAAACTGTTATTCAAATATAAAATCTCACATAGTCTTCATACTTACTATGTAACCTCTCTCATACCGAAATCTTAGTCTAGTAGTCAATCTTTGCGAGGTGGCCGTGAGTGAGAACGACCCTAGTACCCCCTGACAGCGACGTCATGACCCGTAGAGAAGTCACCTTTAATAGAATATGTACAGTGTCCAGTCCTTCCTAAGTTGTTCTGTTACTTAGACTTTACCGGTCTACCGGATGGACCGTGTAATCACTCACGAGTCATTTATAACCAACGAAAGACAAACGATCCTTTCGAAACTATAAAATTTCTTAGGATAATTCTTAGGAAATCATCTATTTCATCTATCGAGATTAAATAGAAAGTACATTTTTAAGTAAAGAGTTCGACGAGTTTCACACGATGAAAATGTACCGTATTTTTAGTGAGACCGGAGGAATTTTGTTCTATTACGAACTTGACTAACTCCACCTTTTTATCTATAAAAAAAGGAATACCTCTCTTAAAAGTAAGAAATTTCTTTAATTCACTGACGGCAATTTTCACGAAGTAAATTCTGGACAAATATTTTACCTCTGTCCTCTATCCTTTAAATTTTGTTGTTGTTGTTTGGAGACATGGAGAACGGGTCACTATGTATGGAGTATGTGTGTGTTGGTCGTAAAAATACTTGTGTCAGAATAAAGACCTTCGTTAGTCTTGTCGGAACTTCCCCTATAACCGGATTTAAGCATCACTACTTAACCAAAGAGGACAATTTGGATATGACATACACGGAAAGAACTACATTTCATATAATCACCCCCCCTTTTTTTGTCGGGGTCATCACTTATATCCGAGATAGATGACACGGTCGACTCCTATACAAAAGATTTTTGTGAAGAAAGGTACTAGTACGTTTTTGACCGTGACTTGTATTATTTCTCGACATGTATGAGTAAAAAAATTAACTCTTTAAAGTATGACTTTTATCACTGAATCGTTAAAATAAAAGATAAAACTCGAAATGCAGTATGTTGGTGAACAATGTCTACTCACGAATTTTCTACACCGATTCATGTCATAAAAAGGGAATATGAACAACACCACATAAAAAAAAAGGTCAAATACCAAATCGACCAACTTACATATAGTCTAACCGTCCACTATTAACTTGAAGAATTTTTATTCACGAAAAAGGTTTGATTGTATTACATTTCGAAATATCGAAAGTTGATAGAAGTACTCTCTCGTAATTGATAAGTGAAGTCAAGTCAAGTCAGGTTGAGACGCTGGGGTACTTGACGTCGTGAGGTCCGGAGGGACAGGTAGTGATTGAGGACCTCGAATGAGTTTGAGTACAGGTAACTCAGTGACTACGGTAGGTTGGTAGAATAGGAGACAGCAGGGAAGAGGAGGACGGAAGTCAGAAAGGGTCGTAATCTCAGAAAAGGTCACAGTCAAGGCACGTAGTCCACCGGTTTCAAAACCTGGAAGTCGAAGTCGTAGTCAGGAAGGTTACTTATAAGTCCTGACTAGAGGAAATCCTACCTGACCAACCTAGAGGAACGTCAGGTTCCCTGAGAGTTCTCAGAAGAGGTTGTGGTGTCAAGTTTTCGCAGTTAAGAAATCGTGAGTCGAAAGAAATATCAGGTTGAGGGTGTAGACATGTACTGATTACCTTTTTGGTATCGAAACTGATCTACCTGGAAACAACCGTTTCATTACAGAGACAAGAAATCATACGACAGATTCATCCCTTCGGGTAATTGATAAGTCCGAACGGAGATTGAAAACAAAGGCTCAACCCTCTAAATTGGTCAAAATTTATGTGTTTTAGATGACGTGGAGTCTTATATTGATTCTGTAATATAAGTTCTAAGATTGTAGACTCTTTTCTACAATCTATCTTCCAATTTTCCCCGAAGGGTCCGTCGCGATCACTATTTCTTGGGTGGACGGTTACACCCTCTATATTCTCTGTGACCGAGTTAGGGACCCATCCGTTTTAGGAGACCTCTTCCCGTACCGTTGGGTGATACCACAAGAACGGACCTCTTAGGGCCCGATGTCAGGTATCCCAGTGTTTCTGAGTCTATGCTGACTTCACTGAATCGTATCGTATCTTCCAAATTTTTTTTAACTACATTTTCATCGTTTATCAGAATGGTCTCAAGAGTCATTGTGTGCTTAAATCTTATAACAGTCTATACTTTTACAAATGTTATATCATTTTTGTAATTTTGAGACTTCAGAGTTTCTGAATTTTTCATCTTTTATAGTAATAACTAAATTATACATGGGTACTAAAAGAACATAGAATGTCCTCTTTCCCCTACGTCTTTCCGTTTTGATAAAATTCATTTTTCGAAAGATTATGACTTTAAATAGAAAGTAAGAAACCACGACTTAACAAAGAATGTCTTCTTTCTATGTGAAAAAGTATATTAAAATAAGGATGTCCTATTTTCCCTTTAACTTCGAAGAGACTGGGAACCTAACTGGTACGCCCCTTATGTCTAAAAAGTCCAATCAATTACCCCTTATCCACAGTTTACCATAGGTGATACAGAATTGAGACTGTCACACGGACGGACTAAACACGATACTATGACAAGTGAGCAGGATAAAGGTCGGTAACTAACCAATGACGAAGAATAAACAGGTCGTGTCTGCACCTATTACACCCTGTCTGTTTCACTTTGTCAGACTAGGAACTGTAGTCATTCAAGAGATCTTGTCTTTTATCGTTTGGTTTCTAACCGGGTGTAAATAGTGAGTATCTAGTAATTATAGGTCTGTAAAAAGAAACATACAGTAATTAAAAGTCGTAAGAAAAAAAAATAGTAAACCACGTAGACATTGATACCTTTCTTTTAACTGAAACACTATTTCATAGACTGGGTCTGCAAAATTAAAGGCAATGTTAAAAGGCTATTTTGAGTAGACAACTTATTCGTCAAGGACAGTAGGAAGACGTCCACCCTACCACAATAGTAGGGTGGTAGTTGTCCCCTTTCTCCTCCAGACACTCTGGACCCTCTTGTACTCCCACGGAATAGAAACCATATCCGTTTTACGGGTCAATACTTTCAGACTCACGGAATAGAGTAGAGAGCTTACGGACTCAGAAGACCTGAAAAATAAATTTAAATCTCTACCCGGTCTTCCCTGTTCTAATGGAACTTTCCGTTCCATCAGTGACTTCTTGGGTTTCACCGTCTTAACATAGTAAAGAGAGAATTAATGACAGACGTACAGAGATTTCTCTCAACCCCTGGAGAAAGTCTAAAATTAATGACATAAAATCAAAAGACCCTTTCTTCAATCTCGATAAAATCTCATAGACAGTCAAAGGAGCCATTGAGATACACGTATTGAATATGCTCAATATTCATTGAGTAGTAAGAAAGGTGTCTTAAATCTGCTTCTCTTTGTTAATGAAATACTAAAGGGAACCTGGTTACAACCTTTCAACCACAAACACCATTCAAATTTTATTGACTGATTTTATGAGTAGACAAACAAAAACACCTGAAAACAAAAAATTTGTTTTATAACAAAGTCCGTGTTTTGAACTACAAAAGAGTTTTAACTTCTACTTTTATCGATCGAAAGAATCTAAGAATGTGTACACGACACTAATAGTAGGAACGGTGAAAAGTCATCACTTGGACTTTAGTGTCTCAGAATGTCGCTTTCTTTAGTGGTTAAAATTAAACACACAGACCAGGGGTGGTGAGATGGGATCAACGTCTTTTTTTACACTACCCTTTTCAAGTTCTGATTAAGTAGTTTGTCTTAATAAAAAATTTTACATGTCGTCTCCCTAATCTTTTGTCTTTCGACATTAGTCTCCCATTTAATAAGAATCGGACCCCCAACCGGGCAAGAAAACCTTCAATTGAAGAGAACTTATCTCTTATTTCTCACTATATTTTTCTACAAAGATAATTATAGACAGACAACGTTTAGTAGTAATATTCCTTTCCCGATGTTGAGAATTGTCCTTTTCATGAAACCAAAAATCTAATAACTCTTGTTATGTGAAAGAAAACAGTCTCGTTTAAGAACAAAAAGGGTCGACAAAGTGAGAAAACGGTTCGACATAGGTAAAACCCCTTCTCAAGTTTCTTAATGTCAATTAATATACAGAAAGATCACCAGTAATTTTAAGTATTAAAACGAAACAAGGATTTAATGACCTTCTTTATGTGTTTCTCTCCTCCTTCTATTCCTAATTCTGTGTACGAAGAAAGGTCGTCCTTCTACCGGATGTATTTATTTCTCGAGATAACGGTCTAGCGTAAACCCGTGACTAGGGTGTGACGGGACACTCAATTTTCTGGACAAAGACTGAAATTAAGTCTAACCCGTGTCAAGTTAGACTAAAGTGAAATGAGTATGTAATTTACCCCGGACTGGACGGAGGAGGAGTGACCGAGAAAGAGGAAGCTCGAAAAACACTTTCCTCACCTCGATAAACATTTACTCTTTTAATAATTGGGTGAACGGGGGAAGTACAGAGGTTAATTCATCGTTATTTTATATAAATATCTTTAACTTAAAAATTCCCAGGGCGTGGTTCACCAAGGACTTAGATCGACACGTAGTGGAAGTAGACTCCTCGAAATCTAAAGACCCGGAGTGGGTTCTCTAAAAACTAAGTCGTTCAGACCCCGTCTCTGATCCTTAGACAAAACCGTTTGAAGGGTCTACTAAGAAGAAAGTCGGTCGGGTCGGGACGGATCAACATACTGAGACCCGTATAGTGAATTGTAAAGACACGGAACCAAAGAAGGAATGTTTTACCCCTATTACCTGGTGGGGGAACCCGAAGGAATCACCGAATCTGCCATTTCTTAGACGGATGTCACGTCCTCTGGACCCACGATAGGGACCCAGTCCTTCTAGGGGATCTCTTCCCTTACCCATGGGTGAAGTGATAAGAACAGACTTCTTAAGGCACCTGTCTCCTCGGACCACCCGACGTCAGTTACCCCAACGTTTCTCAGCCTGTACTGACTCACTGCTTGTGAAAGTGACCGGCATCTGAACACTCCTGACTCATTCAATTATGCACAAATCACGAGTACTTCACATTCAATGTTCGTAAGATAGTATCGTAACTCTAGGTCACCACCAAGGAAAATTTTACCTTTCAGTTCTCCATTCTTTAAGGTAGGTACAGACTTAACGAAACACGACTGAAAGTCACACATCATTTTATGTGGAGGAAGAAACGAAATGGAAAGCAGAGGTCGACTCTTAGTGACACAGACCTTCTGAGGAAAGACATCAGGACGATAGGATAAGTAACAGTTTTTTTCCTTAAGTATTATAACACATTGACCTTCCTTGAAACGGTGTGGGAGAGGGAGTTAATTCTTGAAGCCCAATTACTAGGGTTTGGACCACTTACTCCAAGGAGGTGACTGTCTCTCTATGAATGGATGGCGAACGTATAGAATAAAGAGGAAGGATGGAGTAGGGAGGTCGATAGGTAGACCGAAGGTCAAGGGAGAAAATAGACTGACTTCTCAAAGAGTAAAACATAAAGGTGGGGTATCAAATAGTATCCGACATCAATGAACTACATAAATAAGTAGTAGAGATGGGGTCTTACAGCGTTGTCCTCCCATCCCTGAACCAGTATACTGACAACAAAAGAGTCGTTGATCTTTTCACAAACGGCAGAACAGTGGAGGGTTGTTTATAAACTTACGTAATGAGAAGATCCCGAACACCAGAACAAATGACTCAATCCCACGACCCTAATGTAAACTCTTACGAAAGTACTACCCGGGAAGAGAAGAGGTAACGCATTTATCAGACCGGTCGGTCTCTTTGGTGTCTACCTTGGTCTTCTGGGACCGAACCGTGAAGGGACTTAAAAACCATTAGGAGATAGGATACTGTAAAAACTTTCCCTTCTGTCATTACATGAGGAGTCCCTTGAAACCTACCTCGGAATTCGTAGATAAAGACTCAGACATCAAAAGGAATGAATGATCCTTTCTTTTACCTGGAACTGTGTAGTCTCTGAACAGAAGGACTGAACAAGAAAGGGAGGTGTCCCATTCTTCAAACTCTAAGAGGGTCTACCGAACGGAAGACGGTCCTTCGAGTAGATGATGTGCCCCACGGGGTACGCGAGGTCTGTGGAAGACGTCGAGGACTCGTTGTCAGTAGCGGAGATGTACTTGGACGTCGGGCAAGACGCGGTGTAGGCCTTCGACCTCCTTTTGCTTCCATAGCGTTCTAGAACCCACCCTTCGTCCACCATGAAAACGGTGGGCACCGGGGAATGAGATGTGGACGGTTCTTGACCCCGAAATCAGAGGACTTCTCACCCTGGACCCCTGGGGGTCGGAGAGGTCCAAGGGTCGTCGTAACGAAAAAGGTAGAGTCGTCAGGACCTTTCGGGTGGGTGTCGGACCAGTCGTATAGACTCTAATAGGGACGATAAATTGACAGGATCGTTTGTCAGAGAAATTTCAAAGGGACGTGAGTTGAACTTTCAGGTCTTTCGGTGATGCACCTTCGTGTCCGATTCCAAATAGACGAATGGTCGAAAATAGACGTAGAGTCCCAAAACAAATATGTGACCAGGTGGACCCCCGACAATACATGTCCGAGAGACTTTAAGGAACGTCACACTAATAAGGAAGACAATCTCACTGTTATTTCCACCTGGTGTCTTATAGAGGTCGGAGAACAACTGTCGATACTTCGGGGAATAGACCGAGTCGTTCTTTCTGGTTGTTTCCTCTCTTTTAAAATGTTAACTCCTAGAACAATCTGACAGGATAACCCCTCGTCCCCGACAAACGACTCTGTGTCTTATCTCGTCACGTAAACCCCGAAATCTCAAGACTCGGTACTCTTCCCGTTCAGAACCACTCCTCTCCTTCTGCTCCATCTCCGAAGATTGTTATCTGAAGTTGAAGTGTCATAATTGGACTACCAATCGAGAAATAGAGGACACCAATGAGACATGTCGTGTGAGGTCAAAGTGTGGGTTTTTACGATGAAACGTATAAACTAGAAAGTCACAGAAGTTAAAAAAACGTTTGAGTACAATATCATTAACAACCATTAAAATAACCTAAACTAAACACCATAAACGTACTTAATCCTAAGTCTACGTATAATTGAATCCAGGTACAGGTACAGCCTTTGTGTAAAACTGGAGAGTCTGGTGTGAAAAGGATATCTTTGTTTTGTTCATGGACAGAAGAGAATTGTTTGTTTTTAGGAATATCTCCAAATTTGTTTAGACTACCTACAAAGAGTTTTCGACGGAGAGTCAAATTTACTCCGGGTCAAACCTCTACGGTAACATTAAATTCATCGTTAATCTTGTACTTAGTAAAAGGTGACAGACGGTGGTTTGACGTAAACGGAAACCTCTCTTAATCAGAGTGACAGATCACATAACCGAAGGGGACGACGGTCTGACGGTCAAGAAGGGGTACTACTGAGTAGTCATATTGTTTACGTGCATAGACAGACTGCGACTGTACTTCCAATCCTTAAATTTACCCGTCTTCGTGGTCCTTTCGAACACTCTTATCCACTGAATCCACGTCTCGGGTAGTAAACGGTTCAACCGAAGTAAGGACTTACCGGTTGAGCGTTGAAACCCTTCAAGTAAATAAGGTCGTCGAGAGACGGGTGTCGTAAAATCATTTAAGAACAAATCCACTGACATTACACTCGGGGAACATGGGACTTTCTTAATTACTTGGAGGGGATACCCAAGATTTCTTTTGAATGTTTCTTTCAACTCAAGAATCCTCCCCTCCCGAAACAAGGGTTCACAGCATGGTTCCCGTGCCCTCCCGAATACACTCACCCCGTCACTCTCATTGTCACTACGTCCGACCCGGACACTACACCCACACGCATCCCTGTAAAACGTCTATGCCGAAAGACAAAAAGAAGGTGTAGAAATGTAAGAAGACGAATCTTTAGGGACGTCTAGACTTCTTTGGGACTGTGATTCAAGGAGACCTAATTGTAATCGGACTTAAGTCAATAAAGTGGGCGTGAATTCCTGACGTTGTAATTTTTTTTTTTTTTTCGATAATTGTAATCGGTTTTAGTGTCGTACTTTTCTTAGAAATAAAAAGAATTAATCTAAAGTAGATCACAGTGGAACAGACTTTGTGATAAAAACGTAAAATATCATTTTTACTAGTGTTCTTAGGATAACAAAATTTTCTCTACCTATGTTTTTACGAAAGACAGTAATTTTGGAAAAAAGTTGAGTCAAAATGAGTTATCGATCCCGAATAAGAGTCCAAAATACAGGTCTCCCACGTAACTGAACGTAATACCAGGTTTTATTGTGCTCTTCAAACCACAAGACACCCGAAAATGTTGTCTACTAAACGTAACAACTGTGGTCACTAACGATCCCCCACTCGCCAACGTAAAACATAAAGAATCTTATTTAAAGTTTTAATAAAGTTGTAAAGGGAGTAAAACATTGACTAACCACACTTTGAAGAATTTACAAACGTCTTCCAGATTCTCTACTCTTCGTGTTACTGTCCTCATCTTCGGTCGTGCACCTTGTGGTTCCGACACGACTGTACAACTGTCCTTCATTAAGTCCGATCCGAGAATAATCGATCTCCTGTTCAACCGTTTCATGAACAAAAGATCACTCATACACACACTCATATCTTATTGATCAACTGAGGTTTAGACAGTCTTTAAACCCTCATTTTCCCGATAAAAATTTCTATATCTTTTCAAAAAAAAAATTATCTCGGTGACAATAGTCAACAGAATCCCGAATTCTGAAAAGAAAAAAAAGTGAAAAATGGGAAGGTTCCCGGTACACGGATAACATAACTTTGATGTTGTTTATCTTTCGTATACCCTTAAAACGTTTGGGGAAAATCGAGAAGTAGAGTTGAGGACGACGGAATCTTTTATCCTGAGTAATCTTGGGATTTTTCTACCCGACATCTACCTACATGAAAACATCGTCACTACACACCAATCCGGGACTACAGACCAAGGTAAGACGGAGTGACACTCATAACGACGTGTGTGGAGAAACGAAATCGAACTCAGGAATCTTCATTGTACTTATCTGACCTCGGGTCTTTACATGTGTGGTGGTAGAGGTTCGTAACAACGGTAAAACGTAGGACCTCACGCATAGAAGAGAAAGACAACCACAAGGAAAGAAGGGGACCCTTCGGACACCACTAATATGAAGTCCGACCTAAGTCTGTGGTTTTCATGTTCATGAAAATAAATTGGTTCTCTGTTCTGTTTAGGTAATCGTCTGGGAACTCTTGGGTTTATCAGACCAAATCAATCGTCAAAGATTTTACCATAGTTGAGTTGTAAGGGGTTCATGTGAGAAGGAAAAATTGTAACAAGACTACACAATAAAGAGTAGTCATAATTTTTATGAGTAGTAGTCATAATTTTGTTTCCGAGAAAGAAACAAAATTTAAAGACTGGAGTTCGTGTTTTTATCATACAAACATAGTCAAAATATGGACATCGGGTCAACATTTAAACACGGAAATACATTACCAATCAAATCGTAAACTATTTTCCCTGAAAGGTTATAACACAGAAACAAACGTAATTTCTAGACGTGGTTGAACAATTTATTGTCAAAATAGTCAGTCTCCGATACACCCATATTTAGTAGTTTGGTCTCGCTAATGATACAAAAGAATTATCTAGTACTTCAGAGTAATCAAGTCGGATTTACCTCTTTTATTTAGAATTAGGCACTTTTAGAGTCAAGACCTTAAAAAACTTTCTTTAAGAGTCTTTTTATTTATCAAAATAAAATTTAACAGAAGTTGTCAATCTCGATTCAATTGTCACCTGGTTTGACTTGTCTACTTGTTTAGTTTACTTTCCGTCAATCGTATTCACATGAATACTTTGGTAAAGACATCGTCTCAAAGACTTTAATAGACACCCCTTCCTGGTCTAAAAAATTTTGAAGATTAGGTGGTACGTGACTATGAAAACGTTTCAAGTTTCAGAGTAATCACCTACACGACCGTTATAGTCTAGCGAGACTTTCAAAGATTTACAAATAAGAGTTAAGGATTTGAATAAGGTAACACCTGTTTATTGTCAAAAGTCTGTTCTCCACCAGAATAGTAGGTGTGACTCATCGTAAGAAGACGTCACAAACTTTGAAATTTCGAAAAGCTTATCAGTTTACGGACGGAGTCTAGAGAACATGACCCTAAATAAGTAAAACGTCAGAAGAATGTATCTCAAGGATAGTCTTAATAGTCGTGAAAGGTCAGTAAATGAAGATTTACACTTTAACACGAACAAGTACCGGACTACTGACGGGTCTCGATTGGTCGGTAAGGAAGACGGAACCAACTGACATTAGTGCTCGACACAAGGAGTGACGTGTCTCTTCTTCGTCATGGCCCTCAGAATGTAGTCACTGTTGGACCTGGAACTGTACCTGGTCGACCTCTTCGCCAGCGCCCGGTCGCCCTCGTCGCGGCCGTCGTACTTCGTGTTCGCGGACAGGGCAGTGAGCTGGCGGTCGGTGTCGTCGAGGGTGTGGAGCCCGTAACTCCGGCTGTGGTTCCGGGCCCTACGTCCGGGGCTCCTGCGGATGGGACCGTCACGGTAGGTGGCGTTCGACTTTTGGACGTCGAGGTACTGGTCGGTACCGTCGAGGGTGTGGAGACCCCACCTCTCACCGCCGTTCCTGGCCGACCTCCTCCTAAGCGTCCTACTACCATTGGACGGGGGGTCCGGGAGGTTCGATTGCCACGACTGGGTAACAGTCCCGGGGAAGACGAAAAAGAGAGGGTCACGAAAGGGGTCACAACCAAGGTATCCTAATTACAACATTATCTCTTCTCCGTTGTGTCGCAACCGACGAAGTGGGACCAAACTCCTTTATTCTACTCTAGATATCGGACATAGTCGTAAACCCACGTAGAAAAAATAGCAAAAAGACACAGTTTATTAACGACATCGTAAGTCCAAACCCCTTTTCTATATGACTGAGGTGACTTCTTTTGACTTTTTGTATACACACGAATGACACCTTAAGTACACCTAGAGTTTAGAGCAACAATTTACGAGGTTCTCTACCGTCTACACCCTCTGCCTCTCGAAGTACGTGATAAGTAAGACAGAAACAGTTGTCAGACGAAACCGTACTCGGTTTGTTGGGTAGTCGGAGTCGACCGAGAAACAGCAGTGTCGTACGATCATGTCAAAAAGAATTTCTCTTTCTTATTAACTATTAGTGTAGTATCGTAATCGTCTGTACATCTATTATGTTGTCAGGACTCTTTTTCTCTTCGTCCTAGATCAGTTCTTAACAGTGACCTTAAAGGATAACACCTCAGAGTAATCGTTTAAATAAAAATGTACATTTATTAACGTATTGGAGGGAGTTCCACACCGATACTTACCACTGGTAAAGGACAGTGATTTACAGAAAGGGAAGAAGTCTTTATCTCTACAATCAACTACTGGGGTCTCTGGACCTCGTCTACTTACTTCTCAGGAACCTTCAGTCGGGTCTATACACGTAGATGTAGTGTCTCCTGTACGAGGACAGTGCCTTCGACTTGCCTGTGAGACCACTCGAGGGTGCCTTCCCTAGAGGAATGGGTCCCGCACCAGGACCTGACCCCTCGTCCGTCGGTCCTTTTATCTTCCTCACCCAACCCCCCGAGGTCCAGTCACAGTGTCTGACACGCTAGCTCACGGAAGACACCTCCTTTTCCTTTCCCTTCGACCTCTTCGTGAGTCGTAACCGTAATCGTAGGAGATGGAGTACGAAACCTGTTTCGACACATTAACCGAAAATAGAAAGAAAGAAACGAGAAAATTTACTATTAGGCTCTCAATACACTACATAGACAATTCTCCGAACCTTCGGGAAGTTTGACCGGAGGAGGAAACGTATCTGTTCTTTTGGGTACCTAATCTCTCCCGTTTACGACACACCTCTTTTTGTCGTCGGTCCAGAGGTCCAAATGAAACAAAACAAAAGGGGGCACGATATAATATACCTGAAGGGTCCACCGTGTCAACCATTTCTTACACGGACGGCCACGTCCTCTGCATTCTCGACACCCAGGGTAGGTACCCAGTCCTTCTAGGGGACCTTCTCCTTTATCGTTGTGTGAGGTAATGAGAATGGACCTTTTAGAGTACCTGTCTCCTTGGACCACCCGAAGTCAGGTTCCCCCAGTGTTTTCTCAACCTGTGTTGACTCACACGTGTGTGTGTGTGTGATATAGTATATCCCACATCCTTGGACCTCTTTTTCACAATTTTTTCCAACCGCATTTTTTTGAGAATTTAGGATATAAACTACTGTAGAAGTTTACATAAGTGATATTGGGAAAATATCTCAATATATTATTCTATATACAAAGAGAGTTTACTTTCAACCGTAGAATTTTTTTGCTTTCATCAAAAAAATTTTTTTGGAGTCTGAACATTAACGAAAACAGTGTACGGTACTTAATCAGAGGCAAGGAATGTCTTTTACGGAATCCTCGGTCGACAGCTTTACTGAAGTCACGATTCACAGAACCATGACTTTCGTGACGAACTCACTCTCTAGGAGGAAGCTGACCTCACTGGACCGTAACGGGACAGTACTGGGTGTTGGAGACTAACACTAGGAGACGGTACGTAGTCCCCGTCTCTTAATCACTACTTTTCCAATTGTCTGTGTCAGAAACAGTAAGACCGTCAAGAGATTTCTCATCCTCCTTGGAAACTACTGTCTTAAGGTGAACGATTGGATCGTCTTGGTACCGGAAGTCTTCGAATCGGTCTTTGTCTGGACGCGTACTAACGACTCTTAGTGAGACTCGTTGTTTCTGGGTTCTCCGACTAACGAGATCAGAACATGGTCTGAAACGGGGAAAAACAGGTAAATGAAATAATACAACTTAAAAAAGGAATGTTTATACAAAATTATATATATGTATGTAATATTGACATATCTCTCGTACAGTAGTAAGGGACACACACACACAAACACATTTCTTTTAACAGATTTCACCCGGAGATCCTTCCCCTCTACTCCGTCCGTCTGAAAATGAAAGATAAAAAAATAAAGACAAACTAAAAATATTTAATTAAAACATTAAAATTTATCGTTAATTTAAACAAATTTTAAATTTGTTTATTCTACCGAAAACTTTTCTAAATATATATTTTTTACACATAAATTTATAGTTCTAAAATTTTAATTTTTTTATTTGAATTTTTTTATTTATTTATTTTCCATACTCTTTTTTCTTTCTTTTTTTTACAGTTTATATTACCGTTTTTCTTTTTTCTTTGATTTCAAATTGTTACTCATTTCAATACAAGACAAGTAATTTCACCTTATAATATATCGGTAAGTTATTACTCTAAAAGAAAGTCTCCTATGAATTATTATATTCTTTGTATCCATTCTGTTTGTCATATTTAACAAATTTATCGTACTAGAGTTTAATATTTTTACAAATATGTGGATACTATTTTTATCATCGGAAAAACGACCCACTACCCCAATAACTACAAAAATAAAAGAGGGAACGTAGTAGGATCAAACGGTTTTAGAGATATTAGACTCGGAAATTTGTGACAAAATTTTTGTGTCTCGATTCCAACTCACCACTACGTCACATGACGAGATAGGAAGTAAGAACACCTTCAACCGTCCTCACCCAAGTTACAAGACTAATAGTCCGAACTACGACTCAAAAGATCACGACCAAGACCCAAAGTCTCGTCCACTACATGTCCGTTGGTCCCGTGTAAACCCGAGGGGAGTACCGAGTTTGTCATTTCTTAGGTGGACAAGTACGTCCTCTGGACACAAGTCCTTCTAGGACGTAATCCTTCTAGGGGACCTCTTCCTTTACCGATGGATAAGGTCATAAGAACGGACCTCTTAAGGTACCTGTCTCCTTGGATCGTCCGATATCACGTACCCCAGCGTTTTTCAGTCTGTGTTGACTCACTGATTGTGTGTGTCTGCCCGTGTAAATGTTCCTTTAGGTTTTCCTTGGTATGGTTCATGGTCGGTCATGGGATCAGGTGTAGAAGTAGGACACTTCTAAGTGAGTTTTCAAATTACGACCCTGAAGGGACCACCAGGTCACCAATTCTTGGGCGGCTAACTGTACTCAATATAGGGACCAGACCCTTGACTCTCGGGTGTACGGAGTCCCGTCGATTCGGACACGTGGGATCTCGGGCAAGACACGTTGTCCTCTTTGTTTGGTGACGTCACTCTTCGGGTGTGTGGTGTTGAACTGTCATCGGGGGAGAGCTGTGTTAATCTCTGTGGGACGTGTTTTGTCGTTTCTGGGTCGTGTCGGTTTTTATCATTTATTTATTAAAAAAAAATTCAAATTACGAAAAATTTTCTAATACTCGAAAGATCTCTTTCTAGACGAGTCCGTCGACCATGGTTGAGGTTTTTGTACTCACAGTAGACTCTTATTTGACAGATGTATATTCGGTTCCTTACATACATATAGTAAAAATTTAACTTGATTAGTAGTTTGTAAATTATGTACGGTCTGTGACTTAATAGTACTCTGGGAAAATTTCTCTGTCTTATGTTTTTCAGTAAGGATACCTAATGATCGTCACCGACTTATTTTTAGTATAACAAATGAGTTCCAAGAAAAAAATAGTCCACCTTTACATGAATTCGGTAAATCGAATTCCGAGACCCCGAACTGGAAGTGAACGAGGTAGACAAACGTTCTTTGTACTCACCAGAAGCGAATGTAGCGGTCAAGAACAACTGTCAAAATGGAGGAATTTATAAAAAAGATCTACGAAATAAGGATACGGTGTCAGAGAATCCTTTCAAAATCGGGACCTAAAGACAAAGATTTTATGGTAGTCCGGGGGACTCGGGAGTCACTGTTCCCCGAGACCACTAGAGTCTCCAGGTCTCGACTGAAGAGTGACATCGGAGGGTAAAAACCACAGTCCGGTCATTTTGGACCACGTCCTCCGGACACGGTACCGGGGTAGGAGGGTCTCCTTGCAGACCTTGCCTCACACAAGGTATACGTCAGGGACTTGGAACGGGAAACACCCGTAAACGAGAAGTCAACCTACCCACGACACGAGTTGGGGTAAACATTCTCCTGTGACCGGTCCTGTGTGTCCAGGAATGAACGGACCTGGGTCAAGGGTGGGTAAATGGGTGACGAGTAAATTCATCTTGGTTTGGATCTCCGACACAGTGACAAGTCTCTCAATATAAGTTTCAGTCACAACATACCTCTCATCCCCTCGCAATCACTATGTCATTTCTTTGCTGAAAGTGGAAGTCGGAAACAAAAACAAAGATTGGCGTAGGATTTGTCGAATTAATCTTCAAACAAAATCTCTTACGTCAAAAATTGGAGGTACGATACAAGATTGGGGAGTACCTAGAGTGGTGAGAGACGTTGTGTTCCTCACCAACACTAGGTACGGACAACAGTCGGTGGTTTCCCGGTGTCCCTCTAAGTAGTCGTGACCGATTATAAACGTGAAATCAAGAACCATCATCCCAGCGAGTCGCCATTCCTTAGACGGATGTAACGTCTTCTGCGTCTTCTGGGCAAAGTTGAAGACCCAGTCCTTCTAGGGGACCTCTTCCCGTGCCGTTGGGTGAGGTCACAAGAACGGACGTCTTAGGGGTACCTGTCTCCTCGGACCGTCCGATGTCAGGTATCCCAGTGTCTCAGTCTGTACTGACTTCATCGACTCGTGTTCGTGTGTCATCAAGTACAGTCTACGCACAGTTCTTCCTATTTATTAGACTCCAGAAGTGACCAAAAAGGAGACACAAAATGAAATCCTAACTAACACTTTCTTTAGCCAAGAAGGTGGAGGTCGAGGAGTCTTTGCCATCAGTTTGACGCACCGGTCTCGTGGCTAAGAGAAGGTGTCCATGCCTTCCTCAACTTTTTGAATTTAGTCCTCGACTTCAATATCTGTCAAAGTTTATCCCCGAATGTAAATATTAATACATTTACTCGTCTTTAAATTTTGGAAGTCCTTTACTAAGGATCATCTATGTATGAAAGATCAAAATCAGACTTAAATAAAGGTAAATAAACGATCAAGGTAAAGGGAAACTCACTCTAAAAATAAACCTACTTGACACATGAAACAAAGTATGAAGTATACTCTTCGGAGACCAGAAATCCAAAGTCCAATTAAGAGACACACACACACACAACTAGAATTGTTGACCCTCTCATTAAAAGAACAGTCCATACAACACTGTCTTCGCAAAGGTGTGAGAATTAATAAGGTAAGTCAAACTTAAAAGTTTGACACGATTCGATCACATAAACTATTGGACATTAGTGACCAATCTGCTAGTTCACTAGTCTTCGATGTCTGTTTAATTTTAGGAGGCTTTGAGTGACAACGTCCTAAACCTACCTTAAATGTTGACTATGAGTGGAGACTGAAGACTCGTGAGAGAAAGAGAGAGAAATATACGGCAGACAGAGCCCACGAGACATCCAATCTCGACATTACCGAGTAAAGGTATTTATTGGGTAACTCCTAAAAGATAAGTACATTAATAACCTTGGTAAAAAATTGGACGAATATAAAGGTCGACCATGGTGGAGAACCCTATTACTCAAACCTTTCAGACATTGGACAACACATGTCGTAAACCATCTCATGTCGGAGAACGTGACAAATCCTCGGTGGAGAAGTAGGACCCCGACGGAGGGTTGGAAAAGATGTGGTTCTTGTGAAGTACAATAAAAAGATGGGTTCTTCAGATCGAAAAATTTTTTTATCACAAAATTTAACACAAAGAACGTATTATTAACCAAACAAAAGGGTAGAACATAATTTTCTTATTGTCTGGAGTCGTGTTCTCACAACGATACGACTTAACGGTATAGGATTACCTTTTCGTTTCTTTGTCATGGAAATGGACACGTTGGACTAAAATCCTCTTGACGAACCAAAGACTCTACGACCTCTGTCAACCTAAGTACAACGTAACTGAAGAGACTCGGAACCCAATAAGAAGACCCCTCACCCACCCCTTCTAGTAACTCAAGGATCCCGGATCGTGTATTATTACCGAGTCCTTTACATTCGATGATAATAACCACCACCATCGTACAAAAGGAGTGTCCCGAAGTCCCGGGTCTTTGGTGTCTAACCTTCGGTGGGAGATTGTCGATTCCTAAGGAATTGTAAAAGACTAAACCGTCGAAAAGAGACACGTCCCGTGTCTCACGACTTGAAAGTGTGATCAGATGTGAGAATTTCAGCAAAGTTGGAAGGGAACAGAACATCTGATATACAGCTTTTGGTTTCTGGAGGTGGCTAGCTGTATCGAACTCGGAACTACTGTAGTCTGACATGGTCTTCCTGAAGAACGCATAACGTCCTGACACAGTCCTGTGACGAGTCTCAATGTGGAAACCCACACCGGTACTTGACCTACTCCTTCCGGAGATGACGTCGTCGACGAACCGAGTCGTCACACAGTTGTAAGTTCTACGAAAAGGTCAGTTTTCTTGGTCGTTTATGAAGAGAGACCTAGAGTGGGTGCTGCTTCAAGGTCTCAAACAACAAATTTCCTGGAGACGAACGTCGACAGGTCTGTCGGACGACGAACGATCTCCGACACTTTCGGTACCCAAGAAAGAAATGGATAATGAACACGGTATAAAAGAAGTGGGGTCTGTATAGAGAAAGAAATATTATCAACACTACCTTTATTTTCGGCACCCTGTCAACGTGAAATTCATAATGTGTCCTCCCTTTCCTGATGTCTCTTACATGTCGTTCTGTTCACGGGCCTTCAAGTGACTAGGAAACTTTCCTTTACACGAAATGACCAATGGTCTGGAAGTCCTATAGTCTGACACCACATGCACAAGTAACAAAACAAAAGGTCAAGTTAATGCACATTGTAGTGAAAAAAAAAAAAATTAGTACACTTTCTACAACGCAAAGAAACAAACGAATACAAAAAAAAGATGGTGGGGGAGTACTTTACGACCACCAAACTCCCTCCTCTCTCTCTTCTTCGAGAGTAGAAAAATTTTCTCTCTGACAACGGGTCAGCATCGGTAACGGTGGGACGACCCCGACAGGGTTTCACTTGTCTTTACTTCGTCAACTTAGTTCACCAAGGTCGTGCGGTTTCTACGCAGTAGTGTCTTCACGTCGGGTTTCAGTTGTTCTACACTTAGTTTGTTATTGGTTTTCCACCACGCCACTCCGGAAACTGACGAAGTGCGACTAGTCATGGTACAGGAAGAGGACGAGAAGGTCTTTCGAGATCCTAAATCGCCTCAGGGAACAGGTTCATTGTCTAGCCAACACAAGTACGGTATTACTTAAAACACCTCAAAGATTTTGGTCAAAGACAATTTTGACATCTTTACAGAATCTTATACAAATATGAACCACCAAACAAAAAAATTTAGTTCTTATTTAATACCATTACAACCAAAGACGAATTGGTTTTATGGGGTTGATATGTATATACAATATGTATATATTTATGTATTCTAACACACAAATACACACAGACTTCGAATGGTGTAAAAGTAGATACTTTCTGTCGAGGGTACAGACAGAATGTATGTACCAGAAAGAACAGACCACGTCTCCTATTACTACAAACCACAGTGACTTACCTACTACGGATGTCTGTTAGTCAACTATCTATGTGTCAATTTTTGTCAACAAACGAGTACACAGAAAACGGCATCAAGAGTTGGGACCAACGTAGTACCTTAATAGACCCCTCGAAACTTTTTTGATTGTTACAGACCCATGGTGGAGTCTACTTAATTTAGTCACAGAACACCACTCTGGGTCCACTTTTAACGGAAAAGAAAACTTCAAAGGTCTACCTCGATCACACATTGTCCTAACTTTTGGTGGTTAGGGTTCCTACAGAATAAGCAATTGAAACTGCATATATCTTTCACAATCACAAACTTTTTTCCGGTAAAAATCCTGTCAACGACGGTGACGACAATCCTACACATTATTTTAGTTCAGTCCTCTCACTTGAATGAGTGAGTGGAAGTCTACATGTCATTGTCACAACGAGCGTGAAGTCCTTTCATGAAATCGTGTTACAGAAAGATGCTCTACAAAAATTACTAAAGTATATAAATGTTGTAAACAAATGGTATAAAACTATATGGTAAAAAAGATAGATGGTTCAAAATAATTTTTTCTTGATATAATAAAAGATTTCTTTGTCAGTATAAAAATATGTTTTAATTCAAAAGTCCATTGTTTCTTTATCAGAATCCCATGTCGTCTTGGATGTCACAAGGGGCACCTACCCCCAGTCATAATATTTGTGCACCTCCCACTCTTGTTCGAGACGGACACAACGGGGAGTGTAAAGGCGGGGGTGACACCCATACTTTCCCGTCACCCATGTGTGTCCGGACCAGTTGAACCAAATTGAACTGTGAAATTTTCCTTTGTTTTAAGATCTCACGACATCAGTCCTTTAATAAAACGAAAATAGTTTACAAACTTTCTTGGTTTCAAAGTCTATAGTCTTACATAATTTCATAGAGTCAGAAACATATATTTTCCTACTTTCATACTTTCCTAGTAGATTACTGACAATGATTCAGTAATTTATTAGGTAGTAAAGAATATCTACGAATTCTCTGTTTAAGACTACTTCAAACTGGGATTTTTCGGGTCTAGTATTTCCACCATATAAAGGAATCGAGAATCACAAAGAACAAATTTGTAGTTTTTTATATATAAATTAAGTCATGTATTACGAAATATGAAAAAAGAGAGATGAAGTTTGTCTTAGTCCAGAAATCCCAAAACGGTCGTAACAATCACCAAAACGTGTGGGAGAAATATTAACCTAAATACTTATCAGAACACCCAAAAGTTTTTACTCTGTACGATTCCTGTATAAAAACGAAAAACTAGGTGACACCGTCTTAATATATATACATATACTTTTAGGTAAAACTTATAGATGTAAAAACATAAACCTTTAACAAAATTTTTTATTTCCTTTTCATATTTGGACTATAAATAAGACGTAAACAATTATGGGTAACGATCAGTCATATGGTCAAACCATATATAACGGAGATGTACAGACGTAAACATAAACGTTGTTACTTGAAATATAGACGTATTTAACATTTATTAGGAAAGACACTTTCCTAGTAGTACAATTCTACTATGGTTTTCACACAAAATTTTTTGACGTAATAAAACATTAATAAGAATATTCCTAAAGTACCATTCTAATCGTCAGTTATTTCAATGAAAAATAAACAGAAACTTCACGGAAAAATTTTTAATAATAATCTCAAGAGGTACTACGTTCTCACTGACAAGAGAAATACAAGAAGAAAGGATATTATCTCGTGCAAATTCCTGTTGGACTATCTTAAGACTGGTTTCCTCGGGAACACAACTACGATTATCGACTACGGTTCGGGACGGCACACGGTCTCGGACGAGGTGCACACAGTCTTCGAGTACACAATTGATAACTTAGGAGTATAAGGGTATTCCGTCCATGATAATAAGAAAAGTTCAATCTCTACTTCCTTTGTTCCGAGACTCTCCGAGTTCCCACACCGTCAGTCGGTGATAAGTCAGGGTTTCACACCCCGTATTTCCAGAGATGAAGAAATAAAAGTAAAAAAAAATTATTGATGAAATTGAAAACGGGTAAGTCGTCAGTAATAACCTCACAAGATCAAAGTCTTTTTACTCACCAACGTAAATTTTCGTCCGTAAGTGTCTAGCTTACACTCCCATCGTACCGTATTTCGTATCTCGGGTCTCGAATCTCAGTTATCTATCCTAAGACACTTCGGACCGAGTGGAGGATTTCCTCTTAGGTCACAGAACACAACGAGGTCGAAAGAACCGATATTTTGTCCTTATTGAGTTTCCTGACAACACCTAATTTATGTCATTACCCATATTATATGGGGACTACTGATCCCACCCTACTGAGTTTAGAAGATTGTTTGTAAATTAAAGACATCTTAACTCGGTGAACTAGTAAAACTTCGTTTGTCATGTTTTTGTTTGAAAGGTCACCCCACAGTAAGTACTTGAAACGTCGTATCGACCATTTTACATTCAACCTCCGTTCCCCTTTTTTATATACCCGTGACAGACTCACAGACTATAATGTATATATAGATTAGGAGTGTTGGGAAGTTCCACAACAGTGGGTGTAAAACGTCGACTCCTTTACCAAGTTAAACGGGTTCTAGGACATCGATCATTCACTATCTCGTTTCAAAAGTTGGATTTAAACAGAGGTTTTCGAAACGGAAAAAAAAAAAATGACGTATGTGGTACAATGGTTGAATCTCTTTTGAGTCTTAGATTATCCTTCCTGTTTTAATGTTAAAACTATTACACTGTTTACCTTAAACAAGTGTTTGAAAAAAAAAAAAAACTTATGGGTGACAGACGGCTTATATGTATTCCGAATTAGTCTGTAACGAACCGTATCTGTCACTTCTGGAGCCTCTACCCTCACCCTCCACCCTTCTCGTCTCTTCTAAATAAGTCTTCTAGGGACTTACCTCTGAAGACCGTCTTACCCACTCCACGTTCGACAGGTCCGTCCCCGAATCTTCGACCTCTATCGTCACGAGTAAGTCCCTGGAAGCTCCCTGTGAAATTGAGTTTATTACTGGGGAGTCGGATGAACTCTCTCCGAAACCTACGGGTCCACTTCTGTGAACTCACAAACGTGTCGTCCCTCGGTGACCTCCCCCAATATTCTTCTTTCTGTTTACAGACCTCAAACTCTCTTAATTACCTTTGTCACGTCCATCTTCGCCTCTGATCCCTCTTCTATTCCTAAACTTAATTCTTACACCGTCGTCCGTCCTTTTTCTAAGTTTTCGACACATCCTTCGTCTTATCGGCTTAAAAGAGAGACACACAGGGAGAGAGTGTGTCTCAACAGTGGAGGTTTCGATTTTTGACCTCTTTGTCCGTTAAAACGGTATGAACCGTTATTAGAACTCTCCTGACATCTCAATTAATGACGAAATGTACTACTTGATTTTAGATGAGACGTACTTATGAAACTTTTAACCGTGTTACCGAAGTTGACGAGATCAGAGGTCGTCACCAAAAGTCGGAACTAACGTGTAATCTTACTGGACCTCTTGTTACGGACCCCGGGTTTGGTCTCGACGACTAACTAAACGAGACCCCACCCGTACCACGACGATTTTCAAGACGTTCACTACGATTGCACGTAGTCCCAACGTCGGGTCACCAGAAATCTATTCGGGTTCGTTATCCCTGGTTGGTCAATAGACGAGGACTTGACACTAGGGGTGAACCCTACCCAATTCAGAGGTCACATAGGTGCACACAACGTAAAACACTCTCGGCTGTAACTAAAGAAAAACGGTTGTATCGACAGTTCCTCACTTGGACACAACTCACTTCATGACTTAGGCAAAGTCTTTCAGACTTACGTGGGTGTAAGATCTCGGGACCCACAGTATATGCATACTGACAGACTGATTCATACTCTCACCTCCAATATGTTTATGGTCCTCCACATTACTTTTATCATTCGATTTAAGGTGGGTTGGGAAACTAAGAATGTAGTATATAAAACCAATTACCTCGTCGGACACGAGACTTTGTAGGACGAATCTACGATTCTCGGTCACATCCACTACCTCAACATATGCGAGTTCTCTAATTAGTTTTCAGATATTTGTACCGTGTCGATATTACTTGGTTGAGTAATAAATCCTACCCACAGATCGGTAGACCACAGTCGACATCAGTCAATTCCAGACAAGTTAAATAATGACAGTAATACCGTTCTCCACCTAAAGTATCCTCCTCTATCAAGGATTGAATCCTTACTTAATGTAAGGTTCAAACGAGGATTTAAACAACAAAGTATAAATCTCATTTGTAGGAGTTGAAGGTATCAATCGGGTGTTTACGGACAAATAGGATCTTCATAATGATCTCTACTAAATAAAAGACACGTATTCCTTGGTAGATAGTTTCCTCTCCGGGTCACATATTTATTCCGTCAACCTCACTGGAGTGTTGGTCTATTTCTACTATCGTGGGGGTCATCTGGTTTTCAAGTCAGGAATCCAAGAAGAGTCTCATGTAAGTACGGGTTGATATGTATTTTCATCTTCGTTCGAAGTCCGTTTGGTACGGTTTTACCTCGTTGAGATTCGTTCAAAGAGGGAACCCAACGTATTCCGTACTAAGATCACAAAAGAGTACGTATGGGGTCCGAGGTAAGAGTTCGACGAGTTGGGAATGGACGGTAGTACTTTCTCAGTCGACCTAACTCCGGTTGAGAATTCTAGTCCAGTGTCCGAGAGAAGACTAGATGTCCGCACCCTACTACACCCAGTAACATCCTCGAAGAAACGTTTCATCTTCGGGGACCAGAAGAATCTGAGATAGGGAATAATCGATGTCCTATAATTATTCCACGACATTCTCTCTTCAGTCCCTTAGATATGACCCTGGAAATTTACGTTGTAGTCATATTTACACCTTCTGGTATTTTAGGTGACCTCTTTAATTTTCTTCCGGATTTATTTAATTATATAGTACAAGGATTTTCCTTTCTGAGTTATTAGACACAACTAAAAAGGGTAGTTAAGGTTAGTTTAGGGTTTACTTTGTAAAATTGGTATCACCTTATTAACCTTGGTCAAAATGGGAGAATTGAATTTGTCTGTTTTTGGGTGGTTTCCGTACATTTACAAAAAATTCGTAAGTTGTTATCTATTACGTCATTTTATTTCGGGGGTTTCCTCTTTGTCTACTTGGGCTAGTGACGGGGTCGAATGACGGACCTCTCGTAAAGGCTCGGTGTCACTCCCTCCTCCCCAGAGGGACTCTTCCGTCTCACCTTTTAAACCCTTACGATTTCCATTGATCTTAATGAGACCTGTCTCATTCTCTCTTCTCTCTCGTCATGTCTCGTCCCGCCCCCTCCTCTCTCTCACACGAGATCTCTAAACGTCTCCCCAGGGGAGGTCAAAAGTCGACTCGTGACTAGTCGTACATGCACACTCCCTTCGAGACACCCTTTCCCTGATTGGGTAGAGGAATATATCCTGGTCTTTATCACACACAAGGGTGGTCGATCTCACTTTTTTGGAACGTTATGCACCCCGTAGAATATTTCATGAGTCTTCCCATAAAGGGTTCTGATTCCACCAAGACCGGGAGGATTGTTTCGTATTTTTCGTTCGGGAAAAGTTAAAACTTTCTTTTCATGGTAGTTGAATCTTCAGATATGGGTCGTTTTCAGAGAAAGTTTCTACTTTGATTTTGAAAAAGTCCGAATGTCTACTACTTTTTTAAGTTATGGACGTCTAGACGTGTTTTTTACAATTATCTTCAGAAACCCCGTTTTTCTTATATAGTCTACTTTTTAAAATAGACGTGTTTCTTACTTCTCGGGGTCTTTACCATTTATACACCAATTTATATTTTGTGTTAAAAAGTGTAAATCTGGATTTTTCTATTAAATTTTATTAACTATTAACTTTTTACAATTTTAGTAACTACTAAATTTCGTTTTCATTTTTATTACATCACACCCCAAATTTTGTGTATAATTTTCATTTAACATACCGGTATTATCATTTTTTCTGGTCCGTCCCTTCTTTTTACTTTCGTATGACAATATTCAAAGAATATGATATGACATGAATTTCACTATATCATAATAAATTTCCACCTAATACTATCGGATTTCCGTATAGTATATTTGAGATTTTGTTGGTGATTTTTTTTTTTTCGTACTCTATTTTATCTTATTATTTTTAATGATTTGGGTTTTCTTCTGTTCTCTTTTTCTCTGGTTCTTGATGATCCTGTTCATTTTTTTCGTTTATCTTTCAACCATCTGAATTTGGGTTGGTATAGTTATTAGTTAATTTACATTTTAAGTGGGTTTGTGTAAACATTCCTTATCGGTTCTTAAAAAGTTTTATGTCTGGGTCACTCTTCTAGGTCGACGTTTTATGTGTTATCTCCAGGACAATAACTATTATGACTACGTTCCTAACTGAGAAAAAAAACATTTTCTGGTTTATTTATAAAATCCGAAACACCCGGTATACTAGACACAACGTTAATGAGTCGAGAAGATAACATTACACTTTCGTCGGTATCTTTTATACATTTTTATTACTCGTACCGACACAAGGTTATTTTGAAATAAATGTTTTGTCTGTCGTCCGACCTAAATCGGGTGTCTGACACCGAAGCGTTAGGGACTAAATCTTGTCTCTCCGGTCTTCACCCGGTTAGACACTTTTCCTTGAATCACATATTTTATCCACCGTTAAGTTTAGTATCCTATGACTTCCTATGAGTCATCGATCACAGTCTTTTTAAACGATAAACAAAACTTAGTAAGTGTTTTTGTTAATTCTCCATTCGTAATTCACTTTCATAATCAGTGAGCCAACACAGGCTGAGAAACGTTAGGGTACCTGACATCCGGTGGTCCGATGAGACAGGTACCTTAAGAGGTCCGTTCTTATGACCTCACCCAACGGAAAAGGAAGAGATCGTGACTTTTTTTTTTCTTTTTTTTTTGATATTTTCATCTCTCACCTCTTTTTAGATAAATAAGTGAATCCCATCCTCTTCGTAAGGATTTCATTTGTGTTATCAGTGTTCAGTGTTTTTTCACAACTATTTAAACTTATGTTCTTTATAAAAATTTTTTCTTTATAAAAATCTGAAAAGACATATGGTGGATTTCCATCCTCTCTGTTTTCCTCTTTTATGACGTTGAAAAAATTTTGTTTGTTTATTAACCGTAAATATCATATTTTTCCGAAGATATTTAGTTATTCTTTAACGTTGTCATCTTTATACCCCCTTAATAATAAGTCTTTAAGTATCTTCCTCTTTAAAAATTTTTGTCGGATATATTTATGTACTTTTTAACAAGTCGGAATGGTTATTGTTTCATTTGGTTGGACTTAATTATATGGAAATCAGGAAAAAAAAAAAAACCGATAACCGTTTAACCGACTGGTTTAACCGTTTTTAATTTTGTTAGCTATTATAGGTTATAAACATTCTGACACTTCTTTATCTAGGAAAGTATTAAAAAATGTCCTCATATTTGATCGTAATATCCTGTTGGGATCCTGTAATTGAATGTTGGGTCGGTGAATAAAGATCTATAAATAGGATATCTTTATTTTGTATAAAATTTTATTCTGAATTGTCAAAACTAGACTTTTCTCTTTGTGTATTACACTAGACTTACAGTTAATTTATAACCGTGTTAGAATGAAATTACATCAAATATTATTATTTATCAAATCTACATGTCTGTAATTTTCTAAAAGTCGTATACAATTCATACTTTTGTTTCCGTGTTACGTCGTGCAATCACATCGTACTTTTTCCGTTCCATACATTAATATACATGTACAAATTGAATTGATTCCCGTACTTTTTACTGGAACTTTTTGTAGATGTTTGATTTGATACCCATTAAGACTTTTCCTCTCACTAATTTCTGTTCCATCCTTGTCCCTGAATCGGAAAAAACAAATTCAGGTATGAGAATCTTTTGTTTGTCTCTATGACGTCCCTAAAACAAAAAGACCTTTTTGCGTTTCATAACAATCATAAGAGTCTCTCCCTCTTTTATAACGTGAGTCTTTTAATCTTTTTTGATACTTTTATCTGTATCTTAACATTCTCGAGAAACTTTATACTATCGGTTTTATTCACAAGGGTACTCTCCCTCGACCTTGTATTTCATTTAGAGAGTCGCCTTATTTTTGTAGGTTAGTATCTACAATCGTATGAACGTATGTATACTTATCTATCGAATACATGTATACACTTCTTGTTAATTTTCTTTTTAACAGTCTTGGTTTGTACGTAAAGGTTTGACCTTTTTTTTTACGTTCCTTATGGGTATTTTATTCATTATTTCTGGTTAGGTCCTGTATGGTATTTTAGAATTCATGATCCCTATTTCTTTTCTAGGATTTTCATAGGTATGTAAGGGAGGGAGTAGGTACAAACTGAAATAACCCCACCCCCCCCATCAAAATCCAATTGTCGTTTTAACTCCGCTTTCATGTCTCTAAAGGGTATATGGGAGACGGGGGTGTGTAATATATATATATATATATAAAAAAAAAAATCCTTTTTTCCTTCTGTTCTTCCTCCTTCTTTCCCTCCCTTTCTTTCTCCCCCTGTCCCCTTCCTCTCTTGTTCTCTTCCCTCTTTTTCTGACTCTCTTTTTCTTCTATCAGTATACATTTCTTAGGTCTATGTATTACTTTAATTACAAAACTTGTCCTTGTGTCCTTTGACCTTCGGTTACTTGTTACGAAATTTTTAACTCCCTTCTGAAGGGACGAACAGGTCACCGATTTTGAGACGCGAGGGTTAAGTCCCCCGGACCCAAGCTAGGGACCAGTCCCTTAATCTAGGGTGTACGGTGTTGATTTCCAGGACACAGAACGTTGATTCTGGGTCTCGTCTGTTTATTTATTTTTATTTAAAATGTGAATAAAATTTTATTCACATCGTCATGTCATTTCTGTAACTTCAGAAAATTTTAAATATAAGGTATTGAAGTATGGATCTTTCGATGACTCCTATATGAGGGTGTCCTACCCCTTCACTCAGTCAATCCTCCTTCTATCTACTCTCTAGACCCTTTGTACTTTGGTCATGTCCTCTCTTCGTTTCCCTTCTACATCTGACAGTCGGTACGTCGTCTGAGTCCCTCGTCGATTAGGTGTATCTTTGTTCTTTCACCGCACAAGATCCTCTTCGAAGAGGTTCCTCCTTTTCTTTGACTGTCGAATGAGTCACTGGTTCATCTTGGTTCATGTTGTCCGATAAAAGAATTTCTTCATTTTGACAAAAATAAGTGTTTTCCGTACTCAGAATATATATCTTTTAGGCTTTCTTAAGTGACTTTTTTGAATCTTATTTGTTCAAGTCGTTCTAGTATCCTATGTTCTCGTTGTATGTTTTAGTTAATATAAATATATGTAATCGTTGTTTACTATGTTGTTACTTTAATTCTTTTGTTAAGGTCCTCTTGTTCTACCGCCTCCTCATCCACCTACACGTTACGTCATGTAGAGGGAGGTACCTTTGTAGTTCTTATGTGGAAGTCCGTGTCTTCACGGACGTCTTGTGCTCGACTCTCACCTGTCCTCATGGACTGGTCGTCACTTCTTATGTATCTTTGTGTGTTTTGAGCCATCCTGCTTCCTTGATCCCCTCTATGTCCTCACAATCATCCTAACCTGGACGGGAGTCACCCACCCCCTTGACTTCGTCCCCAGGGTAGGGGTGTAGTCCCGTTAACAGACTCAGTCTCCTCTTTATAAATTCCGACTTTCATTTTGTCGACTAGACACCGTCGGATTTACCTTACTCTTAGTCTATCAGGAACGACGTCGGTATGTATGGGACCTACCCCTGTGTTCAGGGGACCTTTCACGTCGTCGACCCTGTACTTTAAATCCCTAACACCTCGTTAGGGTCCTGTTCCCGACGACAACTGACACCTTTCTACCTAACTCCCCTCCACTTCCTCCTCTGACACCATCCTTTACGGACACCTCCTTTCGACCCTTCGTACCTTCGTTCCGGTACCGTGACTCAGTGCACATCTCCTACCTCGGTAGTAGTATTGGAGAGAGAGGGGTGTGACGGTCGTAGTCATCGACTTGTTATCTCTCCGACCGGGTAGTTTACAGACTGGACGGCTAGATGTCTCATCCTGGGGTCGGTCCCCTTGAGGAGATACACGGACTCCACGACTCGTTGTCTCTTCCTGGAGTCCGTTTCCTCGGGAGATTCAAGGACTTCCTCGTCTCGATACCTCTTTCTGACTGGTTTCTCCGGAAGACTAGCGGTCGATGTTCTCCGAGTTTTTTTCTGAGGCTATCCCAGTATTGAAGACGTTGCCTCCGTCAGTTACAGGGACATGTGAACCGTGGCGGTCCCAGGGGTGTTCGGTTCGTCGACGCGGTGGAAGTGTGAGTTGAGAGTGACCCCGTCTCGACGGTGTCCGTTTTTTACAAAACGTAGATACGTACGTCCCAACGAAGCCATCACAGAACAAACGCTGGAACATCTGACACCGGACGGTCCGTAGACACAGTTCCTTCCCCCAAGAGGTCCGTTCTTATGACCTCGTATAACCGGTTATAAACAAGGGTATGGGAAGATCTCGTGATATAAAGGACGACGGGATCGACGGTTGAGGGGACTCATGGACCACGACGTTCTTGGGGACGTTGGGTTCGTCGAAGTGGTGGAGGTCTGGACAGGGAGTGTCCCCGTTTGGGATCAGGAGGTCCCGTCGGAGTCCTCGTTTGGGGTCACCTGCTGGGTGTATGTCTCCACCTTTATTTTGGTGTTAACTTTGAGTCCCCGTTACACCTTCTTTCTTCTGGGTTTTGGAAGGGTGGTCGACATATTCGACGTCTAATTTAGGTGTACTAGTTGATCCGTCTGAGACAGATACCTTACATATTTTCCAGTAACTCTCCAGGGTGTTTTCTTTTGTGTGATAAAGACTATCAACATCTGTAACCTCCGTTCTTATGTGTCCTCATCCTGGTCCAATCTTAGACTCGACGGGGGTGTCCTCCAGGTCTCTAGTTGTGTCACAACCTCCCGTAGGATGCCTCCACTCCACCTGACACTCAGGGTCGCTCCCTTTCCTGAGACTGTCGTCACTGACTTCTTTTTGTAAAAGATAAGAATACAAAACTGAACAAGACATCTAAGAAAACCTAAAAAAAGAAAAGGAAAGGGGGGTGGGAGGCAACATCGACAGCTAAAATAACTGTGATACTTTATATTAATTCGAAAACTAGAAAAAAAAAAAAGGAGTCAGTGTAAAAACATAACAACAATATTTGGAGACGGAATGCAACCCGAAAACGTCAAGACTACTCAAAAGGGAAAAAAAGGAGAAAAAATTTAAATTTAAAAATTAAAAATTTGGATAATAATAAAAAGATGTAAATAAGGAAACAAACGGAAAGGATGACAAGTAAAGGGGAACGTCAATTAGAAATTACATATATTTAGAAGAAGTAGATGGAGATAAATTGAAACGTATAAGAAAGAAAGGAAAGAAAGATAGGAAAAGAGAGTTGTATAAACAATCAAAACGAAAGTAACGAAATAAGGGGTGAACCGTGGAACGAATTGAAACAAAAGGACATACACGAAATCAATCAAAACAAGAATTGACCATTTATATTAAAAAATAAAGGTAACAAGTGGTCCAGTTAGATGACATGAAATAAAAAACGACCTGACAAAACAGAAACGAGTACCCACATATGCACATATAAGGTAATAAAATTAATAATAAACGGACTAAAACATTGACGGTAAACAGAGCCCAAGTAGACACCAAAGAACAAAAACCTATAAACAAAATTAGAGTAAATTACGGTATTGTATTGTTTGGTGAACACCTTAGAAGCAAGGACTGGTCTCTAGTTCGGGACTCGGAAACCTCACCCTCGTAACTAAGGGTTCTGGGACCTGATGGTCTCTTGATTGGGATCCCTCATAGTTCATCACTCTTGAGTGTGTTTCCTTTGGTGAACTTATGTTCGGGACCGTAGTGGGTTGGTGGTCATCGTGGGACACGTCCTACGGAGTCGATTCGTAGTTGTTGTTGTTTTTTATGTTTGGGTCAGTAGTCGTCTGTCCTAATGGTGGGGTGAGTCGGAACTGGTAGTCTCCTTATTGTTTGTTTGTGTTTGAGTCGTGTTTAGAGTGGGATATCCTTCGAATGTGTTTGGTGACCTGGTTGGAATCCTCCCGTCTTTGGTTTTCCTTCTTTCTTAAGTCGGAACTTCGGACCCTTTTCCTCTGGAGTTAGTGTTATTCAATTTTTTTTTTCTTTTCCGTCTCTATATGATGTGTTTACTTCCTTGTTTGATCTTTGTGTCTTCAGGTTTATTTACTTCTCCTTTATCCGTTTGATGGACTTTTTATTAAGTCTTATTACTATCATTTCTACTAGTTTTTGGAACTATTGTTTTACCTCTGTTACGTTCTTAGTTGATTGTTTCTGGATTTTCTTAATTTCTTATTTGTTTGTCTCTGTTTGTTGCGTTAATGACTTTAACTTTTATGAGATCTTCCTTAGTTGTCGTCTTATAGACTTCGTCTTCTTACTTAGTCACTCGACCTTCTGTTTTACCATCTTTATTGAAGACTTCTCGTCTTATTTCATTTTTCTTACTTTTCTTGACTCCTATCAGAGTCTCTGGAAACCCTGTTACAGTTTGTGTGGTTGTAAACTTGATATCCCCAGGGTCTTCTTCTCTTTTTCTTTCCCATACTCTTTTAAAAACTTCTCTAATATCAACTTTTAAAGGGGTTGTACTTTTTCCTTTATCAGTTAGTTCAGGTTCTCCGTGTTCTTCAGGGTATGTCCTACTTGGGTTCCTCTTTGTGTGGTTCTGTGTATGATTAGTTTGATTACTTCTGATTTGTGTTTCTTTGTTATAATTTTCGTCGTTCCCTTTTCGTTGTTCATTTTATGTTCCCTTTGGGGCATACGAATTGTCGACTAAAAAATCGTCTTAGAGACGTCCGTCCGGTCTTCCCTTTCTGTCCTATATAAATTTCATGACTTTCCCTTTTTAGATGTTGGTTCCAATGACATGGGTCGTTCCTAGAGTAGGTTTTAACTACCTCTTTATTTTTCGAAAAGTCTGTTCGTTTTCAATTATCTTAAGTCATGGTGGTTTGGTCGAAATATTGTTTACTATTCCCTGAATGTATCAGTTCTTTATGTTCTCTTCCTCTTTCTAGATGTTTTAGTTGGCATTCGTTAATTATTTCTCCGATATCCTTGTATGTATAGTCATTAATGAAATTTACATTTACCTAATTTACGAAGTTGGTTTTCTGTGTCTGACCGACTTACCTATGTTTTTGTTCTGGGTATATGTATACGACAGGTGTTCTTTGGGTGAAGTCTGGATTTCTATGTATGTCTGACTTTCACTCTCCTACCTTTTTATATAAGGTAAGTTTACCTTTCGTTTTCTTTCGACCTCATCGTTAGGAGTATAGTCTGTTTATCTGGAATTTTATTTCTACTGATGTTCTCTATTCCTTCCTGTGATGTATTACTACTTCCCTAGTTAGGTTCTCCTTCTGCATTATTAACATTTATAGATACGTGGATTGTATCCTCATGGAGTTATGTGTTTGTGATTGTCTGTATTTTCCTCTTTAATTATCATTGTGTTATTATCATCCTCTGAAATTGTGGGGTAAGTGTGGTTACTGTCCAGTAGTTTGTCTTTTAATTATTCCTTTGTGTTCAGAATTTACTATGTAATTTACTCTACCTAGAGTAACTATAGAAGTCCTATAAGGTATGTTTACGTCTCATATGAAGAAGAGTTCACGTATACCTTGTAAGAGGTCCTATCTGGTGTAGAACCCAGTGTTTAGTTTGGAGTCATTTAAATTCTTTTAACTTTGGTATGGTTCGTAGAAGAGACTGGTGTTACGATACTCTGGCCTTTAGTTAATGTTCTTTTTTTGACATTCTTTGTGTTTGTGAACCTCTAATTTGTCGTACAAAGATTTATTGGTTGTCCAATGACTTCTTTAGTTTTCCCTTTAGTTTTTAAAAGATCTTTGTTTACTGTTACTTTTGTGTTGTTGAGTTTTGGATACCCTCGTCGTTTTCGTCAAGTTTCTCCCTTCAAATATCGTTATAATAGGATGGAGTTCTTTGTCCTCTTTGTAACTTATCTGTTGGATTGAAATGTGGATTTTGTTGACCTTTTTCTTCTTGTTTTTTGGGGTTTTAATAATCTTCCTTTCTTTAGTATTTATAGGTTCGTCTATTTACTTTTTCTTTACTTTCTTTGTTACCATTGCTAATTATTTTGATTTTTGACCAAGAAACTCTTCTATTTGTTTTAACTGTTTTGGAAAATCGGTCTGAGTAATTCTTTTTTTTCTTAGTTTAGTTGTTTTAATTTTTACTTTTTTCGAATGTTGTCTGTTACGTTTTTATGTTTCCTAATAATGTCTGATAATACTTGTTGATATACCGTTATTTTACCTATTGGACCTTCTTTACCTGTCTAAGAATCTTTTCAAATTACAAGGTTCTGACTTGGTCCTTCTTTATCTTTAATACTTATTGGGTTAATGTTCGTGACTTTAACCTTTGAGACTAGTTTTTAGAGGGGTTTTTTGTTTTAAGGTCCTGGTCTTCAGAAGTGTCCTCTTAAGATAGTTTGTAAAACTCTTCTCGATTGTGGATAACAAGATTGTGAGAAAGTTTTTTAACGTCTCCTTCCTTGTGAAGGTTTGAGTAAGATGTTCCAGTGGTAGTGGGACTATGGTTTTGGTCTGTTTCTGTTGTGTTTTTTTATTTTGATGCCCGGTTATAGAGACTACCTGTATCTACGTTTTTAGGAGTTGTTTTAAAATCGTTTGTCGTAAGTCGTTGTGTAGTTTTTCGAGTATGTGGTACTAGTTCAACCCATATAAGGTCCTTACGTTCCTAAGAAGTTATATCCGTTTAGTTAGTTACACTATGTTGTATAATTGTTTAACTTTCTATTTTTGGTATACTAGTAGAGTTATGTACTTCTTTTTCGAAAACTGTTTTAAGTGCTAATTTTGAGAAGTTTTTTACCCGTATCTTCCTTGGATGAAGTTGTATCATTTTCGGATATACTATTCGGATATTGTTTGTAATAAGAGTTACCACTTTTTGACTTTCGTAAGAGAGATTCTAGTCCTTGTTGTATTCCCACAGGTGAAAGTGGTGATAATAAGTTGTATCAAACCCTCAGGATCGATGTCGTCTCTTCTTTTTCTTTATTTTCCTTAGGCCTAGACTTTTCTTCTTCATTTCAAGAGTGACAAACGTCTACTGTACTATGACATGTGTCCTTTGGGATTTCTATCATAGTCTTTTAATCATCTCGATTAGTCACTTAAATCGTTTCACAGTCTTATGTTAGAGTTATGTGTCTTTAGTGAACGTAAAGATATATGATTGTTACTTTTTAGTCTTTCTCTTTAATTCTTTAGTTAGGGTAAGTGGCAATGTTGTTTTTCTTAATTTATAGATCCTTATTTGAATGGATTCATGTAGTACTCTTTGCGACCTGACCTTCTTTGTGTTCGACCCTAGTTCTAACGACCCTCTTTATAGTTATTGGAGTCTATACGTCTACCGTGGTGGGAATACCGTCTTTCACTTCTCCTTGATTTTTCGGAGAACTACTTACACTTTCTCCTTTCAATTTTTCAACCGAACTCCGAGTTGTAAGTCTTTTGCTTCTAGTACCGTAGACCAGGGTAGTGAAGTACCCTTTATCTACCCCTTTGTCACCTTTGTCACAGTCTGAAATAAAAACCCCCGAGGTTTTAGTGACGTCTACCACTAACGTCGGTACTTTAATTTTCTGCGAATGAGGAACCTTCCTTTCAATACTGGTTGGATCTATCGTATAACTTTTCGTCTCTGTAATGAAACGGTTGTTTCCAGGCAGATCAGTTCCGATACCAAAAAGGACACCAGTACATACCTACACTCTCACCCTGACACTTCTTTCGACTCACGTCTTCTTAACTACGAAAACTTGACACCACAACCTCTTTTGAGAACTCTCAGGGAACCTGACGTTCCTCTAGGTTGGTCAGGTAAGATTTCCTCTAGTCAGGGCCCACAAGTAACCTTCCTAACTACGATCTCGACTTTGAGGTTATGAAACCGGTGGAGTACGCTTCTCAACTGAGTAATCTTTTCTGAGACTATGACCCTCCCTAATCTCCGTCCTTCTCTTCCCCTGTTGTCTCCTACTCTACCGACCTACCGTAGTGACTGAGCTATCTGTACTCAAACTCACTTGAGACCCTCAACCACTACCTGTTCCTCCGGACCGTACGACGTTAAGTATCCGAGTGTTTCTCAGTCTATGTTGACTCGCTGACTTGACTGACCACCGACTAAGTACAATTCCAAACTGTCTTTTGTTGTTTTAAGACATTTCGTTAATAGGAAGTTATTTTTGTATTTAAATTTTTTTAGGTAAGAGTTATCGTGTTTTCTCGTTAATCCTTTTTTAAATTGGTTTTTTCACGTTATGAACCTCCGACTTTTAGTATTTTGTAACAACTTCTTTTAAAACTCTCCAAATTTATTTACCTTTCTATGGGACGTAAGTATCTAACTTTCTAAATTATAACGACACTACCGTTATGAGAGATTTGTCTAGATATCTAAGTTTCGTTATTGACAGTCTTGTATGGTCGAAAAAAAAAAATTTTGTTTCCAATTGGTCGACTAGGTCGACAAAAACACACTTTTGTGTGTTTTTTTAGTTTTCGGTTTTGTTAAAACTTTCTTCCTGTTTCGACGACGTTTCGATGATATTAATCCTGTCACCATGACCGTATTCCTGATACATCTCGTTACTTCATCTTAACTCAGATCTTTATCCGGGTCTGTAGACACCGGTTGACTGAAATTCTTTCCATCGTCTGGTAAGTTACCCTTTTGCTAACAGTAAAATCATTTGCCACGACCTTGTTTACTTGTCGGTATACGGTCTACTACTTAAACCTACAAATGGAGTGTTGTATGTACTTTTAATTGAGTTTTACCTAATGTCTAGATTTAAATTCTCGATTTTAATATCTTAAGAATCTTTTGTATCCTTATTTAGAAACCCTGGAACTTGACTCGTTACTAAAGAATCTATGTTGGGACTTTCGTGTTCTTTGTCTTCTTTTTTTTAGACTGTTTAACCCGAAGTAGTTTTAATTTTCATTTAAAGTTTTTATTTAAATAATAAAAAAACTTTTTAACAAAAGTTTTTATTTACTCAGGTAAGACTATAAAGATCAAGTTTAAAGTACAATGTCTCAAAGATGAATGAACCAAAATATTAACACTTAGAAAAGAGAATGACTTTTAGAACCAGAGATTGTAACAATATTAATGTATATAAAATACAATGATACTTATCACCATTTTATTGTTATGGTTATAATAATTATTATTCTATTGACTAATGTTAAATTCTAAGGAAACTACGAGTAGAAAAGGATCCTATATCGTGTAACTACTATATATGTCAGTTTTATGTTCCTAAATCTCTATGATTTTTATTAAGAAACACACTAGTACCGGGTTCGTATTATATCAATCCAAGTAAACAAAAGTCAAAATTCCCAAAAAAAAAAATAGAAAAACTAGAGTAAAACAAAGTATTAATATAATTTGTAAATTTACCAAGGTTTGATATTTGGTGCTCGTAAGTCTATTCAGGATTGAAAATAAGGACATGGGAGAGATGGGTCGACCAAGGGAAGTAAGGTAATCGTTATTGAAAATAATCAAAAACCAAATAGAAAGGTAATAAAAAACTTTTACATTTCTTTATGTGTTTATACAAGTGTTGGAGTAAGGAAGGTATTCTCCATCGTATGACACATGTGAGACAGGAGCAGAACGAGAAAGTGTATGAGATAGGATCTCTATTGAGGTCCGTTATAATCGCTAGAAGGAGTTTGGGAAAACACTAATGTATCATCATTAAGTGCCCCGTCGACATGGTATTAAATAAGTTGGTTAGGGAGGATTACTCGCAAACCTAACAAAAATCAGAACGGTAATGTTTATGACAACTTTATTTATCGGAGTAAGGACGAAATAAAACATGAAAACGATCACTTAAAACTCCTATCTCAGTGCTTTCATCCTAACGACCAGTTTCCCATTTAGCGTGTAGTAAAACGATCTATAACGATTGAAGGGGTACTCCAACATTGTAAAGACTGTTGGAAAATGGATAAAAGGGAAAAGTGAGAACAGGTGGATGTTGAGACAGAGGTGACACAGAATATTTTAGAAAATTCTATGTTTAACTCAGTATACTGAGAAGACGAATTTTGAAGTCGCCGAGGGGTGACGTAAATCTTATTTTAGGTTAGAGAAGTGTCATGGCTATGTTTGAATCTACTATACCTACGAAGGAGAGACATAGTCAATCTCAATCCGGACCTGATACTCGTTCTCTTGGTTTCTTAGTTGTCGAATTTATTCTGTCTTTAAATGTAGAGACTATGTATTCAGACTTCCTTCTGGTTTGTTCCGACCACGACCTCAAGTCGAAGTTCTTTGGGAGTCTCCCTGAAGGGACCAAGTCACCACTTCTTAGACGGAAGATTATGGCCCCTACGTCCAAGGGACCAACTCCTGGATTCTAGGGTGCACGTCGTCCCGTCGACATGGGTGTGTGGTGTTGATCTCTTCGGACAAGAGACGTTGTTTCCGGGGCGCACGGTGTTCCTTACTGGTCGTTTCTTTTTTTTTTTTTGTTGGTTCTTCAGGAGTCCCGTGTTTGAGGAAGGTCCGGTGTGAGACGGTAGGGATCCTGGACTGGGGTCACTGGATTTGTTCGTCGGTCTCTTGGTCAGTAATACACGTAAGGTTTGTCGTCTCAACCTTCCTCTCAATGTTTTTCCTGTTCCCCAGGTACGGATGACAAATAATCCTTCTAAGAAACTTCTAGATATACTGTGAACGTAAAAGTACGTACCCAGTCTTGAATCAGTATACTGATACTGACATAGATGGATATTCTTTTTGATCTTTTACAGTAGAAAAAGGACCCGTCGGTGTACGGGTCAGTTTTTGACCTTCTATTTTGTGGTGCCATCTTCAGAGACGACGTGACAGAGACATCAGAGTAGAGTATGTACGACGAGGTGGGAATGAACGGTGCGAGGTCGGTGAGTCTGAAGGAAACAAAACAAGTTTCTTCGGTCCGAGAGTGGACAGAGTTCCGGAACCGAAAACGTTAAAGTGGACGGATCGTGTGTGAAGGAGTCTAGAAGGACGTCGACCAAGGGGGAGTAATAAGTCCTGAGTCAAGTTTACAGTGGAGGAGTCTCTCTTGTCCTGTAACTCTCCCCGAAATATCAAGACACTCCTTATACCCTTTAAAATAACGAGATGTATGTCTTGTTGACTCGTCTGTTTTTTCTTTTAATTGAGGTTCTTTTTGTTACTTTCTGTTTGCATAGCATTATAAAATGTTAACCGGGTTGTTGTGAACGTATTCGTATTTTATTTATAACATATTATAACTGAATTGTTTTTGATACTACAGTGATAGCCTCTTCCGTTACCGTTGGGTGAGGTCATGAGAACGGACCTTTTAGGATACCTACCTCCTCGGACCACCCGACGTCAGGTACCCCAGCGACCCTCAGTCTGTGCTGACTCGCTGAAGTGAAAGTGAAAAGTGAAAGTACGTGACCTCTTCCTTTACCGTTGGGTGAGATCACAAGAACGGACCTCTTAGGGTCCCTGCCCCTTGGACCACCCGACGGCAGGTACCCCAGCGCGTCTCAGCCTGTACTGACTTCACTGAATCGTCGTCGTCGTCGTCTACTACAGTGATATCCCTCCTCTCTCACCACCCTGTCCCACTTACATTTTCGTGAAAGAGGAGTAGAAGGTACTATCCTTCAACTGTCTTATAAGGACTAACCTTTTCGTCATATGTGTATAATATTCCTACAATACATCTTTATACTTCCATTTGTGAAAAGAAGAATTTGGTGGAATTCTCAACTTTCACAATTAAATCGTAAATCTCTCCCTTTCTTTTCCAAAAACAAATAATCTTCGAAATTTATCATGTAAGATGACAGTTTAATACATTTACATATAATGAATTTTTAAAAAAATTAAGAAAATTTCTCCTATTTTGATTAAAGTCAGTGGTCACATCTTGGGACCCAAGGATCTCTGGGATTTCTCATGTCCTTGAGAAGTAAAACTCCTGACCCAACATTTAAACTCCTCTCATTACCCACGGCTCGGGTCCTCCGTCTTCTGCTCTCCCTTTCGCTCCGAGAACAAGACGCCTGCACCCGAAAAGAACTGTTCCGAGCGTCCGATAAGACCTCGAGCTCCCTCCGTGTACCCTTAGCAAACGTCACTTCCGTGGTCTTCCGCCCCACCTGGAGGGGAGGAAGGTGTGAGTGCGACCGTTCACACCCCGGCTACGGGTCACTTTCACTAGACCGGGGGCAAAGGAACCACTCCTGTCGGTCGTCTACCCACAGACCATTGATTTGCGGAAGTAACTTGTCCGGGCTCAGTTAATGAGGTGGACCGGACCACGACTGAGTCCAAAGTCGGGGACCCCGGATTTCTCTCACCCCGCCTCCCTCTGACTGGGACTCCCTCGGCCCTCTGTGTCTCCTACAGTCCTACCTTCCTCTCGATTGATCCCCGGATAACTAGTCAGACAGGGGATTAAGTTCCCAAGTGTTTGGACTCACTGAAAGTCTTTCTGAGTGTCTTCGGAACACCTTCCTAAGTACATAAAGGTCCGGAGTGTAGAGTGGACTAGTCTTGGAGGTCCCCATCTCGGGTCCTTCGCCCACGTGTACAAGTAGGGGGAGTGGCCAGCACCCTCGGGACCCCGTTCGAGCAAGGTCTGGTCGGGACGGGTACTCCGGTTCCGTCAGGAGTGACATAAACTGAACAAGGAGAGGAAAGAAAGAATGCTCGTCAAGTCTACACTTTCCTTTAGAGACTTTGGGTCCTCCCCTACAGTCGAAAAACGTCCCCAAACCGTCGTAGACAGTCCATACTTAAACACGACATCCTCTTCGTCGACGAAGGACCCTGCGCGTCCTCGTTTCAAGAGGAAATCTGACAAAGGTTGAAATAAGGGTAGTAAGTAGAAGTCACTCTTGGAGACTTTCCGCTGACTCTCTAAGTCTTTGTTTATAAAGAAAGGGACACTGTCGGGGGTTACAGACTCTTCACGCCGGTCTCCCGGAGTCCCCGACACAAAGACGAGCCGTGGTCCTCCCCCGTGGTTTCTACTACGATGCACTTACCTGGTTTAAGTCAAGGTCTCCTACACTCGACAGAAACCTTGTCAGAGAAGAGAGGGTCTAGAATGTCAGACCCTACTATACTCCTCTTGCGACTCTCGTTTCCCGGTGTTAACCCATCCCTTACCACCCCTAAAAAAAAGTCTCGGGGGTGCACGTCATAAGTCCGAGAACTTCCAAAATGGTAACCCAGGATCACAAACACCAGTATTTCAGGAGGGGCAGTTTCGGTAGGATCAGGTGTTAGATTTTATATATAGAACACTACTTCTTCTATTTGCCATTCACATCTTTATCTCCCGGTCGACTTGAAATAGAAATCTTTAACGTGGACCAACATGTGAAGAACTCCCACCTTTGGTACAGAAAGAACGAGTGTTGACGTAGGACTCCCTGGTCGTAGGGGACCGTATCTTTTTCCACGAGTTATTTACGACTCGAATCGTTTCTTACCCGTCGGTACCCGGTTCCACGGTCTGCCCGAAACATCTTTGGTGTACTTTCAGGAGAGGTGGGTCTTTCGAGAAGGAGACCCAAAAGAGGAACATTGTTAGAGTCAAGGTACGACAACAACAAGTCAACTAGTCAACACAGACCGAGAAACCCTATGACACCTGACGTCGTGCGGTCCGAAGAGACAGGAAGTGGTAGAGGGTCTCGAACGAGTTTGAGTACAGACAACTCAACTACTACGGTAGGTTGGTAGAGTAGGAGACAGTGGGGGAAGAGGAAGACGGAAGTTAGAAAGGGTCGCAGTCCCAGAAAAGGTTACTCATCCGAGAAACCTAGTCCACCGGTTTCATAGTCTCGAAGTCGAAGTCCTAGTCAGGGAGTCACTTATAAGTCCAACTAAAGGAAATCCTAACTGGGGTAAAGGAGTCTTTACCGGGGAGAGGTAATGTAGAGATGGTGTGTTGGGATTAACCAAGAGATTATTGTTTACAGTGATAGAAATTGAGTCTAAGGTATTAAGTAAAAAATAAGAATAAACTGATGGACGGAAGATGTGGTGGTGTTGTCGTGGCGAGTTGGGAGGCGGGTGTCGTGGACCTTGTCCAAGACCGGGTCGTCCGTCCGTGAGGCACTCAAGTTCAACTTACTTGTTGCGTCGTAATCTAATACTCTTGTTCTCTCTGCGAAAAGAGGTAAAACAACTGAGACCCAGACACGACGTAGAATGTCGGATTCACACAGACACTGCAACGGAAAGTGAGGGAAGGAGGGACTTTTCGATACTCACGTAGTCCCACGAGTACAACATCGGATACAGAATCGTGGTCACTTTCAGTTGTTCGTAACAGGACTCGAGAGATCGAACCGACGGAGATTTAGGTCCTGTGAAAACAACTCGTCGCTCCTCCTCCCTCCGTGCAGTTTCTCCTATTTTATTCCTTCGGTCTCGGGTCTTTATCTTCCTTACTCCCTGTGTCTCCCGTAGACCTCTCCCACACCGCCCGACCGTCGCCAGAAGGAGACCGTGACCCGTCATGGTCAACAGGAAGAAGAGGACGGAGGAGAGAGGGAGAAACCCCACAAACAATGACACGGTCCTCATCGACGTAGTGACGACCACACGGTCTCGGGTTGTGCACACTACCGACGTCGAGGCCCCACCGTCCCCTGCACCCGGGCCAGGAGACGGAGGACCTCAGGACCTACACTATGCCCCCGTTTCCGAGGTATATTCCTGCCGGACCCAGCCTTGTTGTCGAAGTCCGTAAGACGGTTTGATACCAGGACGTCTCCGACGCGGTCTTGATCTCGACCGGGTAACGTCCAAGAGTCCCGGTTGGGAGGTGGGGTCTTAGTCGAGGTTCTTAGACGAAAAGTATTCGAGGGGGGTGGACCTGGGAGGGTGATGGGGACGACGTACTAAGAAGTCCTCTCACTAAGAGTCTGAATTCACTTGTACTCCCTTACTATACTAGGCGGACACTGGACAGGGTTGAGGTCCGTCGAGGAGAATGTTTGCCTTTCCCTTAGGGTGTCCGGTTCCGACTACGTGACCCAACCCCGACCCACTCGAGGTCCCGTCCGTCCTGTCCCGGACCCCCTGGTTTGCCTCGAACCGCGACCCCACAGGCGACGGACAAGGACCGAGATCCGACTGGGGGCCACCAGTCTCGCTCACCAAACCATCCTCCCTGGGTCTCATAAACGTCGTCCCCATTCAATATTATTTGAGGTGGACACGAACGTTTCCGAGATAACGGTTCTGACCCTACTAAACTCCTCCCCCACTATGCGTCCAATATCAAGGTTTAAGGAACATAACGGGGAAAACAGCTGAGCAGAACAGTCACAAGGAGGGCAGTGGAGACCCATAGTAAAATCGACGTAAAGACGCAGAGTAACCTCCCCCGTCTCCCTCTCTCTTTTCCTGTTTCTCGACCCACAAAAGTGTTGTGTCAGAGAAAAAAGTCCCCGCACCGGTTCCAATTTTTTTTTTTTTGACCGTTGGTCTGTGTCCACACGGAGTAATCGGGTCCAGGGTGAAACGGAGAGACTGGCCGTGGCGACTTGGGTGACTCCTACCTCTTTCCACCCGTTCTACCCTCGTGGTGAGGTCATCTGGAAGGAGACAGGGAACCCCAGACCTCACTGAGTGAGTTGAAGACCCGTGACTTGGACAGTTGAACGACTTTGAGTCAGAGAGGGTCCTACGTTCTCCGGTATTTTTGTCCATTAGACTTATTCAGGGGGTCACGATATAATGGCAGAGGAAAAGGAAAAATTAAGAACCTGTAAATATTGGTTGTCTCTAGTAAACTGAACTTACTACTTATTATTAAACGAAAACGTAAAGGTCTTGACTTTATGTCTGGGTTTAGTCCCTCAATACTCAGAAAGTAGGTCACTGGCGTTTCGTTCTACTCAATCAAATTTTTCCCATCGTTTGCGTATCTCCTTTTTCGAGCTAGGTCTCTCAGTCCTTCCCTTCACTGAACTCTCCGTCCTGGGGTTGACAACGTCCCAACTGGTATACGTCAGGTCAATGAGCCCGTAAATTATGTGTACTGATTCTCGGAAGATACTCCTTCTCTGACTCGACCTCCGATCCTTCTGTCTCTTTTCATTTTACAGACCGAGATGGGAGTTCAATAACAGTCAGAAAGTCCTCTGTCACTTTTCTGTGTATTCGGTTTTGTAGTTTGATAAACCTGACACTTAAAGAGACCTCACAAATCGACAGACTAAACGACACACTAGTAGTAACAATAAGAGTAAGTGGTTCACGTATTTTAAAGTATATTAAGAGTGGTATTAGAAAGGTAATAAATAATAAGAGGGGTAAAATATTTACTCCTTTGACTCAGGAATCTAGTCTATCGTACGGGTTCCAGTTTATCGACCCTTCACCCCCTTGACCGTAGTTGAACTGAGGTCTTGGGTAACAGTGGGTGGTGCACTGTTACAGGAGGCCCCGGAGGTAGAGATTAGAGCAAAGGACTATGAGAGAACGAACTCAGGTGAAGAGTGGAGAGTGAATGTGAATAGAGAAGGGTGAGTGGGTGGGATTGTAGGAAAGGAGGACAGAGGTTCTTATTCCGTAGGTCAGTAGTGTCAAGTAAGTAGTGAGGTGGGGAAGAAGAGGTCGGGAATCCTGACAGGTGAGTGGAAAGAGGACGTGGGAGTCAAGTAGTGGAGACGAGAGACGAAGGGGAGTCGGGGCTTTGCACAGTTTCTGAGACGAAACGATTTGGGTGTTTGTTTTATCGTGTTGTCTTCGAAGGAAATAGTATATGAAATGGACCCAGAGGAGGTAACGTCCGTCTAAGAAATGGTAGACTTGGTAGTCCCTTCGGGATATGTGGATAATCTTGTGGACAATTTTGTCGAGTTTATTTTTTCATTGTTATGGTTTACGACCACTCATATACCTTTTTGATCTAGAGTACTTAAAGGGCCCTTACATTTCACCATATCGGAAGACCTTTTATCGAACCACCCACTGTCATCACCATTTCTCGGACGGACGGTTACGTCCTCTGTATTTTTTGAGGAAAATGCCAAAGCTAGGGACCCACTCTTTCTAGGGGACCCTCTTCCTTTACCGTTGGGTAAGGTCATAAGAACGGACCTCTTAGGGTACCTGTCTCCTATGACCGTCCGATGTTAGGTATCCTAACGTTACTCAGTCTGTGTTGAATCGTATGTACGTGTATCTTTTGATGTGTATATGGACGGTCTATTACGTCGTCAACGTGAGGATCCGTGTATACGGTCTCTTTACACTTGAATACAGTGTTTTCGCAGATGTACTACAAGTAACGTCGAAATAAAGATTATCGAGGTTTGACCTTTGTTGGGTTTACAAAAGTCGGTCATTTACAGATTTGATTCACACCACTATTAGTATATTACCTTATGATGAGATTATTTCTCTTTGTCGAGGACTATGAACGTTACCATAACTACCTAGAGTTCCCATAATACGACTGACTTTTCTCCTTCGACCAAAACCTTACAATGTAAGATATACCATGGTAAATATATTATAAAAGTCTTACTGTTTTAGTATCCCTACCACTTGTCTACGAACAGTGGTCCCTAACACCGTTATACTTCCTCAAGAAACACCACTACTTTATCAAGACATAAATTGACATCACCACCAACGTGTTTAGATCCGCCTACTGTTTCAACACATCTTGACAAGTATGTGTCTGTACTTACGTATATTTTGACAATCTTGAACTTATTCGAGACAAGTCAAAGAGTCAACACAGGCTGAGAAACGTTGGGGTACCTGACATCGTGTGGTCCGAAGGGACAGGTAGTGGTTGAGGGCCTCAAATGAGTTTGAGTACAGGTCGTTCAGCCACTACGGTAGGTTGGTAGAGTAGGAGACAACAGGGGAAGAGGAGGACGGGAGTTAGAAGGGGTCGTAGTCTCAGAAAAGTTTACTCAGTCAAAAAGCGTAGTTCACCGGTTCCATAACCTCGAAGTCGAAGTCGTAGTCAAGAAGGTCACTTATAAGTCTTAAATAAAGGAAATCCCACCTGACCAACCTAGAGGAACGTCAGGTTCCCTGAGAGTTCTGAGAAGAGGCTGTGGTGTCAAGTTTTCGTAGTTAAGAAGGTGCGAGTCGAAAGAAATATCAGGTTGAGAGTGTAGGTATGTAATAACATCGTTACAGTCACAGGACCAAAACTTTTATGTACGATGTCATTACATTCTACCATGATACCCCCCTTTGACCTCTGACTATGTACCTTGGAGAGACATGACAAAAACGTTGGAGGACATTTATATATTTTAATTCCCAAAAAAAATTCATGTACATGAAATTTTTTGTTTTACTTTAAGTGAGTCAGCTCAGGTTGAGAAACACTGGGGTCCCTGATATGTCAGACATCTTAAGAGGTCCGGTCTTATGACCTCACACATCGGAAAGGGAAGAGGTCCCCTAGAAGGGTTGGGTTCCTAGCTTGAGTTCAGAGGACGTAATTGTTTTGTGGTTTCGAAGGTAATGAGACATAGGTCAAGCCGAGACGTACAGAGGTGGGGTAGAGAGAGAGGGAGAAGAGTGGGTCCCGGTAGGTCTTCCATTGAAAGGGAGTGGCAGAGGTGTAGGAATGGAAAATGAGTGCGAGGTCAGGGACGTCAGACTGAAAACGTCGGGGAGTGGGGGGATAACGGTCTATGACACCTCTCAAACGTTAGAAATGGAACACCCGGAGAGACTACGAAACTTTACTAACTTAGGAAGGAGAAATCCCCCAGAAATTAGTAAACCACAAATACCGTTACGTGAAAAGACAAAGACGAAGACGGAGAGACTGGTAATAAGGAAGAGACAGGGGACATAGATCGTCGTCGGATAACGTCTCCGACAAAAAGGTAATTTAAGTGAGAGGTTGTGTTGTCTTGACGGACACTCCCAACGAACGTAAACCGACAAGGAGGGAGGGTGGGTAGTAGGTTACGACAGACTACTCTTACGGAAAGGAGTAGGGTCGGGCTGAGGACGTGGGTGGACCTGAATTCATGGGGACGAGTCACAAACCCTTAGTAGAGAGTGGGTAGGAGAGGTTGGGGAGGACAAATGTAACGTTAGTTAACAGCTACACAGATTTCATGTAAAGGATTTTTAAATTATCCTTTCTACTACTATCTAAATTTACGTATAAAAATTTAATTCGTTAATTTGAAGGGACCATCGGACTTTCCATTTCTTTGGAGGACGTTACGTCCTATGGACCCAAACTAGGAACCCAACCCTTCTAGAAGACCTCCTCCCGTATCGTTGGGTGAGGTCATAAGAACGGACCTCTTAGGGGTACCTGTCTCCTCGGACCGCCCGATGTCAGGCGCGCCAGCGTTTCTCAGCCTGTGCTGACTCGTTGATTCGTATCGTGTTACACGGAAAGTATTCGATCCTTCTCCCGGTTCCTGGACCCTTCTACTGGTGGGATGGTCGTCTCCCGTTGTATCTCAGCTTGAGTCTCAGATCCGTTATGGTGAGTCGAGTCCGACCTACATAGGTTCCACTCTGCCCCTAATTTTAAGTGAGGGTAGTAGGACATAGCCGGATTGTCGTTGTCACCTATTACAGACTTCACCTCCTATACGTCGTCATCTCTTGTATCCCCTTCTCATTTTTCGTACGGAAACAGTAATACCCTTTTCATTATTCTTTGTGTGAGGGTAGAAGTACGCTCATCTTCTCCTTAAGTCTTAAAAATTAATTCCGAGTTTATCCGGGAGCTAGTGTCTCTGGGGTTCACATCGGGTCAAACCCTCAATACTCGAACTGTTCTTTTACTTGTTTTACCCTCCACTGTTCTGGTTCGTGTTTGTGGTTCTTCTGTTCAGGAAGTCGAAGATTCGTTGGGAGGGCCCAGAGGGCTGACGTCAGAGGGGAAGAGGGGAGCAGAGAACACGGAATCGTCTCGAGGAAAGCACGAGAAACGAAACAAGAGTGGTAAAATTCTCACTCCCTTGGTGAGAAATTTTACTCACGTAAAAGTAGGCTAAACTTTGCACGGCCGAAAGGTCCGAAGGTTTCCGCAAACGAGGGAAAGAGAAGACTTTCTTATCTCAACACACGGTAGAACACCACCTCCCGGCGGTATTGTTGTCGCTACGTGGGCGTCGTGGGACGGCCCAGGTCGTGGTCCTAATGGCCGAGACCTTTCCCAAGACTCAGTCCCCACTTCATCAGTCTCTACCACCCCGACTTGACCAGTACTTATCGTAACCTCATCCCAGGTTTCCCTAAACAGGACTAGAGGGTTGGTTATACTAAAATCCGTGGTAAAAAGGGAATCAACTCTTTACTTAATACTAGACACTACTAAAAAAATTTTTACTGGAACACGTTACCGTTCTTGTGGTCTGGAGACCATAGATTAACGGTGGGAGAGAGGGAAGGGGTAGTATGGGATCGGTCCGTTCGATCGTTGTTTCTTGTCACTTTTTCCTTAGCTTGGCCCCAGTCCTCGAAAGATGAGTTCGTGATGACGTGAGATCACACAATGGGACCCCTGTGGTACCATGACTCGCAGAAGGGTCACAGTTCACGACGGTTCCATGAAATGGACAAAGAAGGAGTACCGGTGGGATACCCTATTACCCAGATGTGTACTCCTTTGACTCCGAGTCGTTCTCCTTCACTCGACAGGTTTCGGTGTCTGGGTCTCTCACTACTTAGTCCACACTGAGGTTTCGTATACAGAAATAACAAAAAAAAAAAATCATGTAAAAGAAAAGTACTAAAAACAGTACACTCACACCCCCTACCCTTCCAGTGCGTTTCCGATCTATCGAACTTAAATAACACAGGGAACTACTATTCCCCTTGTGTTAAAAGTGGACTCACGAGACGTCTCGATGTCTACGACCCGACAACGAAAAATTGGGGAACACACAATAAAGAGGGGTCGACTGAAACAAATATTTCTACAAAATTCTCCAACTTGGTGGAATGAAAGTTTTTAGTGTAGGATACTGACGACTTCTATTTTCTATCCTGGAGTTCTCTCTTGGGACAGACGTCCTAGTTATCCTTTACTTTGAAAGATATCTCTCCTGTTCTACGAGAGGGACGAACTATATGAACGACGAAGAGATTCCCGACAATGATGTCCTAGAACAGACTATGTTGAGGGACACCCACACTCTCCGAACAACAATCCCAGAGGTAAACCCCTTGAACCCAAGTCTCTCTAATTCTTTACACAAACTACGATACATATTTTATCTATTCATTGTTTCTGAATAACATATTCGAGTCCCTTGTTCAGTTATAGAACAGTACATATTACCTTTTTTTAGACTTTTTCTTACTTAGATACATATTAACTTAGTGAAACGATATACAGACTTTAATTGCATTGTACATTTAGTTGGTGCCAAGTTAAATTTTACAAAAATGAATTTGTAGAAGTTTACAACGTGTAGAAGTAGAAGTCTCCCACCGACAGAACACCTTTCCATAATTCTCAAAAGGACTTCGACATAGGGTACATATACCACCCGTTAGTTCGACCCCCTTGTAACAAAACCTTTATTACACGTATATTTCCTGTGGTTCTCACAGGTGTATCCTAAGATTTAATCTCCAGGTTTTTGCGGAACTCGTTAAAAAGTAATAGAACCTTTATTCACATGTAGATAGTTCCTCTAATTAAACTTCAGATATCCTGTCGAAATCCTAAAAGATTAGATTACAAGAGGAATTTTTAGTGGTCTTAAATAAGCACGAATGTTACTAAATGAAACTCACAAATGATACTGGTTCCTAACGTACAAACACACACTTACATATATACATGTATACACATAAGAATAACTTAGGAGGGTTGTTAAGATATTTTGATCGTTGTTGTTTTTTTTACAAAAATGAATTTTTTTTACAACTTTTCGTTACACAAACTCTAGTAAGTTGATACTAATCTTCAGTCTGGAAAATGTTTTTGAAATAACTTCATATTATCCGGACGTTGTCTGACGTGCATAAATTTCATTTTGTCATATAAAAGCGCACATATTTTACCACTTTGGCAGTGGTGTCAGTCCTATTATTTGTACAGGTATAGGGGCACTTAAAGGAGCCCGGGGAAACCTTGGGGAGGGGGAAGGAACGGGGGACGTAAGGAGAGGTGGGGTGTGACGGAAAAGGTCGTTTCGCGGAAGACAGTGATATTAAAAGTAAAATATGTTACAATATATTTACCTTTGTATGTTATATGTGACAGAAAACAGATCGAAACAAGTATTTCGTATTACATAGTCATCAAGTAAAAAAAAAGTATCAATTGAAACCAAATTATGCTCGTACAATTTTCACTTGAAAAAAGAGAAAATTATTAAATAAATATTAACTTCCTATTAACGAAATGTCATGACACAACCAAAGATGGTTTGTGGTTGTGCTTAGTCAGAATCCAAATGGACACAGGGGAGGATGAGTATTAAAAGACAGGAACTCCTTATTAGGGAATACATCTATATGGTGTTAGATAAATGGATAAAGGAACCAGTACCCTTAAACCTAATAAAGATAAACCCTCGATAATATTATCGACACTTTTGACTACACGGTCAGGAACATCACTTGTGTCCAAAAGTGTAGAAAATCCATTTATGATTTTTTACCTTATAGACCCAAGACATTATCCATATACAAATTGAAAAAAAAAAAGTACCAAAAGAAAGTACAAATTGAAAATTCTTCGTCCCTTTGAGTAAGGGCCTCACCCACATGTAAAATGTCTGGTCGTCACCTACGTTCAAAGGCTAAGAGGTGTAGGAACGGTCGTGAACTATACCGGTCAGAAAGTTAAAATATGTAAGACAATTCATACATCAATATAGAGTAACACCGAAATTAAGCGTAAAGGAACTATTGATTACTATTCATAGAAAAGTAGAAAAGTAAGGATATAGAAGAAATTACTTCACAGACAAGTTTAGAAAACGGGTAAAATTTTTAACCCAATAAACAGAGAGCTCTCAGTGTCGGGAAAAAAGGGATCACTAACATAAAACTTTTGGTAACAAAATAAATAAAAAATATAGAAATCCGTCCTTAACATTGGGATCAGAGAATAAAGTAGAACTGACGTTCGCCGTCTCATTGTTTGGTTCCAGAACTCGGAACTAAAAAAATTCTTCGGACTATATTCTCTTTCACCTATGTTGGAGTGGATTTTTTTTTTTAAGTACTTTTTAACAAAGGGAGGAATAATGATGGAGGTTATTTGCGAATTTGGGGTAGGGAGTGAGGGACTACTCTCCAATGATTTACATTTTAAAATTTAAGGGTTCAAAACTAAGAGTATGTAATTTAGATAATGAAGCTAAGTCAAAAAGTAATTCCTTTCAGTGTTTTTTTAGAGTACAACGCAAATAAGTAAACTTCCACTACCTTTTCCTCGACAAAGGAGATATCAAGACTATAAAGTAACTAAAGGATCATATCTCCTATGTTCGGTAAATCACGTTTTTCCTGATCAAAAAGACTATTTACAATAGAACAGGGGTTCGTCTTTCGTCTTAGGTCTTGACACTCTGTAACCACCAAGTTTTGTCTTTATGATTACTAAATGACCCACATAACCCGAAAGGGATGGTAGTATCCCTTTTTGGGTTTGCTTAAAAAACCAGTTGAATTATAAATCGAACTGAAGTAATTGGAAAACCTTTGTTTGGACAACCCTTTCGTTTAGATTACAGTTGGTAATATATTCTTTTTATGTTTAACCTAGTAATTTCACTTACACCGACCACGGTTCCCCTTGTATTACTTTTTACGTAATAATGAGGAGGACTAAAGTTTGGTCAGGAAATTAATTCCAAAGAAGGTGGTTGTTTTGATTAAAGTGTTCAAAAATGTCGGTCGTATAAAGTTAAATGTGAAGATCTTTCACCAGAGAAACGTAATATCCCTTAAACAAAAATAATAGATCCTTCCTTTACTCCGGATTCCCGTTGCCTTTGTGGAATTATACCACCCCACCGTCGACAGGAGTCGGACCCGTCCGTGTCTTGCATTGTAAAAGTCAAGGAACCTGGGTTAAGTAATAATAGATAAAAAATGTAGTTGTCGGCGAGATCCTTTATAATAACTGTCATAGTCCGAACACGACCTAAAATAGCGAGGAACTTACACAACTACTTTCGTCTTGGGTCTCATGGACAGTGTAAAGGTCAACGACCGAAGACATTTCTACCTCACCGACTTTAAGTTATTGACAAGTCTATAATTAAATTCGAAGTTGGACTGTCGGTCACTAGTGATCTTGTATATCATGACTGGGTCGACGAGTCGAGAGGATCTTTACTGAATTAATCTGTCAACCTTACCAGCGACCTCGGTCGGTTTCTACGACCCTTTTCTTTTTTTTTCCTTTTTAATCCGTCCTAATTAAACACCAGATTGAGTAATCCTGGAGGACGCCAGGAGGAGACGGTTCGGTGACTCGGAGGTGAAAAATCTTTTGTTAGTGTAAGAAGGTCCATGAGAAAGATCAAAGGTAGTAAAACGACTTTAGCATTGTGGGTGGGGGTCTTTAGCAATCTTCGAGACTTCGTGCATTAAACAAGGCTCATCCCTTTTGGAAGGGTTCGTCGCGTCACTGCCAGGTGTCCACCACCATCTGTTCACTGATGCACACGGGTCCCGTGACCGGTGTAAAGAGGGTAGGACGGGAGGGGGAAGAGGAACAGAGGAGAACAAAGAAGGGAGAAGTAAGGTAAAAGGAAAAGTGGGAGACCGACGACCCCACTCCGACTTCTATCCCACAGTCTCTGTCTCGGCCTCGTCTTCGAAGACAGTTGCTTGAATGACTCGCTAGATGTATGTGGTGAGTAAACTAGAACTGTTCTTGGAATCCTCCTTCGTGGAGAGAGGTAATGCGTCCATCTTCATGACCCCGAATTTCTCTAATACAGTAGAGACATTCCGGTAGTATGCCCCCTAATGTGGTAAAGAAAGTCAAAATTTTGGAGAGACGAGACGAGACATTACAACTCCGACCCTGAGACTTTTGGTGCAGAGACGAAACAGGCACCGAGAAACATTAGTATACTCTTCCTGTCCGAATCCGACCTACTCTTTCTTCCCCGAAAGAAGAAGACCAAACGAGGGACCATGACAGTCGTAGTGGGGACACTACAAAAAAGTGAAATCGTCGTCATTAAAAGGTGTAAGGATCTCGGTCGGGGAGCCTTCATGGTCGTAGTCAATTGGTCGTGGGAGAAGGGTCTCCAGACCCAGGGTCAATACTTGTCGGGATGAAGTTCGAATGTTCAAGATTATTGGAATAAGAAAAGACAAACACGGTGATCGAAACCCACGTCCTCGACGAAGGACTTCAAAGAGAGACCACGGGGTCACAGAGGAAAATGGAAAAGTCCACAGACTACTATGAGAAAATTGGTTAGGGGAGATAATTTAAGAAAAGACAATTTTAATGATCAAACCAAAAACTGATTGTGTTATCCTTGTCACTCTAAGTTTTGGTTGATACAGACGGAGGTTTATATCAGAGAACCAAAAACAAGACACGAGAAAGGGGATGAAGGTAGCGGTAAACGTTGGACCACTGTTCCTAAGAAGGAAACTGGTTTGAAATGAGTCCGAGGACTTGGAAGAGGATCCGGTGGGCACGTGACGGAAGCATCAAAATGGTTCTTGGACGATTCAGTCAAATTGGTCTAAGGACGGGGTGAACTATAGACCAGTCAAGGGAGTAGAAGGTGGTGGAGGGTTTACTACAGACTAGCGGGACCGGACGACAGTCGTTCTTAGGACAATCCATTCAAATCGGTGTTGGGGGAAATAGGGATTCCAAGGGAGAATTATTAAAAGGTAGGTGACTATTGGGGAGGGTGTGGGACAGGAACCGATGTATAGAATGAACGGAACTCGAGCCAGGAAGAGGGGGTGACATTTTAGGGAGACGGCACCAGGGAGATGGGAGAACTACCAAGACGTATATTTCAGACGGAATGACAGAAATTGTTCGTGGTAATTTATAAACAAGTAATTGTCACTGTCGGTTTTTAGTGAAACTTAGTTCACATTGATTGTCGAGTTCAATGTCAGAAAGTCATGTAAAACCCTCCTTTCAGGATTTACAACGTAACCACTAACTTGTAAGGTGGGTCCCAATTTACCAAACCTTTCGTGGACCAAATGGTATTCACTTATATTGTCGGAGTCGATTTATTCTACCTCGCGACTAATTATACAAGGATTTTTCTAGTGTCTTAACTGTGTAAACGTTCAGTATCGTTATTATCCTTGAATGGTCGGGAGACTCAAAGTTTGACCTTTAGAGTAAATATTGTCGTCTTGTGTACTGGAACAGAACGACTATTAAAGTAAAATGACTCCTTCTCCTTCTTTGTTTTCCTTGAAAGGAACATCTAAATTAAGGCTGGAGGGTCCTTCTTGACGAATAACTTCGTCCTTATGTCCTCGGGTCCTCTGATCCTTAGTCTCTCATAGAAAGTGTACCCCCTAATTTTTCGGGTTCTTTTCGTCAAACCTCTCCGAGACTGTACTCAGGATTTACAGTCGTATGTCGAGAGTTTGCGACTCTCCTTTCACATCAGATTAGGGTATTGATCTGACAGCTTTTCCCTTTTACTCTTTACCGTTCTAGAGTTTCTATTATAAGGCTCTTACATTCTCACACCGAGAACTATTTCTCACTTCCCCTGACTGGTCACACTGACGTGTCTCTCGGCAGACTACCCGAATAGCATAATTTCCCGTTTTCTACCTTCTTCATATGTCGACCATTAGACACTTACGGAGAAACAAAGTCCATGACAGATCTCTACTCGTTGGGTCCAAGTCCTTCCTCTGTCTGCTATTCGGTTGTTGTTGTTGGACGGACACTTATATATTCCTACTGTTCATTCATGTTATTACAATGTGCACACGTGGCTTTGTGGACTTTAACTGTTATAAGATGGTAAAACTGGATGCTCTTGTCGTGAAAACATATCGTCGTGGACGTCATGGCACTCCTGCTACTCTAAGATGTATTTCGACACTCCTTTCCGGAGAGTCTCTTCGACCGCACATTCGTCTTTGGACCTGTGTCACTCTTTTACTCGACACATTTTTGACACCCTTCTCGTAAGGTCTGAATCCCCGTCCGTCAATGTTCTAAAACTCCACCCCTACAACCCGGAAACCGTCCTTGTAGGTCTCCGGGTTACATCTCTTTTATCCCCACACCCTCGTTTCTTGTCATTCTCCATTCTACAGTCACCGTCCGTCTGTACCTCTTCTCAAGTGTATCCCAGAATGTGCTGGATATCCGGCACTGTTTCTGAAGCTCAGAGCAAGACCCTTATTTTACTCTTCGAGAATCTTCATACTCTTGTCTCCACTACACTAGACTAATTATGAAAAAATTTCGAGTCAGAACCTTTGGGATGTCTCTAAAAGGATATCTCCCTGTTTTTACCTTCGTCTCACGGATGAATCTTCCAGTAACGTCCTTCGGTCCTTCCTCGACTACCAGTGTCTCCTTCCAACAATCCTCGCTTCCTCCGCTCTACACCAGTCGGAATTCTACATAAAACTTTCATCTCCACCGTCCTAAACGTCTACCTTAATCTGGATTGTCAACTCCCAATCCTCAGTTTCTGATGTCATTCTTGAAACTGGACTCGATGACCTATTTACTATCTCAGCAAATGACTTGATCCTTTCTTTCTTCCTCTTGTAAATGAACTCATCTTTTTCTATTTCGTAAACTAAAATCCTTACAAGTTACGTCGTAAGAAGAGTCTGTTCGTTAAACTTCGTGAGGTAACCGTCAATCTATCTGATTAAATGTCAAAATTCTTTTCCTGTTCTACTCTATATGTAAACCCTCAATAATCGGATGTCCAAGCCTCTTCCGTTACCGTGGGGTGAGGTCATGAGAACGGACCTTTTAGGGTACCTACCTCCTCGGACCATCCGACGGCAGGTACCCCAGCGACTCCCAGCCTGTGCTGACTCACTGAAGTGAAAGTGAAAAGTGAAAGTACGTAACCTCTTCCTTTACCGTTGGGTGAGATCACAAGAACGGACCTCTTAGGGTCCCTACCCCCTCGGACCACCCGATGACAGATACCCTAGCGTGTCTCAGCCTGTGCTGACTTCGCTGAATCGTCGTCGTCGTCGTCGGATGTCCAAATAATGACGTGTCCGGACCATCTTTAGTGGATCCCTTACTTCTATTTATCTGGTCTCTTCTCCAGATTCTCACGGTCCCTGGGGTTCTACATCTCCGACACTCCTTCGTCAGGTCGTGTTTTCGGGACAAACCTCTTTCCAGAGAGGTCTTCTGTGTCCCTTCGATCTCCTTTCCCCCTTAGGACTCCGAGGTTGTCAAGTCTATTTATACTCGCGATTTGAGGTGTCTCTATGAGGGAGGACACTCTACTTGGGGACACGATGGCGGTGAAGAGGGTTGGGGTTCACTGTTTTCAGTGTAGATGTGCAGTTTATTCGGTCAGACAGTCGGGCCTATAAAGTCCGTAATTTTTTGGGAGACCTGGAAGGGTGCCAGTGTTGTAAATATTGATTGTTTATACGTAGTTTTACGTCCAGTGGAAGACTTTCAAAAAGTCTTTCGTCGAGGGACGGATCCCACACTTTCCGGGTTCATGTTCCTTTGGGTCGTCTGTATAGGAGTCTGTACATAACCGTTTTTATTCTCTGTTTACTAATTTAATTAATCTTCTGGTCTGCTCCCTCCTTTATCCTCTTAAGTCGATCTGACAGTTTCTACTTCATTTAACGTTTATATATTTCTCGGTCGGACCCGTCACGACAAACCTCTAGTGGAGATCTTATTTCGATGTCTTTTCGGGAGGTCTTCTCTAGTCTAGAGACGGTGAATCTCGTTAATTCACACAGTGGTCCTGAACGGGGAGACCGATGTCTCGACTCGTCTCCCTCGATGGACAGACGGGGTTGGACGGACTCTGTGGGTCTTCTTAGTCTCTGGACGTCGTTCTCTCCTCGGTCCATCCATGTCTATCGTTCTCTTCCCGGTCGGTTCCACGGTAAGTTTTGATGGAGAACTGAGTCCCACGAAGGTAGTCAACGTTTAATTACAAAGGAAGATTTATGGATACATCCATCTATCTGTCTGTCTGTCTGTTTACGATCAGAGTCCCAGTACAACAACAAATCAACGATTAAGTGCAACCTGAGAAACGCTGGGGTACTTGACGTTGTGTAGTCCGAAGGGACAGGAAGTGCTAGAGGACCTTAAATAAATTCGAGTACAGGTAAATCAGCCACTACGGTTGGTTGGTGGACCCTACACATGTTTTCTATAAGTCTCAACTATCTAAATTTTATGTTTATTTTATGTCATAAATGAAACACATAACTGCTACCCTTACATTTTGCCATATCGGGACATCTTTTGTGGTACCGTCAAAGAGTTTTTTTTTTTTTTAGTCTATATCATAATGGTATCCTGAGCCCTTAAGGTGAAGATCCTAAGAAAAGTGTAGACATAAACATATGGGTACAGGTATCGAAGTGATAAGCGTTATCGGTTTTCCATCTTCGTTTTATTTACAGGTAGTTGTTCACTTACTTAAAATTTTACACCATATGGGTAAGCTGAGAAACATTGGAGTACCTGACATTTCAGGCACCTTAAGAGGTCCGGTCCTATAACCTCACCCATCGGAAAGGGAAGAGATCCCCTAGAAGGGTTGGGTCCCTAGCTTGGGTCCAGAGGGTGTAACGTCTGTCTAAGAAATGGTCGACTCGATAGTCCCTTCACATATGTGTACGTTACCTTATAATAGACCCTTTCGTTTTCCTTATCATTTTTTAATTTTTTCCTTTCTTCAAGAGTGTGTGCGATGTTGTCCCTACTTTGAACTTGTCTGGTACGATTCACTTAAGTCGGTCGATGTTTTGTGACATACTAAGGTAAATATACTCCATGGATCTCATGAATCTAAGTCTCGGTCTTTCATCTTGTCACTGACGGTCTTTCATCTCACTAACCTATTCCTCCATAATCCCTCGATGACAAAGTGTCCTTATCTCCAAATCAAGGCCTTCTACTTTCTTAAGACCTTGACCTACCACCACTACCAGTGTGTCGTCCTACTTACATGAATTGCGGTGACTCAGTGTGTGAATTTTTACTAATTTTACCATTTTTGTTTTAATATCATAAGATTCTCATAATGGAATTTTTGACTAATAAGTAAGTCAAGTCAAGTCAACGAGTCAGCACAGGTTGAGAAACGCTGGGGTACTTAGCGTCGTGCGGTCCGGAGGGACAGGTAGTGGTTGAGGACCTCAAGTGAGTCTAAGTACAGGTAGCGCAGTCACCACGGTAGGTCGGTAGAGTGGGACCCAACAGGGGAAGAGGAGGACGGGGGTTAAGGAGGGTCGTAGTCCCAGAAAAGGTTACTCAGTTGAGAAGTGTACTCCACCGGTTTCATGACCTCAAAGTCGAAATCGTAGTAAGGAAGATTTCTTTAGGGTCCCAACTAGAGGAAGTCTTACCTGACCAACCTCCAGGAACGACAGGTTCCCTGAGAGTTCTCAGAAGAGGTTGTGGTGTCAAGTTTTCGTAGTTAAGAAGTCACGAGTCGGAAGAAGTGTCAGGTTGAGAGTGTAGGTATGTACTGGTGTCCTTTTTGGTATCGGAACTGATCTGCCTGGAATCAGCCGTTTCATTACAGAGACGAAAACTTATACGACAGATCCAACCAGTATTGAAAAGAAGGTTCCTCATTCGCAGAAAATTAAAGTACCGACGTCAGTGGTAGACGTCACTAAAACCTCGGGTTTTTTTATTTCAGTTCCATATAGTTTCTTAATAATTTTAACGAACCAACCTTTGGTTTTAAGGTAACAATTATAAACTTCTTCTGTAGAAAATTTTTATACGTCATCATACACACACGTTTTTGACCGTACATACACAACTGTGTATTAAAAACACGCGTAACGGAAATTCTGAAAAAAGAAGAGAAACACACTCACGATATTTACGTAGTTACTTTCTAATGTCTAAAGTCATACTAAGACTATCGATTCCCTGTCCATACGATCCCCTTTTTTTGACCTGAAATTTATTAATTCGGTTTCACTAGTACAATTAATTGAATATAGAAATTAGTGATTAAAGAGGGGACTGAAAACCCCTTCCTTATCAAAAACAGAGTTTTCGTCCGAAATCACTGGATTGGCAAACTTTTCGTTGATCTCTATTACTCCGTTCCTATAAATTTACCTTTGTACGGTCGTTAATGATCAATTAACTTTTCGAAAATACTAAAACCGGACTTGAGTCAGGGAAAAGGACGACCCGATATTACACCCGTCTCCTTCTCATTGCGGTAACAAAGAGAAAAATTCACTTTCATAGGTGCTTCATTAAAACTTCGAAAATAACTGAATTTTTCCATTTTAGTCATTATTGTTTATGAGAATTGTTAAATTTTTAGACAGGATAAAGTCAACTTCCTAAAAGAACAGGAAGAAAAGTTTGACTCTATATTAACCGTACATTTTAACATAATCAAATTTTACATGTCACATCACTCAGTTATATCCATATTTGCATGACACTTTACCATTGGTGTTATTCAGATTAATCGTAGGTAGAGGTGTGTATCAATGTACAAAAAAGAACACTACCCCCGAAAATTTTAGAGGAGGGAATCGTTGTAAGTTTATGTGTCAAGTCATAAAAATCGACATCAGTGTACAATATGGAAGATGGGGATCTTGAAAAAATATTGACCTCTAAACATAGAAAACTGGAGGAAGTGGATAAAGAGGAGGGGTGCGGGTAGAGACCGTTGGTGATTAGACAAGAGACACAGACTCAAATAGTAAGACACATTCGAAAGACTCATCCTTTTATTGGAACATAAGACATTAGAACATACGTAAGTGATTTCTTAGAAATATACGTAAAATAATGTAAAGTTTAATTAGATTAGACGGTTTTCTTTCGGAAAACTAGTCCTAAACGAAACGGATCATCCAATAAGAAGATGTAAAATTCAAAGACTTCTTTTTTTTTTAGGAAATAAAATATAGAAATCACGGGATTGTTGACTAGCAATTTTATATTATGAGGACTAAAATTTTTTCCTGGGTTTCAACTTAATTGTGTCCGAGTTTTTATTTGATTTTCTTACAATGGGATTTTTAAGTCTACAATATTTCTGAGGGATCCCCAGTCCTATCCTTCTTTCTCCTTCAGAAATATGTCGTTCCTTTTGTTTCTTCTTACCTTTTATCTTGTCGTATGTTACCTATCCCGTAACTGTAAAATGTTTTTTTACTATAGATTTATCGGTTCGTGACGTACTTTTCCACAAGTCGACGTAAGTAGCATCCCTTTTATGTTTGACTTTGGTGTACCGTTATGGCGTTATATGGGTGGTAATACCGATTTTTCTTTTTATACCTTTTATAGTTCACAACCACTATTACACCTCGTTTACCTTGAGAAACTGTAATTACCTCCCACACATTCAACCGTGTTGGTTAAACCTTTGGACAAACCGTAATATATGATTTTACTTTGTAAACGAATGAATACTGGGTCTATAAGGTGAGGATCCTCGGTTGTCGTTACGTACGTACACAACGTGTACAAGGGGTTTTCTATAAAAATTTTCGTGATAAACTCCATCGGGGGTATCTTTGAAGCTTACAAGTAGTCGTCACCCTACTTATCACACCATATAAGTATATGACACTATGGGATATCGTTACTCTGACTCCCTAGATGGTCAATTATTTGTTGTTATACTCACTTAGGTGTTTATATTGTAACCCACCGTCTTCGGTCTGTGTTTACTCATGTGGGATATACTAAGTCAAGTCAGCGAGTCAGCACAGGCTGAGAAACGTCGGGGTACCTTTCGTCGTGCGGTCCGGAGGGACAGGTGGTTGTTGAGGGTCTCAAATGAGTTTGAGTACAGGCAGTTCAGCCACTACGGTAAGTTGGCAGAGTAGGAGACAACAGGGGAAGAGGAGGACGGAAGTTAGAAAGGGTCGTAGTCACTCGGTCAAGAAGTGTAGTCCACCGGTTTTATGATCTCAAAGTCTAAGTCGTAGTCAGGAAGGTTACTTATAAGTCCTGACTGAAGAAAATCTTATCTGACGGACCTAGAGGAACGTCAGGTTCCCTGAGTTCTTAGAAGAGGTCGTGGTGTCAAGTTTTCGTAGTTAAGATTTTTTTTTTTTTTTTTTGTTTTCGTAGTTAAGAAGTCACGAGTTGAAAGGAATACCAGGTTGAAAGTGTAGGTATGGACTGATGACCTATTTGGTATCGAAACTGCCTGGAAACAACCGTTTCATTATAGAGACAAAAATTATGCGTCAGATCCAACCAGTATTGAAAAGAAGGTTCCTCGTTCGCAGAAAAAATAAAGTACCGATATCAGTGGTAGACGTCACTAAACCCTCGGGGGATTTACTAACATAAATAAATTTACTATTTATAACAATCAATTAGATGCGGTAACCGAAGGGATCACTTGTCACCATTTCATAGACAGACGGTCACTTCCTCTACGTCTAAACTAGGGACCCAGTCCTTCTAGGGACCTCTTCCTTTACCGTTGGGTGAGATCACAAGAACGGACTCTTTAGGGTACCTGTCTCTTCGGATGGCCCGATATCAGGTACCTCAGTGTTTTCTTATCTGGGTTGAATCGCTGATTTTTTGTTGTTGTTTTATGTTAGATACGACAATTTTCAATAATCTTACTGAGAACCAACCCCAGTTCTCTGACTTTCCCTCACGGTCACCTAAAGACCAAGGTCTGTACCGGCACAGAGTAAGGTCCACGATTGACGTACCTGTATTGGTCCAAAAATTTCAAGTAGTTGAATGTGAATGCACGTGAGAGGACATATATACAATATCAAGGTTTGTTACAAACTTTTTATTCTTGTCTTACTTTTTTACTGTGATGATTGTCCTTTTGTATCTTCACGAAAGGTATTGTCCCCGAGAAGAACGGTTCCGACGGACGGGAATCCTAAGGGTACCACGGGACCCCGTCCAACCCAAAACAAAAGGAAAAGACTTTCGACCATGACGAGAATCTATCGTGGTTGGTCTTCTAGTGTCTGAGACGTGACAAACCTAAATTAAAGATCTGTAGACTTGATCTTCAGTTCTTCCTTTCCTCTTTCTTCCCGTTTCCTTTCGTACTGGTGGTGTGAAAGGGTTCTTCAAAGGTAATACCTAAGACAAGTATTTAGCATAATCAGTCGGATGTTGGATGTTACGTCGATATTCACGACCAAATACGCTACGCCTCTAAGAGGGAGGACGAGACCCATCGTGACATTAAGTTTATGTCCTAAACCACACTATGACACATCATGTCACAGTTTAAAGTATCCTCATATATGTTAGTACATATATACACACATTTATATATGTTTACCCAACCTTTCAATGGATACACATATTGTTCTATAATATTTTGGTTTCCCTCCCTTGATCTCGTCCATAACTATGTGACTTTCATAGGTGTACTCGATTATGAGATCCGTCAAAGAGTAGGACTTGTGATGACTGTAAACCTCGGTCTATTAAGAGACACCACCACTGACAGGAGACATAACCTCTTATAAACCGTCGTAGGGACCGGAGATGTGTAATCTACGGTCATCATCTGGTGGGGGTAGGGGGTTGGACGGGGGGTCTTCGGAGTCAGTCCAGTACATCTCATTTTTACAAGGACCTATTTACGGAGGGCCCCCTGTTTAAGTGAGTGTAACTCTTGGTACGAGATACCATGTAACGACGACGCAACGACAGTAAGGACGTCAGTTTTCAGCGCCAGTGCGGACTCACGTCGTAACTGAGGTGTAAGACTGCGCAGAGTAATAAAAGGTGGTTTTCCTCGGTCTCAAGGAACCTCCTACAACCTTGGACATAATCTCCCTTTCGTTCTATCCGACTGTTGTAAAACTTTGACAGTCTTTCTTTCTTATGAAAACCTTTCAAGATCTGGTCGTAAACTTTTTTTTTTTTTTTCCTAATAGTGAGAATTCCGTCCTTGTAGATTTGTTTAAATATTATTATTAATGATCACTATTATCACCATTTCAGTCGACCTTATTCAATACAGACAGTTTTCGTAATACTAAGTTTTTACTCGTCCATTATATTTACATATATTCCCTCAAACACCATATGCACTCAAAGGTTATAACAATGGTGAAGTGGGTTTGGTAATTAGGTGAATGTGATCATTTTGAAGACGAGATTAAAATCTGTCATAGGTAATATTGTCGGTGTTTACCATTTTCCTTTATCCTACCTTTTGTAAAAATCCCAATGAAGTCTACCACTTCTTAGGTGGACGTTTCGGTCCTAATTAGGGACCCAATCCTTCTAGGGGACCTCCTCCCGTACCGTTGGGTGAGGTCGTAAGAACGGACCTCTTAGGGGTACCTGTCTCCTCGGACCTCCCGATGTCAGGTACCCCAGTGTTTCTCAGACTGTCCTGACTCACTGATTCGTGTTCGTGTTATGTTTAGAAGGTTAAAACTCAACGACTACTCAGAATTCATCCCCTAATGACCCTGTATGTAACTGATAAGTCTTATCTTCACTTCAAATCTCCCGTTTTTGACGGCATCGGTAAAACGACGGTACTTCCATTATCCGTACTACTATTTCCTTTTTTGTCTTCTGTGCTCTTTGTTTCTGACTCTCAAATTTAGAGATCTAGAATGACATGGACTTTCGGTCTCCATTTAAACCTGATAAATCAATATACACAATTAAACGAGGTTCAAAAGAAAAATTTTAAATTCGGTCATACGTTTCTCAAAAACTAGTGAACGTTGTATTTTTAGGATTGTTTATGTTATGGAAGTCCTTTTAAAATCTTCCTATATGTATTTTGTACTTCGAGTTGTTATGTCAACGAAGATACCTCTTCAGATCGAATCCTCAGTGACCCTCAGATCGAATCCTCCTTCTGAATGAAAGGTACACATTCATTCATTTGAAAAATAAAAAACAAACGAAAAATGATACACATATTTAAAAAAGTATAATCTTTTTTTCATCCAATTTAAATATTATTTGTTCAGAACTTAGACACCAACGGATTGAATTCCGATCAACGTAGGTCTAGTGGAGGTACACATGTGTCAGTGAGTCAGCACAGGTATGTCAAGGGCACCTGATATCGGGAGGTCCGAGGAGACAGGTACCCAAAAGAGCCGCTCTTATGACCTCACCCAACAGTAAAGGAAGACGTAGGTTTAGTGAAGGTCCTAAATCGAATTTACCATCCAAGAGGAAACCTGTCAGACTAAGTCATCCAGACCCCATCCTTGGTTCTGGATATTGAAAATTTAAAGAGGTAGACTAAGACTTTCGGTCGGTGGAATCTTGGTTTTGGATATTGAAAATTTAAAGAGGCAGACTAAGACTTTCGGTCGGTGGAATCTTGTAGTAAGATCACACACCAAGAGTCGGGACCGACGTACAATCTTATCCGACCCTCTTGAAGGTTTTCATGGTCACGTACTCAGGACGGGGTCCTCTTAGTGTGTTCTGAGAGACCCCTCCCATGGAATATTTCGAGAGACACGAATCAGTAAGTCAGTACAGACTGAGAAACCCTGGGGTACCTGACATCGGGAGGTCCGAGGAGACAGGTACCCCTAAGAGGTCCGTTCTTATGACCTCATCCAACGGTGTAGGAGGAAGTCTCCTAGAAGGGTTGGGTCTCTTGCTTGGGCCCAGAGGGTGTAACGTCCACCTAAGAAATGGTAGACTCGGTGATCCCTTCGGGTATGACGAGGGATTCGTATTAAAAATTTTAACCTCTTCTGTATCTCGTTGAACTTGAGAGTATGTGACGATCATCCTTATATTTAATTATATCGGTAAAACCTTTTACAACCTGTCATAAATGATTTATGATTTATATACGAAAGGAATACTCGGTCGTTAAGATGAGGATCCATATACGGGTTCTCATAAACCGTCGTTTTCTGTACATGTATAAATAAGTGTCTTCACAAAAAGTATTTTCGGGGTTTGACCTTTGTTACGTTTACAAGCAGTTATCATCTTACTTAAAGGTCTTAGTTCTGTGTTTCTGAATTAAAAAAATTACCATCAAAAAACTTCATATCAACTAAATGTCACAACACAATCAAAGACCATATGTCGTTTCACTAGCCTATCTCTACATCTATATTTATATTTATAAGAAACAGTATAATGAAACAGTACAATAAAAGGTAATACCAAATAATATTCGATAAATTATATTAAGGTATACGATATGCCCGAAGGGACCACCGAGTCGACCATTGTCTTAGGCGGGCGTTACACCCTCTGGTCCCAAACTAGGGACTCAACCCTTCTAGGAGACCTCTTCCCTTTCCGATGGGTGAGGTCATAAGACCGGTCCTCTTATGAGGGCATATCAGTCAGGTACCCCAGTGTTTCTCAGCCTGTGCTGACTCGCTGAAAGTGAAAGTGAAGGATACGATATGTTGTCCTCGAACAACAACTAGGTAAGATACATATTATTAAATGTAGACTATTAGGGTTTGAGGGTAATGTTGGAAGGGGGAACTAACAGGGGGATGGGGGGCGATACTCTTTACTGTTCAGACAAGAGCGACAGACAAAGACAAAGTATTTATTGAAGTAAACACAGTATCAAATCTAAGGTACACATTCACGAGAGTGCACCATAAACAACGAGAGAAAGACTGAAGCGAATCATAATATTCGAGACCCAGGTAGGTACAGCGGCGTTTACCGTAGTAAAGTGAGAAAGATACCGAGTCATTTGATAAGGTAACATATATACATGGTATAGAAGAAATAGGTCAGTAGATAAACACCTGTAAATCCAAAAAAGGTATAGAACCGATAACCTTTATCGCGACGATACTTGTATCCCCATGTAATAGAAAGATTTAATATCAAAACAGACATACATACGGGTCCTCACCTTAACGACCTAGTATACCGTCGAGATAAAAATCAAAAAACTCCTGGGAGGTAAGACAAATGGTGTTACCGACGTGGTCAAATGTAAACGTCGTTGTCACGTCCTCCCAAAAGAAAAGAGGTGTGGGAGAGGTCGTATACACTAACATCTGAAAATTACTACCGGTAAGACTGGACACACTGCGTCATGGAGTGACATTAAAACTGAACGTAAAGAGATTACTAATCACTACAACTCGTAGAAAAGTATATAGACAACCGGTAGACATACAGAAGAAACCTTTGTTAATCCAGAAGACAGAAAAAAAAAAAAAAGTCTCTTCCACTACCGTGAGGTCATGAGAACGGACCGTTTAGGGTACCTACCTCCTCGGACCATCCGACGTCAGGTACACCAACGCTTCTCAGTCTGTGCTGACTCGCTGAAGTGAAAGTGAAAAGTGAAAGTACGAAACCTCTTCCGTTACCGTTGGGTGAGGTCACAAGAACGGACCTCTTAGGGTCCCTACCCCCTCGGACCACCCGACGATAGATACCCCAGTGTGTTTCAACCTGTACTGACTTCACTGAATCGTCGTCGTCAGGATAAAAAATAACCCAATAAACAAAAAAATACTCGATAAATATATAAAACCTTTAATTCAACAGTCAACGTAGTAAAGGTCAATAAAAGAGGGTCCGACATCCAACAGACAAAACAAATACCAAAGGAAACGACACGTTTTCGAAATATTCAAACTAATCCAGAGTACACAAATAAAACGAAAATAAAGATAACGGAACCATCGGACTGGTTCCTTTTGTATCTATGCTAAATATAGTCTCTTACAAAACGGATACAAGAGAAGATCCTCAAAATACCGTAGCAAAATATAAATTCATTCTTTCTGAATTAAAATTTATTTACAAATTGATAAACATACATAATATATATCGTTTGTGTAACATGTTTTAGTTCTCGACGTTTCTCAACATATATCTATCAAACTTAAAGACAGAGTAAGGACGGAATATCAGTGAGTCAAAGGGAAGGGTCTCGTTAACAATTTAAAGAAGGTCGTTATAAGGTACGTATATATTTGTCTAGGTAAACGAAATGGGACTTGTATTCAGTTCACCATCTTATTTGTTTAACACTATATCAGTAAACAATCTTACAATCTTATAATATGTCGTATATAGCATATATAATATATGTGATATTTTCATGTTTGATATATATGTTGTCACTACTTAGTGTATCAATAGAAATCAAATTTTTTTCCACGTATTCTCACATATAACATACTAGAATAAATATACTTCAAATACTCACCCGTTTTAATAGGTACCACTATCTTCAGTCCTCTCGTCAATAGGGACCCCTCCGAAGGTCCCACGATCTTTATAAGAAAAAATTTAAAAATAAAATAAATAAATAAAAAAAATCTTTATAAGATATAGAATAGACTGTCACATGTGTCCATCCACGGTACTTTTTTTAAGTAATTTGAAAGGTGAATTCTAATCACATGAAGTACCTCTTATACAGTATAAAGTTATTTTTCATTTTTATCTTTGTCCTCTTTTTTGAGCTTACCGTTGGGTGAGGTCATAAGAACGGACCTTTTGGGATACCTAACTTCTCGGACCACTCGACGTCAGGTACCCCAGTCTTTCTTCTTCTGTGTTGACTCGTTGACTTGTTGGCACACGTCGGTCTTAACTTTTGGTGACAAAACATCGGAGGTCGGAGTTTTGTCGTAAATTGTTTATCCGGTACGAGACGAAACGATTACTTTAAATGAAACATGAAGAAAAAAGAGACTCTCGGAAGGAAGTAAGTTAGGGTCACTTTAAACAGAAGAACACATAATTAGGGGTGACCGGATTCCCAATCATCCCTCCTCGCTTAATTTACGACTTTACAGTTTGATGAAGAGATTTGAATATAAAACTTAATATTCTTAAAGAACATGTCACTATGGTGACTTTGTTTTGACTTTGGATTTTAAACAGACCTACAAAAGGAGAACACACCAATAAAAGATTTGACGTTACACTTACTACAAAGGAAAATTTACAACATGTCACTTCTCTAAACAATCGTAGTAACCGACTAGTTTACGTTAACTAGAATTTTATAGATATGGACTAAAGTTTAATACGAGTGTCGACAGACTGATCCTACGGTTAAAGTAATTGTCGTAATGTTGGGGTCGAGGTCGTGTAAGAACTATTTCACGACATAAAGTCCTCCTTCGGTCACACCCCGACGGTAAGGAACGACAAGAATTAAGACGGGTCACAATTACGACGACGACGACGACGACGATTCAGTGAAGTCAGCACAGGTTGAGACACGCTGGGGTATCTGTCGTCGGGTGGTCCGAGGGAGCAGGGACCCTAAGAGGTCCGTTCTTGTGACCTCACCCAACGGCAAAGGAAGAGACTACGTACTTTCACTTTTCACTTTCACTTCAGCGAGTCAGCACAGGCTGAGAAGCTCTGGAGTACCTCACGTCGGATGGTCCGAGGAGACAGGAACCCTAAAAGGTCCGTTCTCATGACCTCACCCAACGGTAACGGAAGAGGTGGGTCACAGTTATAGACTGTTCTTTTGTTCACCAGTGTAAAATGGAAGGTTAATTTCTACGGACAGGTCAAGGACCTTACTTGACTTTGGGACAAGTTCTACCCCTAATACTTTAAGAATTCTGGAGGTGATAAATTCCAACCTTAGAGAAAAAAGTTCATCACCCAAATAGTGAGTGGAATGAGAAGGGAATAAAGTTGTTATTGATATCGTCGATGAGACACATTTCGTGATACCAGTCTCATGTTTCGTTCTTTCCGGGTCGGAATTGGAGTACACCAAGTAGTCCCAGTACTCTGTACACGTTTTCATTAGAATGATACTGTGTCTGATCCGTTCACAATTTTGTTTGTTATTGTTTTTTCATCAAGTTTATTTCACGGGACACCCAAGTCTACACCCACTCTAGTGAAGTGAAATCCTCCTTTACCGGTCTTCGGGGAGAACGGTCCGAGACGGAGTACGAGGTAGATTTCTTTCTCATCAATCTCCCGTTTTTATCGACTTCTCGGGAGGTTTGGGATACCTTGGACAACTTTTTACAACTTCTCTTATGTTTTCTGACTGATCCCATTAAGGTCACGGGGAGAGGTAAATATAAAGACTGTGAAAGACTGAGGTTCTCGGTTCGTTCGTTCTCCTTCCTCCTACTCTGTCCGACTCGGTTGTGACACGATTAATGAGAACAGGACGTCGTCTACCGAATACAGTAGAAGGTGGTATTTGGAAACCATAATAACGAGAAGGAAGGAGAGATGGGTAGTTTTGTCATTTTAGTGATTGTTGATCGTGAACCCACTATGATTACTATACCAATCAGGGTCATCAAATAAAATAAAAGTAAATTAAAAATATTGGTGGGACACTCCATGTATATTGAGTACAGGTGAAATATCTACTTCTTTGGTTTCGTATCTTCTCAGTTCATCGAACCGGTCTCAGTGTGTCGACTATGTACCCTATCGGTCTGGGACTTAGACCTCAGACTCGGACACGAGAAGTTGGAGATTTAATATAGGTATTACGTCCCAGGACGAAGAACTCTTTCCGAGGATACTGGTGTTCTCGAGTGTGAATACTAAGTATAAATCAATTAGAGTTTCATAAAGAAATGTAATTAGAGAACGGAATTCGGTTTCGTTAGGATGCGTTCTTCTTGTTTCGTCCTCCGTGTATACGGAACCAAAGTTTTATACGATGTTTTGATATCATTAGTTTTGTCATACCATGTCCGAATTTTCGTTTATAAATCTTGAGGTTTTGTCCTATCCGCTGTGTCTTTATTTAGGTACGTATATGTCAGTTGACTAAAAACTGTTTCCACGGTTCTTATGTGTTAACTCTTTCCTACTAGAGAAGTTGTTTGACACAACTCTTTTGGTCTATAGGTGTTCGTCTTCTTACTTTAACATGGGTATAGAGTGTACTATATATTTTCAGTTGAGTTTTACCTAATTTCTGGATTTCAATTCTGAAGTTGGATGATCCTCTTTTGTATTCCCTTTTCGAAGAACTGGGACCAGACCGGTTACTTAACAAAACCTATAATGGGACTATCGTTTTTATTTGTTTACCCTTACGGAGTTTGGTTTATGGAAGATGTGTCGTTTCCTGCATTAGTCGTGTCAATTTTTTTGTTGAATGTTTCACTCTTTTTTATAAACGTCTGACATAGACTACTCTTCAATTATAGGTTTCATATATTATATTCCTTGAGTTGAGTTTCGTTCTTTTGTTCCAATAATTGGACTAAAATTTTACCGGTTACCTCCTAGACTTAATCTACGTTTACCTGTTGTTCATGTACTTTACATGAGATTTATATATCGAATTAGTTGTCCATATGCGTTTAATTTGAATGTTTTATATTGGAGTGTGGACAATCCTACCGGCAATAGGCGTTCTGCTTTCTACGTATAACTCCTACAACTCTTTTCCCTTGGAAACACGTGACAACAATTTTTGCATTTAATCATGTCGGTAATACCTTTGGTCCTGCCTCCGAGGACTTCTTCGATTTGTATCTCGACGGTATCTAGACCCTTAGAACGAAGACCCATATACAGGTTACCTTTACTTTTAGTCACAAAACTTCTCTATACACGTGAAGGTAAAAGTAACGTCGTAATAAATGACACGGTTCTATACCCTTGTTGGATTCATTGGTAGTTGTCTACTTACTTATTTCTTTTACACACATACACAGACACACACATATGTATGCATATATATATGTGTACGAGACACATACACGAGAGAGATATATATACACACACACACACATATATATATACGAGATTATAATAAGTCTGAAATTTTTCTTCCTTGAGAACATTAAACACTATTGAGTCTAATTGGACCACCTGTAATACGATTCATTTTACCTGGTCTGTGTCTTTCTGTTTATGACATACTACAGTGAATATATGCCTTAGATTTCTTCAGTTTGAGAAGCTTTGTCTCATCTTACCACTAAAGGTCCCTGACTCCCCACTTCTTTTACCCTTTTTACAACAAGTTTCCTATCTTTCAAGTATATACGTCCTACTTACTCAATATCTTTCGATTATATGTGATGTCACTGATATCAGTTGCTATGACATAACATTTGACTTTTAAACGACTCTTATCTAAAATTAGTAAGAATAGTTTTTTTCTTTTTCATTGACACTTCACTACCTATACAGTTAATCGAACACCATTTGTAAAGTTTTACATATGTATATAGTTTTGTAGTACAAAATATGAAATTTATACAAAGATATTTCGACCTTTCTTTATGGTCATTGTACTTATCCGATGATAAGTACGCACATGTGCGGTACAGGTGAGATGTAATTTCGACAACTCCTGTCGGATAATGAAGGTCCCGGGTAATCTTTAAGTCATAACAGTCCCACGGACTGGTCTCATACCGGAGTTGTAGACTAGAGAAAAGGACAAAGGGTGGGGTGGGTCACGGAGCGTGTCACGATATAGGTATAAACTACGAAGTCTTTATATTGAAATCCTGTTATTTCACTTTCAGTGAGTAAGCACAGGCTGAGGAACGCTGAGGTACCTGATATGTCAGGCACCTTAAGAGATCCAGTCTTATGACCTCACCCATCGGAAAGGGAAGAGGGGACTTCTTCCCTTTCCGATGGGTGAGGTCCTATGATATTCCTGTGTTTTTTAAAATAAAGACTCAAAATCCAGATTCGACATGTATGACGAAAGTAGAGAGTCTGATGTGAAACGGATAAAACACGACATTCTGTTTATTATTAACGTCCTTCCGAATAATGTATTGAAAGTCTATTTAATTCCGTCTGATTATCGTTAGAATAGGACGTTATTGTAGACTTGATTACGTAACTATACTAATGGGAGTCGGAGACTCCCTTGAATTTATTAAAAACGGAGAAGAGAGAGAGAATCTCGTTTCTAATTGGACAAACGTTTTCTTACCCTGACCTTTCTATTCTGAGTGTCCGTGCCTTTTACTGATTACCAGTCTCTCTGCCCGATCGTTACAGATGTCTCCAGACGGGAACCGGGGGTTCAGTAAGAAGGGTCGAGACGGGTGAGGGGAGTGGTGTGTCAGACACACAAACCCCAAGACACAAGACAGTACCTAAAGGCCAGGTCTGAGACGACGATATTTAGTACCGTCGAACCCCGACATACGACACACGGTTGTAGTCTTGACAGTTATAGATCTTAGGACGTCACCTCTTCCGTTACCGTTGGGTGAGGTCATGAGAACGGACCTTTTAGGGTACCCGTCTCCTCGGACCATCCGACGTCGGGCACCCCAGCACTTCTCAGCCTGTGCTGACTCGCTGAAGTGACAGTGCGTAACCTCTTCCTTTACCGTTGGGTGAGGTCACAAGAGTGGACCTCTTAGGGTCCCTGCCCCCTCGGACCACCCGACGGCAGATACCCAGTGTGTCTCAGTCTGTGCTGACTTCGTTGAATCGTCGTCGTCGTCTTAGGACGTCTGTTGAAGACGACATCAGAAGAGGAAACCTAAAACTTTTCACGGGAACAAATTTTTTTTTTTTCTTTATTTCTTTTCCACAAGTTCATAACTCCCCAGGTTTTGAACGATTCCTACTTCAACTTCGTGAGAATTTGGTCCTTTTGACTTTAAATCTACTAAAACTCCAATTGAAAATCCCGCATCCAACACCCTAGGTCGTAATGTCTGTATCACCAAGATAGAGTCCCCTTGTGAAAGTCTTCGACTCTTTCTTTGTGTGTCTACGGAGGGGACGGATTTTATTAGGAGTGCATTAGTTGATTCAGTTCAGTATAACCACGTTTCTACCATGGAATCCCTAACATACATAGAGAAGGAGATTATGGGAGACGGTACCTCGGATTTGTGGTCCAGGTCGGACTGAGGAGACACAAGACGTGGTTGATTCTTTTTAATCTAGTTGGTTGACAGTTGTTATTCACTTTCAGCGAGTCAACATAGGCTAAGAAACACTGGGGTACCTGACATATCAGGTACCTGGGGTACCTTAAGAGGTCCGGTCTTATGACCTCACCCACCGGAAAGGGAAGAGGTCCCCTAGAAGGGTTGGGTCCCTAGTTTGGGTCCAGAGGGCGTAACGTCCTCCTAAGAAATGGTTGACCTCGGTGTCCCTTGTCTATTGTGAATATTTCGTGAATGACTTCGGTTTGTTACAAGGTCGTGAAACATAAGTGAGTAAATTAAGAGTGTTGTTGGGATACTGTATCCTAAATATGGGTGGGACGGGAGGTAGGGGGTTGAATACCAACTTGTTTAACTCCGTCTCCCTCCATATCATTGAATGACTTCGAGTATTCATCGACTCTAAACCCTAAGTTTATATCCGTTCAGGTCGGGACCCTGGGTGGACTTTGTGATATTACACTGACACGACTCTTCCTTATAACTCATCTCCACCCCTCTTATTCCCCTCCTGTATACATCTTCCCTACTCTGGCGTACCCATTAATTTCTACCAGTGTCTAAGAAACGGTGAGGAGGGAAGTTCTCTATTTCAGGTAGACCTGACCGGGACACCAAACGAAACCGGTCCTCTTACGTCGTCTTCACTGTGACACAACCGATGTCCGGATTCAAACTTTTCCAGGTTATCGAAGACGAAAAGAGGTCGACCTTCGGTCGACATTCCTTAAGATCAAATAGGACAACATCTCTCTCTCCGGTGTACCTCCTCGGACCTCCCACTCTCTCTGTAGAGTGCCTATCTCGGGTATGCCTCCTCGGACCTCCGTGGGGTCGACTGTCGTATGTCGGCGGTCAGTATACTCTTCCCGGAATTACTTGAAGGTCAGGTCGGGTCGACGGTCGGTTATCCTAGTATACTCACCAGGGTTCTTTCTGGTTGTCTTCTTCGTGTGTTAGTTGAGTGTCTTACTATTCTTTATACAAAATTTTGAGATTCAAAATCCTACCAAACAATGTATCGTTATCAATCGACTATGTCTACCAACAACTTAATGAACTGGAATTTCAAGGAAGAATGGTACTTTCAAACACTTAGTCAATTTCAATTCAGCGAGTCAGCACAGGTTGAGGAACGCTTGGGTATCTGAGATCGGGTGGTCCGAGGAGGTAGGTACCCTAAGAGGTCCGTTGTTATGACCTCACCCAACGGAAAAGGAAGAGGTCCCTTAGAAGGACTGGGTCCCTAGTTTGGGTCCAGAGGGCGTAACGTCCGTCTACGAAATTCGTGACTCGGTGGTCCCTTAGTCAATTTCCTCTATTCGTTTAAACCGACCTCGTTTCACGGACACATCCTTTTCTTTCCAATCCTCATCCACTCTTTAAACTTGAAACCGACCATCCAAAATTTCTACCTTCACTTCCTCTTCCAGAAATAAAATCCGTCTGATTGTATCGCCGTCGTATATCTTGTCCGTACACTTGTATATTCTGTGTACACTTTTTCGTCGTCCCCCTTGGACCAACGATCCGTTTTTGTACGTCAATTTTTAATGACTCGTTGTTCCGTAGTTTACGTCTTAACTAGTAATTCAGAAATTTCGTGTCTACAAAAGACAAAATTGATGTCTTATATGGTTGAGAAGGAAAAAAGGTTAACATTCACAAGAACGTACCCTTTTATGTACCATACACTAATTCTTGGACCCAAAACAAATTCTTTTTGAACCAAACTTCGGACAAGAGACGATGGAAGATAGATTCACTGTCCCAGAATCGAAGGAGTATCAATTAACCCGGATCACTATGAACGGAGTGAACCCATAATGTTTATATTCTTTTCCACTATAGACTAAAACCATTTATCGACTTTCACGGGTGCATTACGTCTATGAAACTACTGACAAGTGTCTTGTGAAGTACAACCCTCACAGTCCACCCGTCCATCAAGTAGGATAGAGGTACATCCTTGAGAACCGTTCTCGGAAGAAGATATGTACGGAAGGTTCCAGTAAGTCCAGTACTGGAAAGGTCGACCTTCCCTCCTCCTACTCATACCTCCTCGGATTCTTTAACATACTCCGACCGAGTCTTCACTATGTATGAATATGAGTGTAAGGTAACCGTTCTTGTATTCGTGTATCGATGGGTCCGACGTCTCCCCCGATCGTTCAGGGTCGATATCAGGGTGAGTCACCACCTGTCTCCGTTCTCTCTTCACCTATCATCAATTGTACTGGCTCGATGGGTTGGTCGGACTGTTAGAGACGGTGGTCCTTTGTGGGTCCTATTAATTCAGTCGTAGAAAAGTCTCGTAGTCTTATAAAATTTAGAGGAACTCACTGAGATTACACGCCGTTTCAGACCCTCGCCCGAATTCGGCGGGGGCGAACTCAAAATAAGGAACGTCGACTTTCGTAAAGATTGAATGGCAAAGAGACCCCGACACGAAGAGATGGAACGTACGTGTCATATGGATGGATGCATACACACGAGTCAGTTCAGGTTCAGAAAGACTGGAGTACCTGACATCGGGTGGTCCGAGGAGACAGGTACCCTGAAAAGTCCGATCTTAAGACCTCACCCAACGGTAAAGGAAAAGGTCCCCGAGAAGGGATGGGTCCCCACCTTGGGTACAAAGAACGTAGAGGAAGTAACCGTCCACCTAAGAAATGGCGATCACGGTGGACCCTTCGGGAGATGAGTGGACCCCTAGAAACTTTTTAAGGTCACAGGTCTATCGTGAGGTTGGGGTAGTGCAGTCTTAAAGACCCTCACCCTGAGTCTGTGGTCACCACAAATTTCGAGAGGTCCACTAAAGACACAGGTCCGTCCAAACTCTTCGTGGTGTGAGACTTTTCCTTTTAAGAATCTTTGAATGGAAACGTGTGAATAGATAGAGTACCAAATTCTGACGTGAAGAGTTCTAAATTACTCGTATCCTCAGTGAACCTCAGGAACCGATGCCATTCTAGACGATTTACAGAGAGAACGATTTCCTTGTAGGAGAAGGAACCGTTTATTTATGAGACAGACATGTTACTATAATAGATCAGAGAGTCGATGGAAAGTGGACTATCGAAACCGTAGGTAACTAGAAAGAACGGTATTAGTTTATAATGAATCTTCAATGTTTTGTCAAAAGATTGATAGTACTACAGTTATAAAGAATAGGTCGTATAGAAGAAAGGAAAAAGGGAAAAAGAGAAAAAGAAGACAGTGTCAGTAAGTCGTACAACAGTAATTAATATCAGTAATAATAAAAACTACGAGAGTAACAAGATTTAAATCGGTCACCCTCGGGAAACTCGGTCAAGGACCTTGGAAAACTGTGTTACGGTAAACAGAAACTCACAGGGGTATGAAAGACTTTGTCGTCATACAGTTTCGAGTGGAACAAGAAAAGGATGGAATCTGTACCTGAGTCGGTAAAAGGGGTTTCTCGGAATCAAGAAAAATAACCTCTCACTTAAAAACATCAAAAGACTATAATTTTCGTTATGTACGAGTAAAGTCTTTTTAATCTTTTATTTCACATTTTTTTCTTTTACTTTTGGTGTATAATGAGATGGTAAATCTCGATTGGCGACAATCGTAAATAACACATGAATAAAGGTGCCACATTTTTTATGCATAGATATTCACGTATTGAATTTAAAAGTGAATTGTAACACATAAGACATGACATGATACGAAAAAATAGTTGATATAGGTACGGTAATCTATAAGAAACATCAGTCCTAAAGTCACCAAAAATAATATCTTTGATACGGAATTTCAAAAACTTAGAAAGGGTCTCGTAGTTTCGACAGATAACACCATTTTAATTTTGGTAAGACGTCGATAATTGGACGTGACATTTCGGAGTGACTCCTTAATCCCGTAATCGACTCATAACTTTTTTTATTATTACGGTACGTTACTTCTGTAGGAAAATCTTTTTTTTTAAGATTTTCCGTTACATAAGTACCCTCTGAATGAGATAATCAATGATACTCACCTATGTAAAGGAACTTAGATCCATGAAGTCACAGAATTTCTGTTGGTGGATTATTTATTTTGTGTTCCCTTAGTCAAGTTGTGGTTTGACTTTAGTCGAAAAATAAAAAATAAAAGAAAAAAAAATTAAAAATAAAAATGAAATAAAATGAAATGTTATAACATACCCAAAACGGTATGTAACTGTACTTAGGTGGTGTCCACATGTACGCAAGGGTTTGTACTTGGGGGGACGGTGGAGAGAGAGGGGTATTGTAGAGAGACCCAGTAGGGGTACGTGGTCGGGGTTCGTAGGACATAGGACGTAGCCTGTATCTGACCACTAAACACTTTAGTCGAAAAATTTTTATACCAACTGACTGTTTTTCTCTACTGAGAAGATGAATAAGGAACGATACTACAACCCTTACAATAAATTAACGAGACTCTGAATCAAAAGATTCAGACATCTAATTTCATCAAAGAGGATGTATCGTAATAATACCGTTGATTTATTATTAAATTTCACAAACAGTACAATAGACCGAGTCATTTACAATTCACAATCTTAATAGTGACGTTTGATCCTACCTCCCATCCTAAACTCGATCGTAATTTCCTTCTCGTCCTAAATCCGACTATCACCGACCTGACTTCCCGTAAGACCTTCGGTCTCTTTTGAGAGCATGTCTCAAGTCTTGTGGTCCAAGATAACTCTCTTCGACAACTCGACCTACCTCTAAAGACAAACTTCTAATTTGTTTGAACGAGAGCGACTATGGTTGGTCCCAAGAACCGGAAGGGATTGGTTATCTTCAACTGATCTCCGGTCTATCCTCTAAGTGCGTTCCGAAATAACCCCGGGGTTCATTGTCTAAGGGAACGAACGAACGAGGGATTCACATCCCCCTCCTCCACTGTTCGAACGAGGAATATAACCCACTCCCATTCCTACGAAGGTCCTCAGGCAAACCTCTCCACAGAATCCACAAAAAGGGAGGAGAATCCACTACAACTCAAGTCCTCGTACACGTCATGGAGCGAAAAAAAACGAGGTTTGAGAAGTTTTCACCGTCGACCCTAAAAACAAGAGAAAGTTAGAAAACAAGTCTTAAACGGGATTGACTTGTCCGTACGTCAATAAAAATCAGGGTAAATCAATCAGGGTAAAACAACGAGTTCCTCTTCACACAGGTCCACGTTCGTGCCGTCGTGACGGTGTCTCGGGGTCCAGGGTCGAACAGAGTAACGGTATTGTGACGTCATGTCTCATTAGTAAATGGAAGGTAGGAAGAAGTAGTATGTATTTAGACAGTAAAGACAACTGAATCTAGTTTCGTGACCTCCGTAAAAATTATCCCTTTCCCAGTTTTTGTAGAGTAACCTTTCGTCTGTTTTATAATCGGTTCGGGTACGGACGGACCTAAAATTATCATGGGTTTCGAAGAGGTCACCGAGTCACCATTTCTTAGACGGACGTTACGTCCTTTGTGTCCAAGTTAGGGACCCAGCCCTGTTAGGGGACGTCCTTCCATACCGCTCGGTGAAATCATAAGAACAATCCTTTTAGGGTGCCTGTCTCCTCGGACAGTCCGATGTCAGGTACCCCAGTGTCTCAGTCTGTGCTGACTTCACTGACTCGTACAGTTTCTCTGAAATCGTCGAAACTTTATAAAAGTCACAAATAGAGTAAGGTACAAGGGAGATGAGAAGAAAGGAGAAAGTCTAGACTACTCCAAGAATCTTAATGGGATTTTCCACTGGGACTAGTGGGACTGGTCCAATATTTCACCAGTTCGTATAGTATCTGACGAATATCGACACACTGATGTCTTTCTAATCAGACCCAGGACTGATAGAGTAGAAATCTTAGTGTTGTTATCACAGATGATATATTCCAGTGATATTCTTACTTTACGTTGCAGTATATCCATCGTAGATTATGGTACGGTCGTTGAGGATACATATATCCTATTTGTCGTTTATCATCGTAAATATAAATACTCTATATAAATTCTGACTTGTGGGAAGATGAAGGACGAAAGTCTAGGAGGGAAGGAAACGTGACAAAGAATAGTTTAAACATTTAATATTAGAGACAGTCTATGCAACGGAATGTATACTCCATTTGAGGACCCAGGAGGATGAGATCGATAGGTACGTCAAACAAGTAATTAAAGCGTTTGTATATAACTCATAACACGAAGTGACACTGTCGAGGACCCGTAGATGTCTTTCCGTGTACAGACTTTTTTCTTTTATTAGTTCGGGGACACTGATACAAGTCCCAACTTTCACCCTTTATATACAGACCTTTACGACGAATAATTCGTTCACACTTTAATCTTATTAACTTTCTAAAATCGGTAAATTCCTCTATGTAGAACGTCTCTCGGAGTTTCGTTCCACCCGTAAACTATAGAAATAGACCCTTGTGTGGGAGGTCTAATATAGTGGTGTTCACTCTCTTTGCACCGATACATGGACTTTGTAAAGGTCAAGGAAGACCCCGTTTTCACTCTCAGAATGTGTCTCCAGAAGGGTCTTCTCGTACTGTCTGAATCTTTGGTCTTGGTCGTTACGTATAAATTTAAGACCCAACGTTATAAAAGACTTCCCAGAAGGAGATCGGGTAGTCAAGTCAAGTCAGCGAGTCAACACAGACTGACAAACACTGGTTTACTTGGTGTCGTGCGGTCCGGAGGGACAGGTAGTGGTTGAGGGCCTCAAGTGAGTCTGAGTGTAGGTAGCTCAGTCACTACGGGAGGTCGGTAGAGTAGGAGACAGTAGGGGAAGAGAAGGACGGGGGTTAGGGAGGGTCGTAGTCTCAGAAAACGTCACTCAGTTGAGAAGCGTACTCCACCGGTTTCATGACCTCAAAGTCGAAATCGTAGTCAGGAAGGTTTCTTTAGGGTCCCGACTAGAGGAAGTCTTACCTGACCAACCTAGAGGAACGTCAGGTTCCCTGAGAGTTCTCAGAAGAGGTTGTGGTGTCAAGTTTACGTAGCCAAGAAGCCACGAGTCGGAAGAAGTGTCAGGTTGAGAGTGTCGGTATGTACTGGTGACCTTTTTGGTATCGGAATTAATCTACCTGGAATCAGCCGTTTCATTACAGAGACGAAAACTTATATGATAGATCCAACCAGTATTGAAAGGAAGGTTCCTCATTCGCAGAAAATTAAAGTACCGACGTCAGTGGTAGACGTCACTAAAACCTCGGGGTTTTTTATTTCAGACTGTGACAAAGGTGACAAAGGGGTAGATNCCAAGAAGCCACGAGTCGGAAGAAGTGTCAGGTTGAGAGTGTCGGTATGTACTGGTATCCTTTTTGGTATCGGAATTAATCTACCTGGAATCAGCCGTTTCATTACAGAGACGAAAACTTATATGATAGATCCAACCAGTATTGAAAAGAAGGTTCCTCATTCGCAGAAAATTAAAGTACCGACGTCAGTGGTAGACGTCACTAAAACCTCGGGGTTTTTTATTTCAGACTGTGACAAAGGTGACAAAGGGGTAGACAAAGGGTACTTCACTACCCTGGTCTACGGTACTAGAAGCAAAAGAATTACAACTCGACATTCGGTTGAAGAAGTGAGAGGTGAAAGTGAAAGTAGTTCTCCGAAAAAGCAAGGAGAAGTGAAAGACGGAATTCCCACCACAGTAGACGTATAGACTCCAATAACTATAAAGAGGGCCGTCAGAACAAAGGTCGAACACAAAGAAGGTCGGGTCGCAAAGAGTACTACATGAGACGTATCTTCAATTTATTCGTCCCACTGTTATATGTCGGAACTACATGAGGAAAAGGATAAACCTTGGTCAGACAACAAGGTACAGGTCAAGATTGACAACGAAGGACTGGACGTATATCCAAAGAGTTCTCCGTCCAGTCCACCAGACCATAAGGGTAGAGAAAGTCTTAAAAGGTGTCAAATGACACTAGGTGTGTCAGTTTTCGAAACCGTATCAGTTATTTCGTCTTTAGCTACAAAAAGACCTTGAGAGAACGAAAAAGGTACTAGGTAGTCTACAACCGTTAAACTAGAGACCAAGGAGACGGAAAAGATTTTGGTCGAACTTGTAGTACTTCAAGTGTCAAGTGTATAACGACTTCGGACCGAACCTCTTAAAACTCGTACTGAAATGATCGTACACTCTACTCACGTTAACACGCCATCAAAGTCGTAAGAAAACGTAACGGAAAGAAACCCTAACCTTACTTTTGACTGGAAAACGTCAGGACACCGGTGACGACTCAAAAGGTTTAAACGACCGTATAACTCACATCGTGAAAGTGTCGTAGTAGAAAGTCCTAAACTTTGTCGAGTTGATCTTAAAGTAGTGGAGGTGATCGAAACAAACATCACTACGAAAGATTCCGGGTGAACTGAAGTGTGAAGTCCTACAGACCGAGATCTACTCACTAGTGTGGTAGAACTAATAGATCGGGTATCGAAGATTTTTACAGGAGTCGAAAACTAAGTCTCCTAATTCTGTAATATGACGCTTAGAAAAACTTTATTAAGTCACTCGGGTCTGTCCGATGAGGTTCAGTGGGATTTGGTGGACGTATCAAGTCGATATACATCGTTACATGTATAAATTTGTTTCTCTTTTGTTAAATAACCCAATTACCACCTCCTCTCCTCCTATATCTTTACTATGATGAACGGACCGTAGGGAGCAAGTGGGTAATTTGTGGTCTAAAACTCACGGAAAACACACAGTCCGTGACACGGTCCACATACTTGGGTCGTACAAAGTTTCGTAAGGAGAAGATCCGTACTTTACTGAGACTCTGGGTCATAATTGATAGTCGTGATTAACTAATCATAATTAACATGGTTGGTGTCTATTAAACGTCCCAGGGGTAGAAATGTCAGGGTCTCCCTTGACCCTCTCCCAACTCCTAGTCCCTTATGGTCGACGTCGTCGGGGTTGAGGATACTCCTTCTCTAGTGACTAGAGAGAAGGAGTTCAGAGACGTCTTCACTCGTACNTTCTCCGTCCAGTCCATCAGACCATAAGGGTAGAGAAAGTCTTAAAAGGTGTCAAATAACACTAGGTGTGTCAGTTTTCGAAACCGTATCAGTTATTTCGTCTGTAGCTACAAAAAGACCTTGAGAGAACGAAAAAGGTACTAGGTCGTCTACAACCGTTAAACTAGAGACCAAGGAGACGGAAAAGATTTTGGTCGAACTTGTAGTACTTCAAGTGTCAAGTGTATAACGACTTCGGACCGAACCTCTTAAAACTCGTACTGAAATGATCGTACACTCTACTCACGTTAACACGCCATCAAAGTCGTAAGAAAACGTAACGGAAAGAAACCCTAACCTTACTTTTGACTGGAAAACGTCAGGACACCGGTGACGACTCAAAAGGTTTAAACGACCGTATAACTCACATCGTGAAAGTGTCGTAGTAGAAAGTCCTAAACTTTGTCGAGTTGATCTTAAAGTAGTGGAGGTGATCGAAACAAACATCACTACGAAAGATTCCGGGTGAACTGAAGTGTGAGGTCCTACAGACCGAGATCTACTCACTAGTGTGGTAGAACTAATAGATCGGGTATCGAAGATTTTTACAGGAGTCGAAAACTAAGTCTCCTATTTCTGTAATATGACACTTAGAAAAACTTTATTAAGTCACTCGGGTCTGTCCGATGAGGTTCAGTGGGATTTGGTGAACGTATCAAGTCGATATACATCGTTACATGTATAAATTTGTTTCTCTTTTGTTAAATAACCCAATTACCACCTCCTCTCCTCCTATATCTTTACTATGATGAACGGACCGTAGGGAGCAAGTGGGTAATTTGTGGTCTAAAACTCACGGAAAACACACAGTCCGTGACACGGTCCACATACTTGGGTCGTACAAAGTTTCGTAAGGAGAAGATCCGTACTTTACTGAGACTCTGGGTCATAATTGATAGTCGTGATTAACTAATCATAATTAACATGGTTGGTGTCTATTAAACGTCCCAGGGGTAGAAATGTCAGGGTCTCCCTTGACCCTCTCCCAACTCCTAGTCCCTTATGGTCGACGTCGTCGGGGTTGAGGATACTCCTTCTCTAGTGACTAGAGAGAAGGAGTTCAGAGACGTCTTCACTCGTACAATAAAGAGTGAACGAGTGACTGGGGATTTCGGGGTAGTCACTCTTCTATTAGAAAATAATAACCGAGTTAAAGAGACGGAAGGTATCTCTGTGTTCAAATTATTTAGACTCGTAAGGAGACCGACCCAGTTCAACTGGTGCTATTTTAATTGTGAGTGAAGTCCTATGCAAAACTAGATTTGGGTAAGAGACATCAATTTGAAAGTTCTCCCTCCTTTATCACGGTATGAGTTGTGACCTTTTACGATAATTATTGTGTGTCCGACTCCGAAATGGATGGAAAAGAATATTTTTCGAGTTCAATCTATCAGTGTTCGTTTTGAAAATTTTATGGGAGTAATAGACATTTCTATGAAAGTCCTCATTCACTGTTTTGGGGGTCAAGTTTGAGGTGACTTCTTATTTCTTATTGCAACGACGTCTTGTCCTTCACGTTCCCCGTCCGTCAGAAGCTCCGACCAACTAAGTCACGTCCGTTGTTACAGATGTTCCTAGGTCCGGTAAAAACAGAAAAGTGGGTGGTAGAAGACACATCCGTAGTAGGAGTCCCCTCACCGTTCTACTAATGTTGTCAAACCAATACTTTGGATCTTTCGTTATAAGTGTTCTTCCTCCTTCTCTCTGTCCAGAAGAACGATGATATAGTAGTCTTACAAAGGGGTCTTCGGAATTGTCTAAAGTCGGAGGTGCATAGTAACCAAGGAATTGAGTCGTGATCGTCTCCTTTACCCCAACGTGAACCGGGTGCCTGTGGTGGGGACCTTGACCTCTACCTTAGTCGTAGTGGACCCCGTGGATCGATATATCCCCTCCCTACCTCTAGAGTTGTTTCGACCCTCAGAGACTCATTCTTCCACCCCCTTACCCACGACCCATTTAATGTAAATAAACGACCTTTGTCTTTTGGATTAAATGTTCCCTGAATCCGCTTTTTTTATTAAAAGAGAGTATTTCGTTTCCTAGTGCAATCGATCGACGACAGTAACTAAGTCGTCGAACCACTCCAGTATCTACCTCTGACCCACTATGACAACCGGAAGGGGAGGGGGTGCAAACAGTGAAGAACTGAAGTTCTATCGGAGAGTTCAAGGTATGTAGTAGAACCCTAAGTCTCGTCCCTGTTCCCCTGTCCCCTACCCGACGTGTTTCATGGTACACGACTCTAACTGTCTCTTCATCTAAACTGGGGTGACAGAATGTTGCCTGATGTCAAGTGAGTCCCCTCGTTCTATGTGTTACAGTCACAGTTCTCTTCCTACGTTCGTCGACAGCTCCTCGTGGTCTTACGTGTAGTCCCGACGAACGGGATGGGGGCGGAGACCAGGGGTTGTGGCGGTGGGGGGGTGTGGGCAGGGTAGGGCGGTGGGTCACACCGTCAGGACGACAATGACCGGAGCGAAGTCGAGATCCGTTCGAAGGTCTTTAGTACCAGACGTGTGTGCTTCACTCGTCTAGAAACGGATGAATAGGAAATTTCCCTGTGACGAAAAAGACAACCCTTCTATCTATTTATTTGCTCAACCTCCGAGATCCTACTGTCATAACTTGACCGTCCCCAGGTCCCACCGACCCTTCTCTGCTGTAAAGTACCCAGACCGTCGTCTTGTCAGCTTCACACTGACATACATTGTCCCCTGATCCTGGACAAACCACTACTGTGATAGAGTCGAATCCACTCGAGAGCCGAGTCCAAAGTCTCCCAGTCCGTAGAGAACAACCGTCGGTAGGTCCACTGTACAATGTAAGACATTGATACTCCATTCAAACCTCCTTCCCATTCCTTTCACATCAATAAGAAGTCCGTCAACGGACCACAACGGACAGAGGGCATCGTAGAACTTAAGCCCGTCGGCTCCTCCGTACAGAACGAACGGAGCTCCGATAATGGGTTTGGAGACCACGTACACGAAGGAGAATAGAGATCCTTGTACGAGGTCTTAGGAGGTCACGGAAGTGTAGTGTGACGGGGAAACGAGAGGGGTCTAAAGTAGAAGAAGGGACAGAGAGGTCGAAGAGAAGGACGGAGCGAAGGGGAAGTATGTGTCAAACCTATTCCTCAAGACCAAGGACTTCACCGGGAAGTCGAGAGTAAGAGACCGGGAAAAGTGAGTCGTGTTGACGTCGAGGGAGGGGGAACCGAACATCTGGAGTGACAGAGGACCCAACGTAAGGAACTCGTCAAGAATTGTTCACGGAGTAATCTACAAGCAAAGGGAGACTCGTGACGGAGTCTGAGACGAAATAAAGAGTGAGAGGTATAGGACGGACCCAGGAAGTAGGTTTGAATATTAATTTTGGAGACGAAGACAGAGGTCACGTCGAGAGAGAGGGTTTGAGGTGTATCTAGAGGTGATCGGGTCGGGTGTCTGTGTGACTTGAGTTTTCCCGGTTCTGACCCCTGTTCGAGGTTCACTCTAGGGAGAGAAGATTTCCTGTGGTCGTGAAAATTCGGTCTTCGGATGTTCAGTAGGATCTTCGGAGACCCATATGTAGGGTACGTTGTCAGTGGGAATACTTCTACGACGGTAGACTGAGACACCCTATGAATTGGGAAGGAAGTTTGGAAGGTAGTGTCACACAGTAATAGACCATCGGAAGTACACTATCCTCGAAGGGTCCACCGAGTGACCCTTTTCTTAGGAGGACGTTACGTCCTCTAAGGCCGTCTGGACTCAAACTAGGGACCCATCCTTCTAGGGGATCTCCTCCCGTACCGTTGGGTGAGGTCATAAGAACGGACCTCTTAAGGAACCTGTCCCATCGGACCACCCCGATATCAGGTATCCCAGCGTTTCTCAGTCTCTGAATTGTACGGACGTACACTGTCTGGGGAACGACGGAGGAGGGGAGTCTCGGATGGACCCACTCAATGGGACGGAGACCCTGGATTATCGTGGTTATCGGGGGTCGGAGAAGAACACATCTAGAACACTAAGCTAAAAAATTTAAAATAAAATTATTAAAATAAATACATAAACCCCGACACGACCCAGAAGTGACGACATGTCCGAAAGAGATCGACACCTCTCGTTCCTGATGAGGGATCGAAGTCACACGGTCGAAGAGTAACGTCGCAAAACAACGACTCGTACCGGAGAGACCGTGTCCCCAAAGTCATCAACGTAGTGCACCCGAGTCATCGACACCGAGGGTCCCGAGATCTCGGGTCCGAGTTATCGACACCCCGTACCAGGGTCAACGAGACGTCGTACACCATAGAAGGACCTGGTCCTGTACTTTGGGTGCAGAGGACGTAACCGTCCACCTAAGAAGTAGTGACTCGATGGTCCCTTCAGGGCCCTAACACACACACACACACACACACACACACACACACACACACTAATTTATAAAATTAGTACCCAAAGGAAGAAGGAACGGACATGATCCGTCACTAAAGGAGGTCCTACTCAGAGTACTGTTAAAACTTTAGAGGTGGTTGGTCGTAAAATCCCGGACCGTGTGTCATCAAACAACGTACTTAATTAGTTGTTTTCCGACTGTTGTTAAAAAATGGTATTTTCTAGTAATAATGTAAAACCAGGCGTAGCTTTCCGGAAGGATCCATCGAGTCACCATTTCTTAGACGACGGTCACGTCCTCTAAGTTCTCTACACCCAAGTTAGGGACTCAGTCCTTCTAGGGGACCTCATCCTTTACCGTTGGGTGAGGTTATAAGAACAGACCTTTTAAGGTGCCTGTCTCCCCGGACCGTCTTGATGTCAGGTACCTCAGTGTTTCCCAGTCTATGTCGACTCGTGTGTGTGTAGTGTATCCTTTCCTCTCTTTTTTCGGTGGTTGTCAGGGTAGTGGGTTTGGACTTGATATCAGTGCAAACCCATACAAAAGAATAGAAATCAAGATACCCATTCTAAAGAAAAATGGATTCGTATTATTATGACGTGAACATTAAAACTTAGGACGAAAAGATGATGTTTATGAATAAAAAGTATACCAATTTATATAAAAGATCGAAATAACTCTATATTGACTGTATATTGTAACATATTTAAATTCAATATGTCGAACTACTAAACTATAAGTATACATAACACTTTACTGATGGTACTATTATCAATTATAGAGACAATGGAATGCCAATAGAAAAGTACGCACACCACTCTTATAAATTTTACGAGAATCGTTGAGGTTCACATGTCATGTCATAACAATTGATTTCAGTGGGACGACATATAATCTAGAGATCTTGAATAAGTAGAAGTTTAGTATTCAAACATGGGAAATTTGTTCTAGAGTGGTGAAGGGGAGGAGAGGTCGGGGAACGAAGGTGTTAAGGTGAGACAAAGATACTCATATTGAACAAGTCTAAGATGTATATCTACTCTAATATGTTATAAACAAAAAAAGACAGACTGATTAAAGTGACTCATATTACGGGAGATAGGTAGATACAACGACGTTTACCATCCTAAAAAGAAAAAATACCGACTCATTATAAGGTAATATAAATTCTTCTATATATAATAACAAATGAGAAGTTGAATTATTAAAATGAATATATACCTAAAACGACAAATACATCAGTCCAGTGATAAAAGGAGATACTAAAGAAGATAACTAATGTCGAAATCTTTCCTGAAAAGACCGGTATTAAGTCTGTGTATAAATCAGTAGAAGATGATAAAAATACGAAACTACCTGACCATACAGATTACGAAAATAGGTGAACTTAAACAAAACTGTACAGTACATTTTATTTCCAGATTGAACCAGAAAAAGAGGAGTCAGTCCATTCGTAATAAAAATTATTCTAATGTTATAAAATGCAACACAACGTAAAGTTTTGTTCTAACGATTTTCCTTGAGGACTACTACCAAGATTACTTTATTTAGAGTATTACAGTAAACCTTGTACTCAATTCATATACTGTAAGGTCCTCCACCCCCGTCCCACCCCGGTTTATACTCGATCCGGAACCTTTACGTCTGTTGAGGAAAACCCCCTCATAGAAAATCCGACCATGTACTCGTTTCTCTTTTCCATCCTTATACCAATACCTGGGGAATTGGGGTCCTTGTGAGTGTACACGTTTCCTACCCAAGTCATTACGGAGCCATACTACGATGGTGAAGGTAAAAACACACAATCAGCGAGTCAACACAGGTAGAGAAACGTTGGGGAACCCGACAATCGGAAGGTCTGAAGAGACAGGTACCTTAAGAGGTCCATTTTTATGACCTCATCTAACGGTAAAGGAAGAGGTCCCCTAGAAGGGTTGGGGTCCTAACTTGGACCCAGAGGACTTAACGCCCGTCTAAGAAATGGTAGACTCAGTAATCCAGATATTTATGTTATACTATGTTTCTTCTCTCTTGTCTACCACTTCTATAACAAAATTTAAACGTAGTGAAGTATAAGTTTGGAGTATAGTGAAGTATAAGTTAGGACTGGGACACAATTTGTTACTGAGTATAAAGGTGTTCAACGATTAATAAAATTTCTGGTATCCTTGGGTATATTCGACTTATGTTTAACCAGGTGTTTTTGGATCCGATGGTAGTAATTGCACAAGTTAAGTATTTACATAAATTTTCAGTACCACCGACAGGTTATCCTTTCCTTAGTGAGTACTCCGGTACGGGAGGTGGTGTCACACCTAGTTCTCCCAGTCATACGTGCTACCACCGGACGGAAGTCAAACATCTAGACCCAAAATAAATCTTTAAGTTCGTGTCGTGGCTCGTGGTTCCCGGAGACCAACTAAATCATCGTAATCGATTCAATTACACGGGTACGTGTCATGACCTTTAAAAAGGAACACGGGAAAAATCGGTAGTATTGTCTTTCTGAAATGAAGAGTATTATAGTCGTAACAGTAAAACGTCTTGACTCACATAGTCGTCTTTTTTTCTTTTAAAACGTCGACACGTGTGTGTGTGTGTAAACCGAGTCGAAATGACTACTCTAGAACTGAATCTTTACTTCATTAAAACAGCAAGTATGTTGAATATTTTGTCTGGGGTTTGGTAGTGATTTATTCATCAACAGTGTCTTGGTATCGTTTAGGAATTCGATGAGTTGTTGTCGGATATATTGTCGATGGGTCTAAAAAGAGATTTTTTCACCAGTCTTTTTTTTTTTTTTCCACCAGTTTACAAGTTCGACCTTGTTCCTTCCCTACGTTGAGGGAACAGAATGTAAAACTCCAAAAGTTGAACGAAGATGTTACGGAAAATAGTAAATGATAAATAATCGATAGAGACTCGAGAGAAAGGGTCGGTCCAAGGTTTAAGAAACTCACACCTCCGGCGGAGTAGAACCACCACACCGAGACGTCGGATTCACGGAGCACGTACGTCCTACGGGTCCCCTACGTCTTCAGGACCGCGAAGTGAATGTGGAAAGTCACGTTGGGGTCTGTTCTTTTATGACCCAACCGACTCTTCAAGTCATTCTCAAAAAGGTATTGTAGAATACCTTCTTGAACTTGAAGAGCCGGTTGGGTCATGGGTCACCATGTAGATAATTATCAGGTACAACAAACTACCGGAAATTCCTACTTGTTCTGTCCGAAATTGTTATTAATTATATACTACTACCATTTTTATTGACCGCAGACCGTTTTTTTACTCAATCGGTGGAATAATAAGTTCTTACTACTAGGTTAAACACCTAGCAGACCCGGTGACCAGACGACAGGAAACATTCACCTTGTCTCCTTATACGGCTGAAAAGTCAGACCCACATCTGTGGACAAGGAGTAAAGCCCAACCGGTTTGTGTCGAGGACCTTCGGAAAAGAGACATACATCAGGTACTGTTGGTCCCAAACCCCCTTCCCCACTAATAAAGAATACGGTAAAGACTTTCAGAGATAAGTGCAAAGTAAAGATCCTTAATTTTTATTTTTAAACCGAATGACCATTAAATTTCTTAATACTTAACAATTCCCAAAACTTTCTATCGAAATAGTCCCATATTAATTTTATTAATTAAAGTCTCGTGACGATAGTGGAGTTTTTAAAAGGAGTACGGGTAAATGACCATAGTGTTGAGGGTTGAGATCGGGATCCGTTGTGACTAGACAAAGAGGAAGATATTTAAACGGAAAAGATTTGTGAAGTATATTTACTTTAGTCTGTATATTATATCAGAAGACACAGACGGGAGACTGTGAATCCTGGTACAAAAACTCCAAGTAGGTACAACATCGTATTTAGTCATCAAGAAAAATAACAACTTATAACAAGGTACCACACCTAAATGGTATCAAACAAGTATTTATAAATGGTATCAATGGTCAACTACCTGTAAAATTAAAAGGTCAAACCCGCTAATATTACTACGAGGAGACTTGTAACTATAGACATAGAAAAACACCTGTATACGAAAGTAAAGAGGACACTTCTAAGGATCCGCATCTAACGATCTAGTATACCGTTCAAATACAAATTGAAAAATTCCTTGACGGTTTAACGAAAGGTTTCACCGATATAGTAAAATGTAAGGTCGGTGGTTGCGCACTTTCAAAGGTAAAAAGGTGTAGGTATGGTTATGTACCATAGCAGAAAAACTAAGATCAGTAAGATTACCCACACATTAACATAGAGTAACACCAAATTTAAACACAATGGGAACACTTGTTACTATGACTCGTATAAAATTATAAGACTAAAGGTAAGTATATAGAAGAAACTATTTTACAGATACGTTTAGAAAACGAGGAATTTCTTTGACCTAAATAGAAGAACAGTAACTTAAAATTCTCAAGGAAAGACAAAGACCTATGTTCAAGAAATGTCTATATGCTAAACATTTATAAACGAGGGTCCACCGAATAGGAAAGTAAAAGATTTACCACAGAAACGTCGTGTTTTAAAAAAAATTAAAAAAAAATTACACCTGGTAAAGATTTCAGAAACAACTCAAACGATTTTAGAACGAAGACAACAAATACAAGACCAAAAAACCGGTACTCTGTGTACTCAAGAATCGAGAGACAGGTCCCTAGTTTAGACATGGGGGATGTGACTGTCCGCTTCAGAATTTATGACCTGGTGGTCCCTCCAGGGTCTTCAAATATTAAAATTCACAATCAGCGAGTCAGTACAGACTGGGAAACACTAGGGTATCTAAAATCGGGTGATCCGAGGAGACAAATACCCTAAGAGGTCCGTTCTTACGACCTCACCCAACGGTGAGGGAAGAGGTCCCCTAGGAACTATTCCAGATTAAATCGTTAAAAAAAGAAAATTCATAGTACGAAAACTACAGTTGACAAAAATATAATATAATTTAAAAATATATTTATATTAATTGTATGTATTTATATTAATTGTAAAAATATATTTATATTTTAGTGTACATTTTATACACTAAAATACATTTATTTTACAAATTAGAATAAAATTTATATACAATTCTCCTTTTAATCATGGTTTCTAAAGACAAAAAAGGAGGACTGGATGAAAAATAAAACTTATCTTCGTTGTTATCATGAGAAATATTTAATCACAACGACGACGACGATTCAACGAAGTCAGCACAGGCTGAGACACGTTGGGGTATCTACCGTCGGGTGGTCCGTGGGGGTAGGGACCTCCGAAAAGATTAGGTGTCACTTTCTATTGGTGACAAATAGTGGGTCGAGACCTCGGGGTCGGTGGACCCGGTGTCATGTTTACGTTCCTGTGAAGGATTTGGGTCGAACTGAATTATCGGTTCGTTTGTTTTATGTGTCTGTGAGAGGATAACGAAGCAGCTAAAGGAAGGACATGACACGAAGGCCACATACATAAAAAAGTAAAAGGGAGGACGGAGACGACCCCAATAGTGGTGCACACATCCTCTGGGAGTTAGGGATCTGTTAACTAAAGGGATTACCAACTACTTAAACAACAAAAATGGAACACGACTGTCTTCGATAAACGGACGGAAAACAGCTTGTAATTTATGTACGACCTTCGTTCTCATAGTAATTATATTACGACATACGAAGACTCTGTCGAAAGAGTAATCACAGATCGTATGACTCGTTTCTTCAGTTAAAGATCTTTATTTCTTTTCACACCACAACTGTCACGTTAGTCTCGGAGGAAAAGTGTACCTTTTTGTTCTGCCCTTTTTTTATTTCTTAAGATTTATGGTTTAGGTTTTTGGAAATGACTTCCGTAAACCTTCTTAAATGAGGAACGGGACTTAGTCGGTAGTCACCTGTCGTTCTCGACTACTAACCTTGGACCCCAATTCATACTCTCTCTTTTTTCTTTTCTCTCTACCAGTCTAGGACCTCTCTCCTTCTCAACTTCGTCTCATCCAGGTCTCGATCGTCTCTTCCCTACCAACTTCTATATACCTTTCTCGTGGAAAGATAGTACCATTGACGGTCGTTTCACACCACTAAACACACCCTCACATCTCTGTAACTGGAACTCAACCTCACCCTTATGTAGTAGATTCGACTTTCCTATTTTTCGTTCACCGGTGTCTATTGACACAATAAACTCACCTCATATGTTACCTTTCTCTTGTACGGACTACCTTCGTTAAAATGAACTACTTCAACCTCCACTCCGGTAGACCTCAAGTGTATCCCTTTAACTTTACACTTCAAACCCCTAATAGTCAAACCCCTAATGATCACTAATAGAGATCAGAGGTATAGATCTCTCTTGGTTCCAATTCAATTTTCTAGTCAATTACTCCTGTCGATCCTACTCGGTCTTTGACTCCCCCGATATATCAAAAGAGGTAGGTGTAATAGACCATAAATCCTCGTCACCCTTTTACTTGACTGGGTCCAAACTCCCAGGGACTCCTTCTTCCGACTGCGTTCCTATGTCTTCTACCCCCCATATCAAACCTACTAATTGACATAGAAGGTCTAACTCATCCTCTCCATCCTTCCGATCTTCTACAACTATGGTCACTAAAGGTCTGAATAGACATGTATCGTAGTGGACAAACACGAACGTACGTTTCAGTTAAGTCAACACAGGTTGAGAAACGTTAGGGTACCTGACATCGGACGGTCCGTGAAGACAGGTACCCTAAGAGGTTCGTTCTATGACCTCACCCAACGGTGCGCGGGGAGGTCTCCTAGAAGGGTTGGGTCCCTAACTTGAGTGCAGGAGGATGTAGAGGATGTGACCATCTGTCTAAGAAATGGGAATCACGGAGGACCCTTCGGGGTGGACTCCTAGAGATTTCGAGGTTACGGGTTCGGTGTAAAACCCACTTAATTTGATGTCAGGACCCCGTACCCTACGTTCGTGTCTGCAGGTATGAAAGACTCCGAGGAGGGTCCATTAAGATTGTACTTCTATTAAACCCTTAGTGACTGGCATATGTAATTCTGTGACAAAGAATTTCGCATCAGGTGTGTAGTCGTCACAGTTGTAGAGGGACCATGAATAATCTCTACGTTTAAGGACTCGGGATGGGGATTGGGTAGCTTAGTCTTTAAGACCCCAACCTCAAACCGTTAGACACCGACGTGTTCAGAAGGTCCACTAAGACTACGAACAATTTCGAATTGATCGTGACTTAATCCTACTTGCCTTCCTTAGAAGTCAAGTCAAGTCAGCGAGTCACACAGGCTGAGACGCTGGGGTACTTAGCGTCGTGCGGTCCGGAGGGACAGGTAGTGGTATAGGGTCTCAAGTGAGTTTGAGTGCAGGTAGCTCAAGTACTACGGTAGGTCGGTAGAATAGGAACCAGCAGGGGAAGAGGATGGGGGTTAGGGAGGGTCGTAGTCTCAGAAAACGTTACTCAGTTGAGAAGTGTACTCCACCGACTTCATAGCCTCAAAGTCGAAATCGTAGTCAGGAAGGTTTCTTTAGGGTCCCGACTAGAGGAAGTCTTACCTGACCAACCTACAGGAACGTCAAGTTCCCTGAGAGTTCTCAGAAGAGGTTGTGGTGTCAAGTTTTCGTAGTTAAGAAACCACGAGTCGAAAGAAGTGTCAGGTTGAGAGTGTACGTATGTACTGGTGACCTTTTTGGTATCGGAACTGATCTACCTGGAATCAGTCGAAAACTTATACGATAGATCCAACCAGTATTGAAAAGAGGGTTCCTCATTTGCAAAAAAATAAAGTACCGACGTCAGTGATAGACGTCACCAAAACCTCGGGGGTTTTTATTTCAGACTGTGACAAAGGTGACAAAGGGGTAGATAAAGGGTACTTCACTACCCTGGTCTACGGTACTAGAAGCAAAAGACTTACAACTCGAAATTCGGTTGAAGAAGTGAGAGGAGAAAGTGAAAGTAGTTCTCCGAAAAATCAAGGAGAAGTGAAAGACGGAATTCCCACCACAGTAGACGTATGGACTCCAATAACTATAAAGAGGGCCGTCAGAACAAAGGTCGAACACGAAGAAGGTCGGGTCACAAAGAGTACTACATGAGACGTATATTCAATTTATTCGTCCCACTGTTATATGTCGGAACTGCATGAGGAAAAGGATAAACCTTGGTCAGACAACAAGGTACAGGTCAAGATTGACGACGAAGGACTGGACGTATGTCTAAAGAGTTCTCCGTCCAGTCCATCAGACCATAAGGGTAGAGAAAGTCTTAAAAGGTGTCAAATAACACTAGGTGTGTCAGTTTCCGAAACCGTATCAGTTATTTCGTCTTTAGCTACACAAAGACCTTGAGGGAACGAAAAAGGTACTAGGTAGTCTACAACCGTTAAACTAGAGACCAAGAAGACGGAAAAGATTTTGGCCAAACTTGTAGACCTTCAAGTGCCAAGTGTATAACGACTTCGGACCGAACCTCTTAAAACTCGTACTGAAATGATCGTACACTCTACTCACGTTAACACACCATCAAACTCGTAAGAAACCGTAACGGAAAGAAACCCTAACCTTACTTTTGACTGGAAAACGTCAGGACACCGGTGACGACTCAAAAGGTTTAAACGACCGTATAACTCACATCGTGAAAGTGGCGTAGTAGAAAGTCCTAAACTTTATCGAGTTGACCTTACGGTAGTGGAGGTGATCGAAACAAACATCACTACGAAAGATTCCGGGTGAACTGAAGTGTAAGGTCCTACAGACCGAGGTCTACTCACTAGTGTGGTAGTACTAATAGAACCAGTACTTCTAGAAAAAACATGTCAAGACACATAAGAACGGTGGAGAAGAATTATAGAAGACGAAGACAATCCAGGTATGGTAAACACAGAAAATAGCTCGGGTAGAAACGTACTTTACAAGGGAACGATAGAGATTAAAAGAACTTCTCTAGAGATCAGAAAGGGTAAGATAACAAAAGGAGATAAAGAAACGTGACTAACGACTCCTTCCGAAAGAATAGAGAGGAACGATAAGAAACCTTGAGACGTAAGTCTACGAATACAGAAAGGAAAAGAGGAAACGAAAAGTGAAGAGAAGAAAAGTGTCGATAAACATTCCGGAGGAGTCTGTCGGTAAAACGAAAAAACGTAAAGAGAAGGAACCCCTACCAGAACTAGGGACAGAGGACATGTTACAGTGCTTGGAGGTAGGTATCAAGTAGTCCGTGAGATAGATAGTCTAGATCAGGGAATTGAGATAAAGAGTGAAGGTGACATATTAGTGTTCCCTAAACTAAATCCAGTATGGACTTACCAGATCACCAAAAGGGATGAAAGAAGTTAAAGCCAGACTTAAACCGTTATTCCTCAAGTACTAGATTCGGTGTCAGTCGAGGACCAGAACAAAAACGACTGACATATCTCGAAGAGGTAGAAACCGACGCTTCTTGTATTAGTTAGACTAAAGTCACAACTGGTAGACCACTACAGGTACACATCTCAGAAGAAAACACAACAACCTTCTCCCACAAACGATACTGGTCACACAAGAGAACCGTTTTGAGATAATCGGAAACGGGACGAAGTAAGACATGAGGTTCCGGTTTAAACGGAAAATGAGGTCCACAAAGAACTCAAGGATGAAAACGAAAGGTCAGGGGATATTACTTTTCCTGTAGAAAACCCCCACAATCAAGATTTTCCAGAACATCCAGAAGTATCTCGGCAAGTCGAAGAAGTCACAATGACCAATCCGAACCGAGAGAGAACTTCTTGTCCACATCACTCTCTTGAACTTCCAGACCATAGGAAACAACGATTTCTAAAAGTCTGGTATTGATCGAGTCGAAACTCTGAACTTTTCTAGTTCCTTGATTTGTGATCACATAACCTACCAGTAGGTGTCTGTCCAAATTTACAGAGTCTTAATCCAGTCCTAAACCGTACCACTCTTCTACACATGTTGTGTGTAGAAGTCACAAACATCCTCTATCTTTTACCATTGGAGTTCACCGTATTCGAAACTACGCCAAACACGTCGTGGTCCCTCGGTCCACTTAGGACTAGGGTTGGGGACGGAGGACAGAGCCCCACACACCCTCTTTACCGTCGGAGGTGGTCTCTACCTTCAGTCTTTTACGTGTGGAAACCCTCTTCCATCCGAAGTCAACTATTCTTGTGATATCTCTTCTTTTATAACTTTGTGAGTAACAGACTTTACCACCGAGGTCTCCCGTACGACCTTTATCCACTTCCCAAACCTCTCTCCCTGGATAACACCTCCTCGTCTTCCTTCGTATTTCGACTCCTTCCATCTCTTACTGTGTCCGAACTACAAACCCATACCTTCTTACCCCTCCTCCGTCCATGATGAACGGAAACCCGGTCACCGATACCCAGTCACCATATTTTCCAGAACCCTCTTTACTGACTAGAGGAGGTTGTACTCAATAAACCACGGACACACCAACTGCCAGGGTCTGTCAGAAAAGGGTAGAAAGTCTCTCGACTCAGTGGTACACCACTTTCGGTGTCAGAGGTCGTTCCGACGAAACACACTCCACCTCTCCGGCGTACAGAACCCTTAGACGGAGTTCTACCTACCCCTCAGCCCCCCGGACCAGAAGGTACTCGAGAAAGTGGACGTGTTGATGGGGAGAGGGGGGTGGAGTCGGGGGGTTCGAGACCTAGAACCAAGGTCCCGGGTCAACAATAACATTTCCTTTCGTCCTGGTCCTCTTGGAACTTTAGAGAATCTATCATGAATAGGACCGAGACTGACTATTCACTCCGACCTCCTCTTTTCCTCCTTCCTTAGTTAGTTCCTTTGTAATTGTTTTCGTCTCCTTTTGTCCAGGAAAAACGACCCGATTCATCAGACCGACTACTAAAGACAGACTGAGTGTCGGTGTGACCCCGAAGACCTTACTCAATATCGGTCCATACTTAGTCCGTAGGATTCTCGGTGCTCTACGTCGAAGTAAATGTCTGGCCCAAGTTTAACGAACCCGACCAGGTTCCGTTTTAACACTTCGTCGAATTAAACAAGACCTAACATGAGTCAAACTCCCGGAAACAGAAGGAGTTCTTTAGAAAACGGAACCAAAAAAGAGTAGGACATCACGACGTGGGTGGGAAATCCTCGTAGGAGTCCCCGAGTCCGTTCCCTGTCGAACCTCCAAGTCGGAGGAGGAAGATGGGAGTCGTCCGTCAGTAATGTCCAGGAGGGAAGGACTACTGAACATCGGGTGGTAACACGAGAGGTTTGTAGGGTCAGGTCGAGAACGTTTATAGTGCAAGAGTCACCACTCCAAAAGTTAAGAATCTGAGTCCTGAGTAGGAGTTTTATAAATTGTTGAGTATCCCGTTTCCGTGATTGACTACTCAGTCTTATCTGTGGTCGAGACTTATGAAGTCATTTCTTCGTTCCATGTATGACCGACATCTCGACACAGGACGGGTGGGTCGGAGAGACGTCACCGGAACCTGAGAGGACGGAGGCGACAGGTGAGGGTCCCCATAACGGACCTGACCAGTAATGATAGTTGTTGTTGGGAAAGAGGAAAGACTGAACTAGTAAGAGATGACTGGAAAGTCGAATAGAGGGGGGTAGGTTCTTACTAAATTAAGGTCGTCGAGAGGTTATATGGATGTTCGACAACTAAGATGGTTAAAAAGAGATTGGGAGGTTGGAAGGGAGGAGGAATAGATCGAGTCTAAGGTATCGAGTACCAATAATAGTGAGGAAGTATGAGAGTAGGAGGAGTGGAGAGAATGAAGTCACATGAGTTTACCCATTGGCGGTAGGACCAATTTGGGTCAAGTAGTGTGTGACGTCTGAGTACAAGCGTACTGAGGATAAAGGATGGTAGAATTTTTGTTGGGGGTGGAACTAGGGTGAAGTGGAAGATCGGTGACTGAGTAAGGAGAGGAGGGAAAATATCATTCTAGGGACCTTTCTCAACAGATAAAGTGTAGAGGTTAAATAGGAACGTAAGACGGAATTTAGGTGAGGATAGTCCTATAAGGGGAGGTGATAAAGTTGTTGAGACGAGAGTAGTCTTGGTGGTCGGTAGGTGATGTTTTAGGTCACCAGTGAAGGGTCACAAGTAGAACAACCTACCCATCCATCAAAGTATCACTAGTGAGCGAAGAAGAACTTCGTAAAAGAAGAAAACCAAAGGTCCTAAAATGTGAAAGGACTAAAGGGAGGAGACAGTACTCGGTCAGGAGGAGTCAGAAACCGAGGGAGAAAAAGTAGAATGACTCACGATTTATCACTCTACGAGTCTCAACCTGGAGAAGAGATAGACATGAATGAGGGACTGACTCGAGTAGAAAAGAATACCGAAATTTATGTTTATACAACGGAACTACTAAAGGATCGTTCCTGACGAGTGGACATAAGGTGAGAATATACGATTGACGGACGACCCTTAGAGGTGAACTATCTATTATCCACAGAGTATAAATTGTACAAGTATTACCTTGAAAAAACTGGAGGACCACCAAGGACGACATCAAGAGTGTCGAGTCTTCATTGAGATAGGAAGGTCAATGAGTTCTTTCTTTAGTGTCTCAGTAGATATACAGAAAAGTGAGAGTCTGGGACGTAGATTAAGTAGTCGTTTGAAGTCATATATAGATCTTCGAGTGGCGAAGAGTAGTGAGGTCGATAAAGACGATAACAGGTTCCACTGTTACAAAAAACTTGGATTTAATAACGTTATCGAAGAATTAACCAGAGGGACGAAAGTAAAAGACGGGGAGTAGGTCAGATTAAAGTTATGTCACCACTCAGAAGAGTTTGTAATCTACCGTTTCGAGGGAGAATTTTTGAGGGGTTTCATAGATAAAGTATCTTTGGTTTTTGATTTTTAATATTACTAACTGTTCCGAGGTATTGTGGTGGACAAAGAGTAGGGGGTAAGAGGAGACTGGGTACAGCAGGACGAGAGGGGAAACAAGTAAGTGTGTTACCGGAGGAACGATTAGGAGTTTACACGGTCCGCACAAGATCGGAGTTTCGGAAACGTGAAGGACAAAGGAGACGGATCTTACGAGAAGGAGACGAAACGATCAAGGAGTTGCGGTTTTTAACAAAATGAGGTTGTCGAAATTACATTGCAAGGGTATCTGGTGACATGAATTATAGAGTTGAATGAAGGAGTAGGAGAAACGACGGTGAAGAGTAGGGAGAACCGAAATTTTTTAAAGGGAGGTAGTGGATTAGTAGTAGGTTGTATGACATAAATGAACGAACAAATAAAGTCCACAAAGGGTTATATTACATTAGAGGTACTCCTGTCCCATTCTTAACTGTGGACAAATCTTCTTAGAGATTATATATAATATTCGGTTACTCATAAAAGACTCACCTACTTATAACTACTTTTCCTGTCGGAACTAGGTATTTTGGATCTAATAGTCATAGTCTTTGGTGTTAGGTGTCCCTCTTCATAATATCATTTTTCCCACTGTTTTCTCATTATCCAACGTACTTGTTTATTAGGACTCTTTTCCTTCCCTCTTTGATTAAAGGAAAATCGTTAGTCTATAATGGACCACGAAAAAGGAAGAGTAGAGTACCGGATATCCCTCCACCTGAAGTTTATAATTGGACTGGAGTCTAAATTGTTTTAGACCTCTGAATTATATATTAGTTTAATGGAGTGCCAGTCACGGTTGTATCACAATGTATGTATTCTTTAGTGTCACATTGTAGGTTTTTCAAAAAAGAAGGTCAAAACAACTCTATATTAACTGTATGTCGTAATAGATTCAACATGTCGCGTCACTAAACTGTACGCATATATAACACTTTACTAGTGGTGTTATTCTAACCTATTATGGGAAGTAGAGTATGTCAATTTTTTTTAAAAAAAAGGAACACTACTCTTGAAAATCCTAGTTGAGAGAATGATCGAAAGTTTATATGGTATGTCACTACAATTAATCCCGAAGGGAATACCAAGTCTACCATTTCTTAGACGGACGATACGTCTTCTAGGACTAAGCTACACTTGATTAGTCGTCCAACGTGTAATGTGGGGGTCATAAATAAATAATGACCCTCAAACAGGGAAAACTGGTGGAAGTAGGTTAAATACGGGGGGAGAGGTGAAGACCACTGGTGTTTATACAACACAGACTCCAAAAAAAGAGTTCTCAAGTGTATATTTACTCTAATATCTCGTAAACAGAAAGAGAAAGACTTTAAAACACCGAGTCGACCATTTCTTAGACGGACGTTACTCCCGCTGGACCCAAGGTAGTGACCCAACCATTTTCGGGGACCTCTTCCCTTGCCGATGGGCGAGATCATAAGATCGGACCTCTTAAGGTACCTGGCATATCAGGTACCCCAGAGTTTCTCAGACTGTACTGACTCGTCGAAAGTGAAAGAAAGTGCAAAGGCTTTAAAATGAAATCGTATTACGGGAGTTCTAAATAAGTACGATATTGTTTATCGTTCCAAAGGAAAGAGAGAGAGAGTGACACACACACAAACATATGTATAGTGTGAAAGGAATAGGCAAGTAGGTAACTACCTGTGAAGCCAACAATGGTACAGAACTGATAACATTTATTACGTCGTTATTTGTACCGCCCCACGTCTATAGAGAAACTGTATCATTAAATCAAAGGAGGTCTATATATGGGTCTTCATCTAAACGACGTAGTATATTATCAGGATAAAAATTATAAAACTCCTTGGAAGTATGATAAATGGTATTACCGACGTTGGTTGAATGTAAGGGTGGTTACATGTCTCCAAGAGAAAGAGGTGTAGTCGTGAATGAAAACAGAACGATTGTTATCGGTAGGTTTGTCAACACTACATTATCGTCGAGAAACACCAAAACTAAACGTAAGGGGTCACTGTCACTATAAATCGTGTCAAAATCCATGGAAAATTTCGCAGACGGACGTTACACCCTCTGGACCCAAGTTAGGGACCCAACCCTTCTAGTGGACCTCTTCCTTTACCGTTGGGTGAGGTCATAAGAACGGACCTCTTAGAGTACCTACCTCCTCGGACAACCCGATGTCACGTACCCCAGCGTTTCTCAGCCTGTGTTGACTTGTTGAAGTGAAAGTGAAAGTGAAAAGTGAAATACATGGAAAATCGGTAGACTTATAGAAGAAACCTTTTTTGTATCAGTCTAAGAAACAGGTAAAATTTTTAACTTAACATAAAAACGATATCTCAACATACTCAAAAAATTATAAATCTATAATTGGGGAATAGTGTATATACTAAACGTTTATAAAAGAGGAAAAAGTAAAACAACTAGTAAAGAAACCAACACGTTTTCGAAACATTAAACTGTATCACACCAATCTACCGTTTAAATTTTTTAACAACGGTTCTGGTTATAGATCCTCGAATGAGAGGACAAAAGAAGATCCTCAGAGTAAAAGAAGATCCTCAGAAGTCCAAAATACAAATTTAGAAATTATATAAAACTCAATTAGAAATCAATCAAAACACTTCCCACATTCTATCCCCAGATCAAAGTAGGAAAATTTACACTTATAGGTTACAAATTCGTGATAAATAACTTCTCTGATAGAAGAGACTCATAAAGAACCGAGAGTAGTTTATAATCAACTGGTAAATTCGTACTCAAATAAAGACCCGAGAAAAGAGAGGGGGTAACCAGATACATAGACCAAAATACGACCATTGTATGACAAAACCAATGATATCGAAACATTATATCAAACTTTAGTCTTTCACACTACGAGAGTCGAAACAAGAAGAAAGAGTCCTAACGAAACCGATAAACCCCCAGAAGACACCAAGATATACTTAAAACCTTAATAAAGAGGTTTTTCATTTAAAAATGACTTCAGAGTGTTTCTCTATGATTTCACTTTATGTAATGTGTCGTCCACCGTACTAAGGATTTCTAAGAGAAGTGACAGTTTTAATAGTAAAAATTAAACTTTATTGTCAAGAATATTTTTATGTATCACTAACACCCAGTTTCAAACAAAAAAAAATTTAGTAGTTTTACTACTACTTCGGTCAATTCCTACTATTCTCTTATATGACTTATAAATCAATCACTTTGTTTTTTTACTTACAAATTCTTATTCTGATGATTATGTTTTGATTACATAAATGGTGTCCTGTTATTTGGTAATAGAAACCCCAAGAGAAAAGATGAAAGTCTTTATTAAACACAAAGATGTCGAGTTTTTAATAAGAGGTATCCACAGAATCGAGTCCGAGGGTTTTATTTTATGGTATCTACTCCATCGAATCCGTTGTCTTTGAATAAGAGAGTTTCAAGACCTCAGATCTTCAGATGCTAGTAGTACAGTCGAACAGATCAAAGGCCACTCTAAAGAGAAGAACCGAATTCTTACGGGTAGAAGAGGGATATAGGAGTTTTCACTTGAGATCCCACAGGGAAGAATCTTTCGGTGATTAGGGTAGTGTTCCCTGGGTAGGAGTATTGGAGTGGATTTATTTCATTGGAGAGTTTACAAGGTAGAGGTTTATACTGGTATAACCCCCATCTAGTTGTATGCATAATCACCATCTTACCTCTGTCAAGAAAGGTACCGTCATCCGTTTTTGTAAACGTAATCGTCAAAAGAAATTTCAAATTTAAAATACGAATATTTTACCATTTTGTAACATTATTTATTAATCATTCAACCTAAGGGGACCACCGAGTCACCATTTCTTAGGTGGACGGTTACGTCCTCTACACCCAAACTAGGGACCAGACCCTTCTAGGGGACCTCTTCCTTTACCGTTGGGTAAGGTAATGAGAACGGACCTCTTGGGATCCCTGTCTCCTCGGACCACCCGATATCAGGTATCCCAACGTACCTCAACTTGTGCTGAATCACTGACTTGTTGTGCTGTTGGTAATCATCCAGTTTGTTTACATGTGGGAAGACTTAAGTCTACTGGGAATACTTCTGAATTTTTTCCTGGGACCGTACTGTTCCTTCCGTAAACGGAAAACCTTGAATCTCTCAACAAGAATTGTAGTGAGTAAATGGAGACTTCTGGATGAGTTTCAAGTCTAAATACTTAAGACTTTGTGTCAAACCCTCCCTCCCTATAAGACATATATCTTCTTATATTTCACTCGTATATTTATGTCATGTACCCAGGGTCCCTGAATCCTCCTTAGAAACGATTAATCTTGAAGTACCTTTTAGGTACAGGTCAGGAGGAGAAGTATCGTTAAAGGTGTCAAAGGGGGATTTAGAGAGAAAGGAAGATGTACAAGGTACTTTTAGAAGTAGAAAGTGACTAAGAAGAAAGGGGTGAGTTCTGAGAAAAGGTCGAGGAAAACCGTGTTACTTAAAGAAGATTGCAGAAAGATTACATTTGGTAAAATTGCAGAGGTCCACAGAAAATTAAGAACCATGGGTTATAGAGATATCGTTCTCCGCTTTTCTCAGGAATCTTGGTCCTTATCCCCTTCTGGTACTTGTGTTTGAGTCAGTATAAATGAGGAAGTTGTAGATCGAAATCCATTTCTGGTAATGAGGAAAAGTGATTCCACCTCTACCGACTCCTTCGGATTACCGATGGAGGGATTCCTTAAAAATTGTTATCAGTCCTTCAGAATTTAGTTTTTTTCACTTTTGGTAATAAACACGTTAAAGTCCGGCTCCCTTACTCCAGACACTCTAGACTCCCCGTATTTCTTATCGTCATAACTAAAAATCTTTTTGAGGGTCCTCGTACGTAAGACGTCTCGTAGTGAGTGGACAGTGACTCCGGTCAAGTAGTATCGTACGAAGGGCACACGGTGGACCACCCTGCTCCTTACTTTACTAGTAGTGTACTCATGACGATGGTGAGGGGAGTAGTAACAAAGGGAGAACAATATTACTATAACCGCCGACACACCAATCGTACACTATATTACAAAGGTACCGAATTTCATTGACCGAACTCTGGGAGAGTTGCACACAGTCTTACGGAAATTCTGGGGAAGTAGCACGTCATGGTTAACTCAATGTTTGTATCAGAACGAGAACCCTTTTAATAACCTTCTCTGTTTTTTTGACAGTCAATGTTTTTAAACATCTTACGACTGAAGTAAACCTTTCACATAATTTATTTATTGTGTGACGTGACTCCGAAGACCTCTTCCGTCTTCCTTCCACAAAATTCTCGACTGTCCTCTTTCCTTTCGTCCTTAATGGAGTCTCCTAAGAACAGAAAGACAATCGATCTTCCTACGTTTATGGATAAAAAGATACATATCTTTTAGGAGGTCTCACACGGACCGGAATCGTGCATCTGAAACGCGTTGCCAGACCCTGACGGTCGGTACGAGACCAGAAGTAGGGTCCCGAACGGACCGAAGACAGACGGGACCCAAGGGACGACTCCAGTGTCGGTACACCTTCGGTCCGGAAGGGACACTGATTGCTGTTTCGAACAGTTGGTCGACCTTCTGTCCTGAGTTCACGACCCCTTTCTACCGTCTACTTTCCGACCGAACCACGATTACACTGAGGGAGGTCTCCCATCGTTCAGTCTTCTTTCGGAAGGGACGAAACACGTTTTCCGGAATACGAACACACGACACACCTACGGACACAGGGACTCACCACGAATTCCTCTTTGTGTACGACAAGTTGTGACTCTAGTAATTTCGGTGAAATTAAAAGATCTTCGTAGGAAAAGTACCTTCTCTTCCTTTCGTATGTCCTACAACGGGTTCACCCCAGACTCTTGTGTTGATCCCGACATTGTTTGCGTTTTAATAACTCATGTACCGGACTTCACGAGTAATTATCTTACGTTTACAAGACCTTTATCTAAAAGAAAGGGTAAGGGAAATCCCGTAAGGTAAATAAAGACATACAGGTTTCTCTGGGTAAAAGGAGACATTGGGTACGAGACTCAATGTTGAGAAAGAATATACGGATTAAATTTCTATCGGATTTACAGGTGGGGTGATGACATATATTTGTCTATTGCTATTTAAGGTACGATCTTTCTCGACCCTTGAGACTACCAGGCGTCCCAGAAATGGATTCATCTCCTTGCGTTTACTTGTCTTCCCGTTAAGACATCCCAATCCGAAAGAGAGGGCCTTAATGATCGTTCTGAGTCGAAGAAATTACGAGAGAGACTCCCTCCTCGGTTTCTCTGTTCTCTTTCGAAGTCCGATTGGACTACAAATAATTGTCGACTCCCTTTCTCGACTCCCACTCTAAGTCATTAATGGTACCCTTCGTCTTTCCTTGTGACTTGATTATATCGTCTATTCTCAATATTTCGTGGCCTTTTACGTTTTACTTCTGTTTCGTAAGTCTAAAAAATAAGAGAGGTTCGGATTGAAGAATGTAGGAAAGAAAATAGAAGTCTTCCTCCTTTTAATGAAAATATAAGTCTGGAGGTATGGAGGACCGAGAGAAATACATATTATAAAATCTCCAGGTACCGATAGATCCATTTATTCTCCTCAAAAGTGCGCTAGGTAGGACCAACGGAGAAGGAAGGGGTGTCGAGACCTCGTAGTGGGTGGTAACCAAACTCTATCCGACTGAGTCCGTATAGTTCGGCGAGTAGAACGGGTCCGAGACACGAGGAGGTGGTTGCGAATTTGACTTCATGGATTTCTTTCCGCAGAACCTCCTACCCTATCCCACCGCCCCCCATATAAAATTCCGTCTACTGATCCCAGTAGGTGAGGACGAGAAATGGACGTTGAAAGGTTAATTCCTTTCTGGGTTTAAATAATCCGAGGGTTTCACAGAAGGAAAGCCTTACCCTTCATTTACATTTACGTTTGTATTTTACTCCTTCGTTTTGTACTTCCGGGTACCTTCTTTTCCTCATCCGTCTTCACTCTCCGTTTACGCTTTTAGTAAGACATCCTTAATCCTCTAGTAACACTTTTTGTCTGTACGGAAGGTCGTACGTCCAGACCCCTGTCTAAACCACCTTACGGGAAGAAATCCCGGTATGTCCTTGTCACCACTAGAGTTACTGTCGGGGGTCTATTACATTTAAGACAGTGCTTTTTTCTCATCTAGCACAGATCATGTCCTTTATCTCTGTTTATGTAAATTCTTACTACAACTTATGCTTAATTGAAGTGTGCGTCACGGGTCTTTCAGGGTAACTCCCTTTGTATGACTAAAGACTTGTAAGACGGAGTCCTTCAAAAATAATGTGACGTACAATAAAAGGGTAACAGACGTTCTGGAGGAAAAAACAGATTGGATACTACAGTACGAATAAACGGGAGACGACTGGATTTGCCATTACTTCAGAAATTTTTTTCTTGAGAGGAAAAGTCTCGGTCCTGTGATTTTCGAACAAGTCTATACTCTGTTAACAGAGCTATTATAGATCAGATCTGTGTCCCTGAGTACTTTTCTTCCATGTTAATATTAGAAAGTCAGACTTCAACTACAGAAGTTTATTCAAAAGATTTTTCGACTACACTTATACACAATAAAAATAGTTCTACTACTCTCTCGTTTGTAGAAAGGACCCAGAAGTGGTCTCGTCAATTAATAGAGAAGAAAGACGTAGGAGATTCTTAACAGTTTCAGTCATTGACTGGGACACTACCCGTCCGTCCTACAGAGTCCGTCGTCGAGGCCCCGAGACTCGTGGACTTGTTTCACGACTCCTAGACCGGGGAGTGGTAGGGTCATGTCCTCTCCACGAAGGACTCAAGGGTGGTGGTCTTCTCAGCGCCTGGACAAGTTCCAGGTTTAATTGAATTGTTCTACAGTCAAACCGGACACAACGGTCTCCCTATCGGGTACACACTGGTAAAAAGTGTCTCGTGTCCATAAACGGTCTTAACTTCAGTCCTTTTTATTTAGGGAGAAGGAGGACTCTAGAGACGACGATTAGAACCACGGTGACTTCATCGTTTGACTCTACAAGGTCATTTTCCGGGTGGGTACAAGAATATTTCGTCTTCTCTAGTTGTTGGGTCAATTCAATCTTAATCGACTTGATATAGTTCACGACGATTAGTTGTGGTAAGAATAATATTTAGTATCCCTTCCAGAAATCCTGTTTCTCTCTCTGTAACGAAAATATCGTTACGTTTCTTTATTAACAACTCACCTATCTACTTCCACGTGGGTAGATGAGACCCACAAATGAGGACTCTCATGAGGAACGGAGAAGAAAGAAGGGGAGAGAGGGAAAGTGGAGGAGGGTCTGTAGTGGTCTGTGAACTGGTGACTCACGACACCTTTGGTGAGTTTGTAAAAGACACAGATGAGACGAGAACGGAAGGTAGGATGAGGGAAAGTTTCGGTTGGGGTGTAACAGTGTCGTACCAAAAAGGGTTTACGGTTGGACTAGTCTAGTCGGGGGACTGATTCGAGAAGAGACGAAGGAGGAAAAGGACGTCACCAACTTTACAGGGTTTGGCGGGGGTCGGGTGAAGAAGTTGTGTACCACCCGAGGTGGTTGTGTCGGGCCGGTAAACAAGGGTGATCTGGAGTACCGAGACAGGGTGTAGTGTGAAGACTTGTCCGTCTATGGAGTCGGACTTCTCAGGGGAAAGAGGATGAGTCGGGAGTCGGTGACAGAGTTAACGATAAAGACAAGATTTCTGAGAGGACCTTCGGGTCCGTTTTATTTAAGTAGAGGAGGGATACGAAAGAGAAGAGTTAAAGGGGGTAGTCACAAATCATCCCAAATGCACCCGACAAGGTCGATGAGTCGGTCAGATTTCTGTGAGTTCGACCACTTCATATTTGTACCTAGGCAAAATAGGAAGTTCACCGAAGATGGTCGAAACAACGTCAACTGAGAGGTAAGGAGACCCGTCGTTCGAGGGAATTACCATGAAGTAAGACAGGGTATTAGGAAGTCAGTGAAGCGTAGAGGGATCCCGTTCGTTCTGGTCCAGTCCCCCGCGTAGACGAGAGACTGTATCGGAGAAATAGGAATTTCATAATCTCATTCCCTACCATCTTTTCCAGAGGAAAAGAGTAACTGAAGTCGTCACCACTCCAACGACTGTTGGACAACAAAGAGTGCCGACCATCCACCCCCAGAAACATATTCGTTAGTCACACCAGAGCACCTTCGGGATTTTACAGGTGACTTCTCCTGAACAAAGGGTTTTCTATGGGATTCGTAACCACAAAGGAAGGGTCCACTTAGTTGTCGTTGAAGGTCGACTGTGGTGAGGGGAGGTGAGGGGAGATGAGGGGTAGGGGTCTCCATAGTGAGTGTAGGGAGACTACAGACAAGGAGAAATGGAGAACTGTGTTTAAACCGACTTTGTCAACCCTCGAGAACACCTCAAATTACAATCTCTTACAACGGACAATCTGGATACCTTTGATATTATTTTAGAACTTTTCTTTTTATACACGAGAACAGGAATCCAAATTTCATTTATAAGGTTTTCAGTGAACTAAATGACATCTAGGGAAAAAATTTTAAGAAAAAAAGAAAGAGAACGATAGAATCCTTAGACCGATGTCCGATTTAATCTATTAGTATACCTCGGTTAGTGAAAAATTTTAGAACAGTAAAATTTAGGATTTTTCGGTATACAGAAATTTGATGTCAATCTCTTTAATCTGGGTCGTAAAGAGTTTCTTGACGACTTCTTGAGTTCTCTACAAGACGCTTCTGTACCGAGTCACCAGTTTATGTAAACCCTTTATATAAGAGATCCCGGAGAAGGACAAGATAAGACATAAGATAAATAAAAGAGGTCAGTGGTAGTTATAACCGTATAGTTTTGGAGACTCTTCAAGACGTAGTTTACTTAGACACTAAAACTTGGATTCTGAAACATTTTAATACACACGAGACTCAAAGGACGGGGTTGAAAAATGGGACACACTGTGGATAACTGGGTCAAACCAAAAACACTACTCCGTCTCACCTTACGGTCTTTCTCGTAATTCTTTACCGTCAATGGCCCGGCCCTAGATAGGTGGAACATGGGACCTCGTGGGGGAGTCGCAGTTGAGAGACCGTAAACATTTTGAACCGTACGCAGTCGAGTAACGTCGAGGTTGGAAGGTATTCTGTCCGTAAGTCTTTACTAAAGTACGAAAAAATACGGATTTTTATCTTTTTTTTTCTAAAGTACTAAGTCGATGACTATTGATTATCATTTCGTACAATCATTTTCGTATAATCAGATTTGATTATCATTTCGTTTGATTGTCGTTTTGATTTTCATTACATTCATGAAGACACACACACAAAGAGTCGTAGATACTTTTAAGACGGACTAATCCAAAAATTTTCGAAATAAACAAAATTTTAAACAGTTTTCGTCTTTTTTTAACGATTTCTTGCTATCTAATTAAAATTTGGTAAACTTAGATTCTATACTTTTCAATTCTTTCATTTACTAGTTGTTCAAATCAAAACATATGTATCTCATCATACTTTATATAAAATGTACGAAAAATATATGAACACGAGAAACACCAACCCAAATCAACGATTCGGCACGGTCTGGGAACGCTGAAGTATCTGACATCGAGCGGTCCGAGGAGACAGGTACTCTAAAAGGTCAGTTCTCATCACCTCACCCAACGGTAAAGGAAGAGGTCCCCTAGAAGGGTTGGGTCCCTGACTTGGGACCAGAGGACGTAACGTCCGTCTAAGAAATAGCTGACTCGATACTCCCTTCGAGAAACATCTATAACGATTTCTGTCCATTGTGGGTTCGATACTTTTGGTAGTTTTAGACGTAATTAGTTAAAAACTTACACGAAAACAGTCCCACAATGTTTAAAGAATTTTTTCCTTTTTTATTGACGTAAAACAATAAAGAGGTTTCAATGACCTATCTTTATTTTTAGGTTGTTCACAATGTTCAATCTCGTAAACCCTAGAATTAAAATTTTAATACCTTGATATGTTTATTCTCATTGAGATTTTTCACAGGTACTTTGGAGAAAAAAGACAAAACAAAAGTCAGATTTAATTAAGAAGGTGGGGTCAATTTATAAGGTCTAAAGGAATGTCTCCCGGAGACCGAATAATAACTTCCCAAGATCGGTGGACTCTTACCGTAGACAGAAGGACAGTGGTACGGTTGAGGAATCCGTTGTTTACTCCCTAAAGGGGAAAAAAAAGGGGATCAAAACGGAGGCCACTCCCTCTCAATACGAGAATGGTGTCCTTCTCATGGTAAAGAATAATGTTAACTAAGGAAAGGAGACGAAACACACTCTCTTTCCGAACTCTACTTTAGGAAACAGAAAAATCTATACTAAAAACAAAAGAGTGATAAGAATGACTGCAGAAACACACCACGTCACCGACCCTAGGGTGCCGTAAATGTACCGTTGGTCCTTTAGTCAGTAAGTGTCAACGGTACCATTGGTCTCCCCCGTCCCTCCTCTTCAGGTAAAATAGTGTCAGTGACACAGGGAAGGACCTTCGGATGTCTTAAAAATCTGTCTCCAGTAATACTTGTGTTGTTGTTGTTGTTTACGGACAACCGTAGTTCTGTCGACACAGGACCGTAGTGTTTTGTAGGACATCTCCTCCCACACCCACTCCGTTTGTAGTGTTCCTCCGGTTCCCGCAACGGAAGACACGAGTCTCGAGTCCCACGACTGAACCAGAGATTCGTTCAGACATCTCCCTCCCGAAACTTGTGGTCGAGGTGTGACTTAACGGGTTCGAAGAGAGATTTCGAAGTCAGACGTTTTTTTTTCTCGTCCATTGGTCACGACATATCCTCTGAATCCCAGAGTCACACCCACCCCTTCGTGTCGAGACGAAAATACCATTTTCCTCGGGGTTTGACGCCTTCACCCCGTCTCCCACGACGGGGGTCTTTTTGCCTTCACAGACAATTCAACAAAGGAGGGCGTAGACGAAGACCTTAACTTCCAGCAGTATAAAGTTTAAAAAAATTTTTTCAGTAGACTCTACTTGGTTATTCTAATAGAAAATGTTCGTACTAATCTTAGGAATTACCTACCAGTCTACTATGAAATATTATCTGTTGTCTCCGGGACCAGAGGTCCTTGTCTGAACCAAGAACCTAAATAGATCAGAGGAGAAACCCCTTGGTCTTCACTGGATACTTTGTTAGTGTAAATATTGACTTCAACTCTTACGTGATGAACTAGAATTTTCAGAAGATTCCCGTGAGAGGGTTATCCGATCCTCTATCTCTACGATACGATACATACATCTAGGAAAGGAAACGTTTCATTCCCCTCCTGGAGAGTAGAAGGAAAAAAATTTGTTGTCTTACGAGAAGAAAAGGAGAAAACTGTTACTTTACTTGTTTGAGAACTAAAGGTGGGGAGAAAGGAGGTTTGACGAGGAGAGGGGTGGGAGTGGGGGGTTGTGTGTAAAGGAACACAAGCAGAGTTATTTATCGAGGTCCGAAGTAGTAAGTGAAATCTCAGAAGCAATGAAAATGAAGAGGGTGTAAGTTAAATCGTCGTTTAAGAATGTCCAGATCAAAGTTTTATATAGGACTTAAGTCAGTAGAGTGGTGGAAATAAGTAGTATGGGTTCGGAGGAGTAGAAACATTTAAGATTTTCTGGGAAGAATGACAACGGACTCAAAGAGAATACAGATGGATATAGGACCAGAGTATTCCGTTCAGTTTAGTACGGTATGGGGACAAGTTTGGTGAGCGGTGAGTGGGTATCGACATGGATTGTGAGTCTTGTGTTGGTATTGGGTGTCTTACGACGGACTGGACCGGGGACTGACGGAGAGGGGAAGTGAAAGGACAAACACTTAAGAGAAGGTGACTCCGACTGGAGGAACGACAAGAAACTTATGTACCTTATAAGGGAGTAGGATCCTCGAGACGTAAACGACCTTGTACGAAGGGGGTTGAAATCGTCCGGAGTTCGGGAGTGAGTGAGGGACGTTCAGAGATTTGCAACCGAGGATGGTCCTCTGGAAACGTAGTCGGGTTCAGAACCATCCTTTATCTTTCGTGTGTTAAAAATACCCTTACTTCCCTGAGTCATGTCTCCACACATGTGCCAATTCCTTGGGTTGTCGTTCTAAACTACGGTGCTGACCCGAACTTCCCCGTTTCCCTTCCTTCTCACAACGTCTTCGTGATTCTCTCGACGTCAAGACCTCCGGGAACCCCGACGGGTCTCACCCGACATCACTGACACCCTCCTTTGATCCTGGTCTCGTCTTACGCCTCTTCACCTGTGTGAGTCGAGTGGAAGACACACAACCGGTTTGTGTCGACCTTTGGTCTCAGGTTCCGACAACCCATGATAAGTTGAAAAGATAACAACGTAGTGTTTAATGGGGTTTCGTGTCTCCGAACTTTGTTATTTGCAAATAATTAGGGAAGGTCAAAGACACCCAGTCCTTAAACCTTCGTCGAATAGAACCACGGAGGTCGGGGTCCAGAGTATACTCCAACGTCAGTTCTACAGTCAAAAAACTTCCGAACAGGCCTTACCTTCCCCCGAAGGGTACCTGTCTCCTCGGACCACCCGATACCAGGTGTCCCAGTGTTTCTCAACCTGTGTTGACTTCACTGAATATGTGTATGTGTATTGTGTGACCTCACCTTCTAAACAAAGGTTCCACCGAGTAAATTGCGCTGACCTTTTGACAACGAGTAAAAACCGTCCTCCGGATTTTAGAACGGGCGTGTACCCGGAGGAGTGTCGAGGAACTCACAGGAGTATTGTACCATGGACTGTACCATGGACCGAAGGGGGTCTCACTCACCAGGTTCTCGGGTGCCACCTTCAATTCTCGGAGAATGCTGGTCGGACCCTTTAGTGTGTAACAGTAGAACCAGGGTGTCTAGGTGGACACCCTACTCTGGTGTGGGCAACACTTATCGTCCTCGGTTCTTATTCACCCCGGTAGAGTCTCTATGGTGACCCGTGTCTTGTGTCGTTTCTCCCGTCTCTTACTCAACTTTCCTTACCCATTTTACACCTTTAGTCCCTGCTTAGTCGTCGGAAGGACTGGTAGGATAAATTCTATAACATACGTAAGGACGGTGAGAGAAGGGGAAACAATAAAAGGAGGTGTTCTGTTTCGACGAACTGTATGGTCTATGAATAAACAAACGAAAATAAAAAACTAAGGGGATGATAGTATACTTGACCGACCGTGGGTCATTCGAAGGTTATTTATGGACCCATAAACTTACATATTTAATATGGGTTAAACTCTATGTTTCATTCACGAAAATTTATTGGTTAAGGTCACTGTACGGGTGCAAAAAATTTGATTTTCAAATAAAACACGGGGGTGGGGCGGGGCGGTGGTCGGGTGGGTGGGGACGGGTTTCCTAGGACAAGTCACTTAATCTTAAACGGAGACCCTCAGAATGTTCGTTGTGTCAAGGAAGAACCAGAAAGGAAGGAGAAGTAGACCACCACCACTATAAAAAGGGAAGAAAAATGTCAGTTCACAAGTATAAAAAAAGGGTGAATTTTTATTCAATGTAACGGAAAATAAACAAACCGAGAGTCAACTCAAGACAAAAGTCTTCAGAATCAAAATTTTTACCGAGAATACTCTTTTTATTTGGGAAGAGAGAATTAGAAAGGGGGAACAAAAGGGGAGACCTGTCTCCTCGGACCATCTGACGTCAGGTACCCCAACGACCCTCAGCCTGTGCTGACTCGCTGAAGTGAAACTGAAAAGTAAAAGTACGTAACCTCTTCCTTTACCGTTGGGTGAGGTCATAAGAACGGACCTCCTAGGGGAGAAGATAAATAAGGACTTTGGAGGGTTCCCGTGGACCCCCCTGAAGACGCCGTGGATACTCCGATTTCTCTAACGACCGGAGACGAATGGCACCCAGGTTTCTTTCATCCAACGTTCGTCTCTTGTAAAGAGGACCCGGGGTGACCTCGGGCACAAGTGCTATAAAAGACGTAACTGACTGGTACTCCTCTTCTTCATCCATCGGGGTCCTTGAGACACGGGTTTAGATCCTACCCACCTCCCGCCGAAAAGAGGAGGTCATCGGGATGTCCCACATAATGTAGAAAGGTCTTTGCTTCACCCTCTTTGATTAGGGTATACAGTACGTTGTCGAAGGGGACCTCACCTCCTCATCATCAGTTTCACTATTTTTCTGTACTGAACTGCGGTGCACACGTGTGCATAGTAAGGTGTGTTGTAGACGTGTCTTCGTAAGTGAGTATTAAGCCATGTGGAGCAAAGTGGTAGGTATGGTCTTAGCCGCCGAAAGTAGAGAACAATTATGATTTGGATTAGGACCGACGGTTGAGTCAATCAATCTCACACCACGATAAAGTATTTGGAGTAGTAAATGTGTATAATATTATATTCATTACTCATTAAGAACATTTTAGGCAAGTAAGTAAATTGTTTCTAAAAAAAAATCACTTACGATTTTTTACACATAGTCCACGGGAGCTCTATTCGTTTGTCAATAGTGAGTTCTTTAAATCACCATCTTTCCACAAAAATAAAAGGGCAGGCTACTCACAACATTTACCATCCTGAAACTTCTTAAAGGAATCTAATAATAAGGTCTTATTTTACCCTCAAACAGAACCTTTAGGTAAGTAAGACCTCTGAAATTAAAGAATGAACTTTAGAGTAAAAAGAGAGTACCGCAGGGGAGTCGATTCCCGAAGGGACCATCGAGTCAACTATTTCTTAGACGGAAGTTACGTCCTCTGGGACCAAGCTAAGGACCCGACCCTTCTAGACGATCTCTTCCTTTGTCGATGAATGAGGTTATAAGACCGGACCTCTTAAGGTACCTGACATATCAGGTAGATACCCGTTCATTTTGAAAAAAGAAGAACTGATATAATCAACTCCAATAACGACGGTGAAACAAGTCTACATTTTGGTAACTACATACATTAGGAATTCATTTTCAAGTCCAGTACATCAAAAGGTACGAGTATAGTCTCATGGTTCACACAAATATTCCATAACCACCCTAAAAAAAAAAATTCAGTATAAATACGACAGTCAAAAGTCTATCATATTGAGATGAAAGATCTATATTTTTAAACTACCGTCTTCCAATCCCCCCGACAGGCATTTACAAATTATCGTTTGTCTATCGAACCGACACCAGACTTAGTTAAAGTCATAAAACACGACCCTTCCCTAGTTACTGTTGGTGACCAGAACTCGTTCATTGGGTCAGAAAGGTGAACTTTTGTTTTGGTAATTATCGTTACACATTTATTACTATTTGAACGAAGGATTGTACTATGCTATCCTAAAAAAATAAAAAATAAAAAACCGACACGGCTCTGTACACCCTAGAATCAAGGGACTGGTCCCTAGTTTGGACCCGGGGGACTCCACCTTCATGTCTCAGAATTAGTGACCTGACGGTCCCTTCAGGGTCCTACAAACAAACAAACAAACAAATTTGATATTCATTTTGATGTCTACAAACCGAATATTAGAAGGAGGATTTTAATTAGAGACATGGAGTGAACTTTACGAAAACTGAAATGGGTATTTACGTTGGTTATAAATGACACGTGGATATACCGATACAAGACCCGTAAATAATCTCTGTGTCGTACTCATCCTGTACTGGACACACAAGGTCTTAAGGCGTGTACCACCTCCTATCTTCTTCCCCTTGTGTATTCCTGTTGTGTCACACTATTCTCGATATTGGTCCTATTCGTTATCCCCTAAACACCTCCTCGTCCCATTGTTGATTGAGTCGGTAAAGCAAAATCTTTTGACATGTTCATTTTATCATTAAACGATTCTTAGAATAAATAACCGATGTAAACGGTTCAGTTAGTAACCTCTAGAAGTTTAAATGATATGTGGTACGTTAAGAAAAGACGACTTTAATGGACACATTAGTATGTTCATTATAAATTTCTTACAACTTATTGAAGAATGTCTTCATTGACTTTAGTAAAAACATTGTAAAGTAACCTTCAATATCGTTCAAGAAGTGTAATGACTTTTACATGGAAGGTTCAAATGTTTAACATTTTTCTCGGTAGTTGACTGTTTGGAAGTATTCTCGAAAAATGTACATGACTCTGAAGTAATAGTAGAATCATTTATTGTCTATAACGAAGGACTAAATTCTAAGAATAAACCAACCATTGAAGTCCCAGAAAGGACAAAGTTATAGTTATCGTGTAAAAGGAGGAACGGTGTAGGAGAAGAGCTAAAGACTAAGGGTTCCTGTAAAACCCAGTATAAAATTCGTCGGAACCACCAAACAAACAAGTAAAAGAATCTTAAAACATTTTACATACGAGAATGTAGAATTTTCATCAGTCATCATGAGTATTGAAAGAAGGTGTCCTGGATTACCAAAGTTGAGTGAATTTCAATTGGTTGAACAGGACTCGTGTGTGTCAAATGTCTCTCGTCTCTGTGTCGGGACGGGAGTCCTTCGTGAGTCAGATCAATCGGAGGTCACCTGAAGTCTCATCTCTGTCTAAGTGGTGGGTCGTGAGTTGTAGTGTTACGAGAGGAGTGGAGGATACCAAGACAAAGACTTTAAGATGGCCTCTTAGGTTCCACTCTTTGAATTCTGAATCCTCTTTCAATCTTGACCCCTCTGGTTCCAGTATTCGTTTGGACACTTACAAGAAACGTCATCCCTTTTGTGGATTTTGTGTTACTGTCTTCCAGGAATTTGTAGAAAATAACAGGTCGGAAAACGGTTGAATAAATGGTAGGTTTATCTAGTCGGACAGACTGATGTGTAAACCGTCTCTTCTTAGTTTAGAACGGGAAGACGGAACAGACGTTTAGTAACCTCAATAATAGTATATCGAAAAGAAAGTTCTATGAAGTTTTACTAAATGAAGACACTATAATTAGAGTGACCAAGCATAGGAAATTAAGACTGGAAAAGGTTCCGAACAAAAAGGGTCCGAAACAAACACACGGTACAAGAGATTGGAGACGGTATGAACCAACGACTAAGGAAGGAGAACTAGAACAACGAACAAAGGACGACAAAGACGAAAAGACATACAAAGAAGTCTCTGAAAACTCTCCCTTACTCAACATAAAACGTCTTAGTACGAAACAAAAATACCATTGTTACGTAAACCAAATTTGAGAAGGTAGTGGGACTACCTGTCGGGTCGAGATGAAAGGTGACCACCTCCCAAACTTTGTAAAAGATGAAGACCCTTCTGTGTTTCGTCCGTTGTAGGTGAGCCCCTCATAGACGGGAAACAGGGATGAATGCGACCGGTTCGTGAGGGATACGTGTCGACAAACCTAGGTGTCGGTCCGGAGATACCGAGAAAGAGCGGACGAAGGTCGAGACTGAGGAAGGGGTAGAGAACGGACGAAGGACGGCAACAGGGAAGTGTGGGTCACATAAGAAGTTGTTCTGGAGGACCAAATGTTAATCCGGAGGAGGTCACGGGGAGTCGAGGGTAGATAGAAACCGGAGACTCGGTGTGGGAGACCGGAAGGGAAGGGTAGTTGTGAACATAAACAACAACGACAACAAGACAGGAAGTCAGCACAGGTCAAGAAACACTGGGGAACTTGATGTCGTGCGGTCCGAAGGGACAGGAAGTGATAGAGGACCTCAAACGAGTCTGAGTACAGATGTCTCAGTCACTACGGTAGGTCGGTAGAGTAGGTGACAGAGGGGGAAGAGGAGAACGGGAGTTAGAAAAGTAAAGAACATTGAGTACCTAGGGACAGTTGGAGGGGTCCCGACATACATCATGTTTGTATATCTGTGAACTCAATTGTTGGGTTTACCCAAGTCAGTACCACTGTACAGTCCGTTGAATTCCCCTTTTAGTCCCTCGTAAATCGGGACGGGTCACGTTTCCCTTTCCTGTCGAGTACGAAGAGACCTCCTTCTTCTCCACCGGTAGGGAGCCGTTTGGGGAACAGGATAATTGAAACCCCGACCCTAAGTGACGTCTCTGGCTGCACCGGGTAAACACTCCCAGTCGGCGAGAGAGTTCTTTGTAATCAAGATGGGTGGGACTGACGACTGAGAGATACTTCGTTTATACTAAGCAGAGGAACCGAGGATTGTCGACCCCCATCCGAGTCTACAGAGCCCCCTTCCTTATTGGTACACTGTGTGTCTAGTCTAGGACTAATACGGAAAAAAAATTTTTTCTTTTTCAGGAATCTCTCTGACAAGACAAGAAAGTCAATTAGGTTCATTACGGACCTTAAGACCTAAAAGATACTATTCTATTGTCGACTTACTAAGTAAATAAATAAGAACTAATAATAAGTCGCGATGTTAATTCGGTAATTCACAGGGTAACCACGTATACACCTGTCCTAAACAATTGTATGTTTAAGTGGAAGAATAAGGGCAAAACGAAAAGGGAGAGGTCGAGTCCTCGACGTCACAACCATCAAAGACCCAGAAAGGATTTTGTTATCTTATTCCTTCCCCTCTCTCTCTGGGTCCGACTCTGTACCTGTCTTTTTGTCTCTCCCGAATCGGTCTCTTCCGTTCAGTTCGTCTTATCATTTCTTTATCAACCCGTTCCGTTTCCCTCTTCCGTCTCCCTCCTTGTCATAAATTACTCTAATCTCCCTCTCAAACCTCTCACTCCCCGAGACCCTGTCGACACTCAACCGTTTTCGGTCTTTTACGTCCTCCCTTACACTATTCCCAAAGACCGAATTTAATCAGAGAATATTCAAATAGGTCTTTACGTTCATTTGTTATCGAAAGAAAGGAAAAAGAAAAAAAGACGAAGAAAAATTTTAAATAAAAGATTCAATGTAAAAGCAACGGTCTGACACGAAGAAATATTTGTTAAGTCACGTCTTTATTTTGGTCCTCAATGGGGTCTAAGGGGTCCCAATGTATCTCTTGTTTATAAGTCTTATATTACATACATGGGCCCGAAAGACGTCTGTTAAACCTTTTCTTTTTGTTTGTTTGTTTGTTATCTCCCTAAGAACGAAGAATGGGGTACTGGTTGAAGAGTTTAGTCTTTGAAGGAAAGGGGGAGAGGTGGTACGTGGGTTTTCTTTTGTTCTCGTGAAAACCTTAGAGACGGTTACTACGAGAAAGTAATGCGTTCGTAGACAATTCATGGACGATACATTGTTCATTTACCGTTACCGTTGGGTGAGGTCGTGAGAACGTTGGGTGAGGTCGTGAGAACAGACCTTTTAGGGTACCTGTCTCCTCGGACCATCCGACGTCAGGTACCCCAGTGATTCTCAACCTATGCTGACTCGCAGAAGTGAAAGTGAAAAGTGAAAGTACGTAACCTCTTCCGTTACCGTTGGGTGAGGTCACAAGAACGGACCTCTTAGGGTCCCTACCGCCTCAGACCACCCGACGGCAGACACCCCAGCGTGTCTCAGCCTGTGCTGACTTCACTGAATCGTCGTCATCGTCGTCGTACACTGCCTGGTACCGGGATCGGAAATCCCGATTATAACTACTCACTCCACCTGTAAAATTATTGAGTAATTTTGTGGCGTCAATCACGACGATACCTTTGTCTCCGATCCGGGACACGAGAGCACTCCGTTCCTTCTGTCGGGACGAACGTACCATTGCCCTCCGAAGACGCTCTTCGACTCAAATGTCCCCATTCACTCTCAGTGGTCGTCTGTTTCACCTCCTTTCTTATTCCCGAAGACCACTTTCCCTCTCGTACACGACTCTACACCTCCTCTCTGCTCGTGCTGGGGTCCTCTCGGTACTGACACCCAGTCTAACACTGACCAATCGATTATTCCGACCCTACCTCCACGCACGGTAATATTTTCCGGATGACACGACACGTTTTCTTAATTCTGAACATCGAACGTTCGTTATTCTTTCTCTCTAAGACTTTTTAATATCGTCCCGACACTGAACGAGTGGAGAAGTAGAATCTCTGCATGACGATCACTCGTACCGAATCTTCTCTCTGACCTCCATGCCCCTGTTTTGTCTTTCGTAACGTCAGTAGATCCCTTCTGGTTTCGTAACGACCGGTCCCATTGTCTGTCCTCCTCAAACCAACTTCTCGATCAAAGTACCACCCACACTTCCTACTCCTTGAAATTTGGTCTGAATCCCAACTTTTCTGTCTACCAAGACCATGACAAGCATATAAGGACGACTCCCGTTGACCAAACATCAGGAGTGACGTACTTTATCTCTTGTATCTTTCTCCTTGTTCGAAACCTACTCCGTTACATATGTTAAACCCTTTATGACTATAATTTCTTGAGGTTCCTCGTAGGTCGATCTTACGAGCTATTGTGTCATCTCTATAGTTCGGTTTTAGTACCGGAGGAATGGTGGAATAGACGGTTCATTTACATTTTTCATGTTCCATAGGCACGGATGTTTGTCTCGGTGACTACTGACAACCTCGTAAAAATCTCCGAAGACAGAATACATATTCGAGTACAAGTAAATGACTACCACACTTGTACAGTACCACTCTACATTAACACAGAGGATTCTTTACCTGTGGAACGTCCGACTCACACGTATAAAGGGTACTAACACAATTCTCGAGACTTGATCCAATTAGAGAGAACTGGGTAGATATGGGGTAAAAAGAAAGAGAGGTCTTTTTCTTCGATAAACTTACTCAACTTTCGTTACTCTAATTACTGTCTTTCTTTTTCTAGAATTTTATATCAAAAATCGAAACTTCTCTCTAACCAATGATGAAAGATCGTTACCCGTCCAATTGGGTGACAGAACCCCGGTCTCTACCTTCTTGACTAGTCTTCCGTCGTCCGGTTTAAGGATCTCCGAAATCACAGACTTACTCTAAAGAGAGACATCTGTATTTCTACTCCTGGTCGGTGAGAGTACCAATTCTCTCTCTTTCACTCTTCCCACCGTCTCTACTAAATTTGTTGTAATTCTTTTTCTCCGGACAAACTTAGGTCTCAAGTACGGTCGTAGGCGACGATCAAATTTTAACTGGTTTTTAAACAAAGTTATTAGAGAGGTTGGTAAGAATGAACACGAAGAGTAAAAAGAATCTGAACTATAGTATATATAAATTTAAAAGTAAATTTTCGAAGGTCATTGGAAACCGTGGTCCTAAGGACTGAACCTCCATCAGGTACAGACTAGTGACCCGATATCCTCCGACACCCCTAAATTACTTTAGGAGAGGACGATATCAAGACCAATGGCCACGAAGTTTTCATCAAGGGGTAAATTTTAGAACTTTGTCAGGTAAGTATTAAAAGACTACAATATTACTCAACTAAAGTCCCAGGAAAAACTATTTTCTAAAGATCCATCTTCTTTATTCGTTTGAGAATAAGTACCTTATAGTTTGGTTTTGTTTCCCATAGGGTCCCTGACAGCGTCTTGTGAAGTATCTTTAACTTAAGATATAGAAGGTCCGATTACACGACACCAGGAAATCTACCCTATCCTTCCGAGTGAACCACTGAAGGGACTACTATCTCAATAGGACGTAGTCGGGATCAAAAGGTTACAAGGAACAATCAAATGAACGATCTCCCCACTCCGTTCCGACCCAATTTTACATCTCAACTCTTAAATGAGACAACGGGTCCTTCTAGTCGAAAGGTTCGTGACTAAGAACTCCTCTCCAAAGAATTGTTACAACGGACCTGTGATCTTCCTAAGGGGGGTGGGGATGGGAGTCGGACATAAATTAAACATCGAAGGGGGTTTCGTGGAACACAAGGATTACTCCTTCTTACTGAGTGTGCTACTTATTTAAGTCTCGGGGTTCTCGTTACTCCAAATCACCACTTATATGATTGGTACCCCTTGGTCCTTTGGTTCACCACCAGGACCAAACCGACGACTGACGATTTCAATGAGTGGTAGAGACTCGAACATAGGAGATTTTTCTCGAGACTATACAGTTTGCATAGAATACAAAATCCTTTTATAATAATAGTACAACACGTAGCAAAGTAAAGTAGGAGTTTAAAGACGATACCCCATACTGGGACGCGAGACAACAAAACCAGTACGAGTTGAGAAACATTGAGATACCTGACATCGGACTATCCGAGGAGAGAAGTACCCTAGGAGGTCCGTTCTTGTGACCTCACCCAACGGTACGGGAGGAGGTCCCCTAGAAGGACTGGGTCCCTGACTTGAACGTAGAGAACTCAGAGGACGTAGTCGTCCACCTGAGTTTACCCCACACTGAAATTAGAGGAGATAAAAACGTCTACTCCTTTAACTCCGTGCATCTCCAATTTATTAAACGGGTTCAAGTATCGGTCATTACTGTCACACCTGAGTCTATGACCACCCGTCTGACGGACGTCAGAGAGGGGAATAACGATTGTGAGGTGGTGGAGGATTTCACTTCCCTTTCCGACTCTCTTACCGCTCCCAGGAAAATCAGGACGATCACATCCCGTCTCCCGAGACCGAGACAAAGACCCCCCTCTTCTAGGTCGTAAGTCGGGGTGGAGCAAGGAAGGGTGATGACTCTTAGAGAGCCCCTTATGCAGAAGTGATGATCCAGTGTCCATCGTAAAGAATAGAGGATACGGGGTGTTTTTATATATAATCCCGGTAAGAAAAGACTCGTGCACCCAATTCGGTTTCGAGTCACATCATCCCGGAACCTCTTTACTTCGTAGCTCTTACAACCGGTGTCTCTCTTCACAAAGTCGTTCTTCGACGTTCGAGGGTCGAGCGATCGAACCATCCCTGGGGTCATTTAGTCCTATTCGGTACCTCCGACCGTGACCTAGAGTCCCCATCTTACACCAGTCCCCGACGTCTGGGGAGTTTTGTTGTCGTCGTCGTCGTCGTCGTTGTTTGGCTCAAGTTCGATTCTTTCGTCTGACACACGCACCTTCCCCCGACTTTCGTCCTCCCTTACTCCCCCTCCTTCCTCGTCTGTCCTGGTTTCCCTGGACCTTGTTTTCCCCCTTCTCCTAAATGTCCGTTTCCCAAGGTCACTCGGGACTTTACCTTCCTCTCCCTTTCTTCATTCGTCGATTGACATTCGATCTCCTCCTTCACCCTCTACGCGACGAAGGACATCTTTCTGGCTACTAACTTCTGTTTCGACCCACCCCTGATCAGGGACCCGACGTCCGCGACGACGATGTGTATGTGTGTTGCCGACGGCGAGTCACCCGTCGAGGATGATGACGCCCCGACCCGACCCGCCCGACGCGGCCTCGAGCGGACGTGAGTCACCGCGCCTCCCGCCTCCTTTCGGTGAGAGGAGCCTGGTCGGAGCCCTCGGTTCCATTTCCTTTACGAAAAGCACAACGAGGAACAATTCACCCCTTTTACTGGTGACGGTCGCCAAAATTCCCGTCTAAAGCTTCCCTTCTTTCCGTGTAACAAGCCCCTACCCTCCTTTACTAGTCCTACCTAAGACAATCCTCCTGAAAACTCTTCCTGGTTTAAACACTGTGGATCCAAACTCTTTTATTAGGAGTAATCACGAATCGAAGGCACTGAGTAGTCCTTTTGTACGATTTATAATTCTTCGACAAACGTCTCAAGAGAACATTCTTTTCGTCTCGGGTCCGCTTTAGTTACCCCCGACACTTCGACACCCGACTGGTAGACTCGCAGCGTCAGGCCAAAGTCCCCACATTCACCACATTTTACAATTAACGTAATAGAGAGAATGTGTCTCGTGACCTCACCAGACAACGTCGTATTCCTAACACTAAACCAAAAAATACAACAAACAAACAAACCCCTCTCATTTAGGAAAACATGAGTCTTAAATGGTTGTTTCCGACCTTAACGCATACACTCCCTGTCATAAATGGTAAATTTTTTGCCACAGAAGGAGGGAGACGCGAGACGTCGACGAGAGTCCTATTGGAATCTTTGTCGATAGTCAACGGTCACCCAGAATAGGATTTCAACGTAGGAAAGAGTTTCCTCACCCCGCTCAAATTGAATAGATCTTAGTCTATCCTCATATATATACCTAAAATACAAATATATCTAAAATAAGTCGAGATCCAGTTCCATGTATAATCGGAGCCACTCCCTGTTGTACAATTTCACAACGGCCTCAACAAAGGAATGGACGTATACGACACGTACCTGTTTTATCACTTTAGTCTTGCACTAAAAATAAGAAACTAAAAGAACTCGTTACCCAGTAGAATAACTCTCAGACACCGGGACCGAACAAGTATAAACACTTACTATGTATGTTCACGTCATTTATCCAGATTGCCTAATCTTCACTTTAACACTCTAAGAAAAGCGTCTCATACATCCTCTTTCTCAAATTATAGGGTTGTATCGGACTAAAATTTTTAATTGGAAACAGAGGTTATTCTTCACACCAATTCGTTATTTACTGGTAACCATTTTTGCAAAATAGAACGTAAAAATCTTACTTTCCTCTATGTAAAAGTTTCCTTTCTTTCTTGACGAATATCACCTCATTTTTATTATTTTTCCAGGATAAATCTGTGAGTATTTAAAAATTTTACACCTAAAATTTATGATTTATACGGTACCTCTCACATATACGAAGGAAAAAATAGTAATAAGAGTTAACACTTCAAAGAAAATTACAGTAGAAATACTTTAACTAAACCGAAGAGTTTTATACACCCCATTGTCGTGTAAAGTCTTTATTCTTAAAACCCCAGGAATTCCTTATTTTACAGATTAAAAGACTCGAACAAATACTACTGATTGTCCGTTTCATAATGACCACAACTTTGGTACCGCGAGGGGACTGTCTAGACAACTTAAATTAGTTTGGACACCCGTTTTGCTCCGTACGGTGCATAAGGTACCGAGGCCAACGACATACAGAGGACCTCATTTTATACATTTCTAGTAGATGGGTTTCTTCTCTAGAACCCACCTAGAACCTAGGTCTTACGGGGATTGACGTCGATATACGAGCTCGACGGACAGTACTTTACCTTTCAACCCTCAGACCCGATATGCTCACTTTTACCCTGAGTGGGAGACCATGAATGAGTAGATATCAGACCTAAGTGATCCATTACGGTTGTGGGACGAAACACACCCCTACACCTCTGTTAGACGGAATGAAGAGAGACACAAAGTATTTTCTCATTCTTTTACTTTGGAACCCAGTATCTGTGTCCCCTCAGGTCTTTGGGGGACGAGAGAAAATTTTTCTGCAACTTGTTCTCTACGGATAAAAACGCATCGGGTTTCGTAAAGGAACTAACAATTTAAGGTCGAACTTCGCGTTGTACTTACTCATTGTCGTCTAGTCATCGATACTACCATCCTCCAAATCCTTTTTCCACTTCTTTGAGGATCGGACATTTTACCCTGGTAAAGGTGAAGAAGACCGGTATGTCTTATATTTTTCTGTATGACGAAAACAGGTCTCACAAATCTCAGTCGGCTGTGACTTTAAAATTAACACACACACACAAAAAAGGGGACGGTATACCGATTACCGTCTCACCTTTGTGCTGAGGTAATAAAGGACCGGTCAGGACCCGGAGTACCACCCGAGGATCACTTACACAAACCAACTGACTGAAAAAATCGCATGAAGTCTTCCGTCCGAGTTGAAAATTCATATTTTCGAGATATCAGTTTCGTGTTTCGGAGAAGTTTCTGTTGACACCCTCGTCTTTTGTCGTACCATCTCACTTTTCTTGTGTCCGAAGCTCTCCGTCCGTTTAAACGGAAACTTATGATGGTGATCACGAACGAGGAACTGGAACATGCAATTAAATACTTGGAACGAAAGAAGTGACATTTCTTCCCAATTATTAGTTCCATAAAAAAGTAGCAACAAACAGCACGATACCAAAATAAACCAAAAACGAAAACACATACTAAACACTCACGAACAGTCCATGTATCATCCATGGGTCCAGGAAAAAAGAGGACGTAGTCCTTTTCAATCAGATAAGAATTAGAAACGGTGGTAGAGTTTCTAAGGTCCTCTGTAAAAAAATTAACGTCAATTTATATATATATTTTGTTTTAAAGGGTAAAATTGGTAAAAATTCATACGGTAAGACACCGTAATTCATACAACTGTAACAACATTGGTAGTGGTGGTAAGTAGAGGTCTCGAAAAAGTAGAAGAGTTTGACTTTTAGACAACGTAATTTGTCATTAAAGGGTAAGGGAGGAGGGGGACCGTTGGTGATAAGATGGAAGACAAGTACTTAGACTGATGAGATCCGTGGAGTATATTCACCTTAGTACACCATAAACAGGAAAACACTACCGAATTAAGTAAGTGGTTTTACAGAATTTCCAAACAGGCATAACACTGTATATTAACATTAAAATACGGAACAAATCTGACTTATTATATGGTAAAATACATATATAATATAAAAGATTAAGTAATTAGACGACTACCTGTAACACCAATGAAGGAACAAAAACGAAAACACTGATTAGGACGATACTAGTACCCACATGTTTGTAGACACACTCAGGGACGAAAGTGAAGAAAAACCCATGGGTCTTCCTAATTTACGATATAATATACCATTGACACAAATTAAAAACTTCTTACTGATATGACAAAAGGTATCGTTGATACCACTGTGGTCACCATTTCTTTAGCGGACGGTTACGTCCTTTGTGTCCTCTCCTCCCAAGTTAAGGACCCAGTCCTTCTAGGGGCCCTCCTCCTTTAACGTTGGGTGAGGTCATAAGAACGGACCTCTTAAGGTACCTGTCTCCTCGGACCGTCCGATGTCAGGTACCCCAGCGTTTCTCTGCTGTGCTAATTCGTCCGTAGTGTTACATTGTCTGTGTTGTATAAAGGTAATGTCGTGTGATCCCAGGGTTAAACGTAAAGGGACTCCAAATCACTACAACTTACAGAAAAGTACACATATAACCGTTAAACAACAGAAGAAATCTCTTTACAGACAAGTTCAGGAAATGGGTAAAAAAAAAATTAACCCAACAAAAGTTCCTCTACATAAATTTACCACCGGAGAGAATTGTATCACACAGTCTTTCTAGTACTGATATTATAAACACAAATTAGAGAACGTACGTGGTTATAATGGGGACGGGTTCACTTTATGAAGAGAGTTTTCATTGAAAATTTGCCTTTTCCTCTTTCGTTTAGACGTATCTAGGACCATTGACCATTGTAATTCTTGACCTATCACTTTAAGTTTGGGAATAACATCTGGTCACTAGGACGACCGGTCCGACGGTGTTTCCTCCGTCCTCCCTGGACAGTGAAGTCACAGGAATATCAGAGATGTGTAATCGAAGTCCTCTTTTTTTACGGGTTGTCCATCGTTCAAGTTGATGTCATGATTCAGAAAGAGCTTGAAAAAGATTATCTCTCCTAGTTAGAACCTTTCCCCGATATCATCAATTTGTTGTTGTCTAAGACTCTCTTCAAAGATGATTGTTTTACACTAAGATTAGGTTTAAAGTGTAGAATGTTATTTCTTGGGACACAAAGTAAGAGGTGGTGTCTAAAGTGAGAGATAAGGTTTTGGTCTCTCCATCCCATATCTACCCCGACTCCTGTAGACTCACCTTACTAATCCCTCCTGAGACTACTTGTCGTCACTATGGGTTCTACCGCACCAACTTCTACAACTGGAACTTACCAAACTTCTCGAGGATTTTCTAACATATAATTACACATACAATTAAAAAACATTATGTGAGACACACACATGATTCTCCAACCTATTACCGGGGGTTGAAAAATTTTAAACGTTTAGACAACTAAGATGTCAATGACCCTTCTGGATACTGACCGAAATGATCTAGGTCTACCCTCTCCCCTTAATGTCGTGACCCAATTCCGATCCTGTAGTGCCTTGCGTACCACCTCGATTTTTGATGGACCCTTGTTTGGATAGGATATAGTGGGGGAGTCACTACCTAATATTTTATCTGGGTCTTAAATGGAAAGATCTTGACGTGTCAACTAATTATGGAGTAAAGAGTTAAGTCAAAGGTAAAATGAAGGGAGGTAACATCTCTTTTCTAAATCTCTTTCAGTAAGATGAAACAGTGAAATTTTTAACAAACCTTCTGGTATAATAAAACAAATTTTTCTTCCATTACAAATGTAAAATATACGATACAAAGAGACAAGTTTAAACAAGTGTACATTTCTACAGTGACACCTTGACTCCAAGTCTAAAAGTTCATTCTCGTAATCTTTACATACACCAAGGGATTTTGAGAATACAATTTCTTTTGCTCAATACAGATTACCCTCAGCTACAAGTATGTCACAAGTCTTAGAGGTCTCCTGAAGTAATTTGAAATTTTTTCTCCCTCGAGTTAAGAGTTTGAGATCACCATTGTACAAAGAATCTTCACTTCTATCTTTTGTTTTAGTCGGGAAAATAGAGAACCGTTTATACAAATTTACCAGTCGAGAATTACAAACTTTCTAAATCTTTTTGACCCACCAACTGGGAAGGAGGGGTAAAGAAACCGGAAGGTAAACAGGGGAACAGTCGGACCAACAGTCCCAGTACGAAAGGGTACTAGGAGACAGCGTCAGTGGGCCGTTATCTTGACTTCCTCTCCCAAACCTTTGACTCCACTACCGAAGTGAAGTCTCAGGAACGTTGTGGTCGTTCCTGAAACGACAAAAACCTTTTAGGAAAAGGAAAAATAAAGTGAAAAAATGAGGTGAGACGTAAAAGTTACTTTTGTTACTTTAGGTTGGGGGGTAAAGGAAAAAAGTAACGTCCAGTGAAAAACAAAAAGTCTCTTACATACATAATACCTTAAGAAGTTGGAGTAAGAAATGGTGGAGTTTTAAAGACAGAAGGAAGTAAAAGAAGAGGAGGGAAGGATGGAATATAATCGTGTCGGAAAGAAAGTTAGGTCTTCAGTCGAGCAATGAACCTTGCACAGTCAAGTAAAGAAAAATGAAAGATCCCCCGATACAAGACTACTATTAAGACAGAGGAAGGATGTATAAACCAAGGAAGGAAAATAACTCGGAAAGGAGACGGACGTTTGAACAAAGTTAAGTCAAGTCAAGTCAGCGAGTCATTACAGGTTGACAAACACTGGGGTACCTGAACCGTGTAGTCCGAAGGGACAGGTAGTGGTTGAGAGTCTCAAATGAGTTTGAGTACAGGTAACTCAGTCACTACGGTAGGTTGGTAGAGTAGGAGACAGTAAGGGAAGAGGAGGACGGAAATTAGAAAGGGTCGTAGTCCCAGAAAAGATCACTCAGTCAAGAAGCATAGTCCACCGGTCTCATAACCTCAAAGTCGAAATCGTAGTCAGGAAGGTTACATATGAGTCCTAACTAGAGAAATCCTACCTGACCAACCCAAAGGAACATCAGGTTCCCTGAGAATTCTTAGAAGAGGTTGTGGTGTCAAATTTTCGTAGTTAAGAAACCACGATTCGAAAGAAATATCAGGTTGAGAGTGTAGGTGTGTACTGATGACTTTTTTTGTATCGGAACTGATTTGCCTGGAAACAACCGTTTCATTACAGAGACGGAAAATTATGCGAGAGATCCAACCAGTATTGAAAAGAAGGTTCCTTGTTCGTAGAAAATTAAGTTCCGACGTCAGTGGTAGACGTCACTAAAACCTCGGGGGGTTTTATTTTTCAGACTGTGATGAAGGGGACAAAGGGGTAGATAAAGGGTACTTCACTACCCTGGTCTACGGTACTAGAAGCAAAAGAATTACAACTCGAAATTCGGTTGAAAAAGTGCGAGGAGAAAGTGAAAGTAGTTCTCCGAGAAATCAAGAAGTGAAAGACGGAATTCCCACCACAGTAGACGTATAGACTCCAATAACTATAAAGAGGGCCGTTAGAACTAAGGTCGAACACGAAGGAGGTCGGGTCACAAAGAGTACTACATGAGACGTATATTCAATTGATTCGTCCCACTGTTATATGTCGGAACTACATGAGGAAAAGGATAAACCTTGGTCAGACAAGGTACAGGTCAAGATTGACAACGAAGGACTGGACGTATATCCAAAGAGTTCTCCGTCCAGTCCACCAGACCATAAGGGTAGAGAAAGTCTTAAAAGGTGTCAAATAACACTAGGTGTGTCAGTTTCCGAAACCGTATCAGTTATTTCGTCTTCATCTACAAAAAGACCTTGAGAGAACGAAATAACTACTAGGTCGTTTACAACCGTTAAACTAGAGACCAAGGAGACGGAAAAGATTTAGGTCAAACTTGTAGACCTTCAAGTGCCAAGTGTATGACAACTTCGGACCGAACCTCTTAAAACTCGTAATGAAACGATCGTACACTTCACTCACGTTGACACACCACTTTCACTCCAGCGAGTCAGGACAGACTGAGAAACGCTGGGGTGCCTGACATCGGATGGTCCGAGGAGACAGGTACCCTAAAAGGTCCGTTCTTACGACCTCACCCAACGGTAAAGGAAGAGGTCCTCTAGAAGGGGTGGGTCCCTAGCTTGGGTCCAGAGGGAGTAACATCTGTCTGCGAAATTCCAGACTCGGTGGTTCCTTCAGTCAAATGTGATATTGATTTGAAATTTATTTGGAACAACGGTTGTTTCCAAGGGAAACTGAAACCATTGGAAACGATTGAAACAAAAGAAGGATGGACATCCCCTTCTTTTTATCAAAAGGGAAGCGGGAAGAGTTAAGATCCTTCGGACATTGTTTTCCAACTATTCCCTTTTCGTTTGTCTGTAAATAATTGAACTTATGGAGTAGATATGTACCCTCCATGGTTCCTTCTTACTCATCGAGAGTCTTCGCTAAATCTTGAGTCCGAATTTATGGTGGAACTCGATTTCTGTTTTAACTCTCCCTCCTCACCTCCTCCAGTCAATACCCCTCCACCGGTCCTTTTAACTCCATTTATTCTCAATTCTCAAAAATGCGTATAAATTCAACCACGGCCAGGAAACTGATCTCCGAGATAGTTCAATTAATAGGAAGAAAGGATCCTGGTCTCTCCCTCCGTAAGAATGTTTACTTCTAAAGGAAATATTTACATTTAAAGGGAATGTTTTTACATTGAAGATCAGACAAAAGTATTAAACAGGTTAAAGGGTTTTATTAGACGAGTTTTATAAAAAATACGGTTTCTCTGTATAACCCCCCACCATATAAGATGGTGGGAAGTACGGATAGACTTCCAAGGGTTGAAACAGTAATTGAGGTCCAAGACGTGGAGTTTATACTCATAAGAGTTCTAAACTAAGAAGACGGTGAATTAAAGAGGGAGAAGGAAATAGTTTAGGAAAAGATTCTAAAGACAGTAACAGTGTCCCCACCTCTCGTCGAGGTTTAGAGTAAGACGTAGAAGTAGAGACTGAATGAGATTTAAACGTGTAGTTCGTGGAATGCCTGAACCGCCTTGTGCGTTGGGTGACTTTGACTCTGGTCTTAGTCACAAACGGTAACGGAAAGGGGTGAGTGTTGGTCAAGAAGTGGACTAAGGTACTGATAATTACTGTGGGGTAAGAGACTCAGGGAGTTAATCCTTTTGAGTTACGGTAATAAAAGGAGTGGTCAGTTCCACCTCAGTCAGCGAGTCTGGAAACGGAACAGCAACCTTTGTATAGAACTGTGCGAAACGAGAAAGGGTGCAACTATCAACCACAGAATCCAGACCAAGAGGACTGGAGGTCTACCCGACTAACCACCAAAAGAACGGGGAGGGATCTTGAGAGGACGACGAGGAAGATGCGAAGTGGAGACATCAAACCGAAGAGACGGAGTGGTTTCAGAAAGTAGGACATTCTGAGTCAAGTTTATGATGAAGAAGTACTTCAAAGGAACCAAAGAAGGAAGGGGTTATTTTTTGTCGGAAATAAAGGGGACTTCAGAAAACAAGAAAAGAGAGTCGCCAATCACGTAAGATCGCATATATTACCGTTACCGTCAGAAAAAAAAAAAAAAAAAACGTTCGAGAAACTCCTATCGTCGGTGTGGGTCAAAGTAGAAACAGAAGAAATATCGTGTACTCTTGTCGAACCCAAAAACAAACCAAAATTAAAGTCAAAATTACTTCATATTAACAGTTTATTTTAATATTCTATAAATTTCACAAGTAGTACCACTAACCTATATGTATATATGACATTTTCATAAGGAGGGTTAATTAATTGTGTAAGTAGTTGAGTATACATAAACACCCAAACCACTCCAAAAACGGAGAAAAAAATCACTTTCGGAAACCCAAGTGTTTACGTCAAATAGTAAACAAATTACTTGAAAGTACCCAGTAAATGAAAAACTACGTCTCACCCGATCTATAAGATCCTCGAGTATTTGATGACCCCTTTGTCTGTTTATGACTACTTTAATGTTATATCAATCAGTCAGACAGGCGTTCAGAATTGACTTACAAACGTCACACGGAACACAGGAAACTCCCGGATCCTATGAACCTACTTGTTTTGTCCGGTCAAGAAACAAAAGAACCTTAAATGTAACATCACAACCCTCTCTGGGTCATTTGTACATTTAGTCGCCAAAAGTCTAGACCGACGTGTAATCTTTAGTGACTCTCCATGAAACTTTTTTTATGGACACCGGGTTGGAGTTGGGTCTGATTAATTTAGTCTTAGTCGGTCCTAACCTGAGGTGACTGTTTTTGTTTAATGATATGTTCTTTTATGGTCCGTCACTATTCACGACTCCACCTAATTTTATCTTTATCTGATTTACTACCTCTAACACGCATACTACCACATCAGTGCCGCTAAAATGAAAACAACCCATTAGGGACTTCCGGGGAGACTCTACTGTAAACTTACTCTGGACATAATACCACTCCTCATTCGGTACATTCGTCGAAACCCCTCTCTCAAGGGTTCGTCCTTCATGTCCATAGAAAGACTTTACTCCCACTCCACCTGAAGGTCGACTTCACACTGGGAAAAGTGTGTGTGGACACGTTCTTAGATATCTTACAGGAAGGAGACGGCTTTCGTCGAAAGGTCAACTTGATCCATCTGATGTTTACTTCTTGTGAACCGTAGAGACAACTCGTATACACCCACTCTAACATAAATCTAGTTTCACTAAATCATCAGTCTCATCAGTCCTTCTGATGAGGCAAATTATTAGAAGAAAATGTAACGGTGGTCGTGATGTCCCGAACAACAGCCTTAATTTGTGGTTAGAATGACAAATTTTAGTGGAATCCATAAACCATACTAGAGAATCTACTTATTTCATCTCTTTTATCACTGAAGACGGGAATTGAGATGAACCCCCTTGGTCCCTTTTGGAGTGTCCCCTCAGTAAGTTTGATGTGTCGTGGTTCGTGAGTGAGTACAGGCCTACTCACACAAAGTTCTTAGTTCAACTCTTGATCGTAAACAACTCGTAAGACAAACTCGAAGACACACGACCTCTGAAATATATACAATGACAAAAGGTAATCGAAAAAGAAATTTTACTTCATATCAACTAAATGTTACAACACAATCAAAGACCACATATCGTTTCACTAATTCTATATGTATATATATAAAGGATAAGAAAAAGTAATACCAAATAATATTCTATAATATCAAGGGACACGATATGTCATCCTGGAACAAATAAAAATATGTCATCGTATCTAGACAATTAGGGTTTGAGGATTAAATAGGGAGGGGGCGGAGGAAAGGGGAAACCATTGGTATGTAAACAAAAGATACAGAGGCAATCGAAAATTTCATTAAGATACTCTACTCTTGTTATAAAAAGTTAGTCCTATGAAAACCTACGACCACTTTCTTATGGGATGGCTTTGGCACATTTGTTATCCTGTAAATAACTCCTGGAGGAGGATCGACCTGTCACAAGGATCGTTGGAATTTAGAAAGAGAGGAGGATAAGACTGTAGGACTCGTCCAACCAAACAGAAGACTCCGGTCGAGAGAAGTGACACGACTCTACCGAGAGTGATGTTAAAGTCAATATCCGACTAAAGTCAAAGTGACCTCCGTGTCACTTTACGGGTATATGGAGAAGAATTACAATGTCTTTTCGACGGGTATCGTCTTAAGTGGAAGTGTTGAGCGGCACGGAAGGGATAATCATCGTTCTGGTTGTCTTGACGACTTTAACCGAGTAAACAAAAGAACACTCCGGTACCGTGTTGGGACGGGAAGACTTCTCGTACCAGTGGTCTGGGGTCTGTTTTCTAGACTGAGTCAATTGTTCCTACTTCCCACTGACTAATAGCTCACCCGTCAGTCGTCTCAGACGGCGATATAATAAAGGTAGGACATGTACTTCTATAGTTCCGAGTTTTTCCAGTTTTAATAGTTCTAGTGTGTTGAAACTCAACTTGTCACAAAGGTACGTAAGAGAAAAGTCTTTTTGTTTGTGTGCATATGTGTTTACTTTTCGAACAAAAACAACTATCACTACTAGATCCATCTAATCTCTTTCTCAGGACCTTCTTTTGTGTTTTACCGACGATACTCTGATTCGTTTTTCAGTGGAAGGTTGTTTACTAAGGTCTCCTCTAACGTTGTCCAGGACCACTCGTAATTCTTACCGCAAATCAAATCTGTTGGTCAGGACGTAAAGACGTAATATTAACATAGTCAAGTCAAGTCAAGTCAAGTCAGCGAGTCAGCACAGGCTGAGAAACGCTGGGGTACTTAGCGTCGTGCGGTCCGGAGGGACAGGTAGTGGTCGATGGCCTCAAGTGAGTCTGAGTGCAGGTAGCTCAGTCACTACGGTAGGTCGGTAGAGTAGGAACCAGCAGGGGAAGAGGAGGACGGGGGTTAGGGAGGGTCGTAGTCTCAGAAAAGGTTACTCAGTCAAGAAGCGTACTCCACCGGTTTCACGACCTCAAAGTCGAAATCGTAGTAAGGAAGGTCTCTTTAGGGTCCCGACTAGAGGAAGTCTTACCTGTCCAACCTAGAGGAACGTCAGGTTCCCTGAGAGTTCTCAGAAGAGGTCGTGGTAAGCATTAATATATATATATATATTAATTTAACTCACGACGACTGACCAGTAATATTAGTTAAACTAGATTTTTAGGTGGGACCTGGTTCTTTACTGGTTCTCTCCGGTTCCCAAGACACATGCAACAGAAAGTCTGAATTTACTTTTGACACAAAAGAGACCTCTCGGTACGTAAAACAACTACTACCGCACACATTCCCTTCTTTCTTATTAGAGACTGTAAAGATTAATACTCAATAAAACTTNTCAGAAGAGGTCGTGGTAAACATTAATATATATATATATATATATATTAATTTAACTCACGACGACTGACCAGTAATATTAGTTAAACTAGATTTTCAGGTGGGACCTGGTTCTTTACTGGTTCTCTCCGGTTCCCAAGACACATGCAACAGAAAGTCTGAATTTACTTTTGACACAAAAGAGACCTCTCGGTACGTAAAACAACTACTACCGCACACATTCCCTTCTTTCTTATTAGAGACTGTAAAGATTAATACTCAATAAAACTTTCACCCAAAAGTGAAACGTTGAGGTCCCGGTTGTACGTCAAGCTAGTCACAACGAAAAAGAAACACCAAAGAAGCGAAGGGTATACTCTGAGGTAACGTCTCCGACCCAAACATTCTCCTGTCGTCACTTTTCTCTTTGACGTCGCCTCGACGACAGTAGCGGCCACGGAATAGTAACACATTGCCCAATCACAATTACGACCCTCATAGAAGAGACATTATTTACTGACTCACGAAGGATGAGAAGATAAACGTAAAAATTTGTCCTCTCATTTACAATTAAAGATCCGAAAAGGTTGTCTCGGCACAAATTCTTCCCATAAATAGACTAGACGGGTCTCGGTATACTCTTTTTAACACTTTTTTTAAATTTGTACCTTTTATTTAATTGAGAGTAAAATCTCAGAAACTACCTCTTAACTTAACTAGGAAACTCTAAAAAATTTGAAGTGCTTAACACCAACACAAATCTACCGAGTCTGTCATTTCGCAGACAGATGTTACACCCTCTGGACCCAAGCTAGGGACCCAGACCTTCTAGGGGACCTCTTCCTTTACCGTTGGGTGAGGTCATGATAACGGACCTTTTAGCGTACCTGCCTCTTCGGACCATCCGATGTCAGGTACCCCAGTGTTTCTCAGCCTGTGCTGACTCGCTGAAGTGAGTGAGTCTCTGGTAATGACATATATTCGCAATTAAAGTCATTATCAAAATAATACTATAAAAGGAAACCCCTGTCTTTGAACTAATAACTCGTCAGGGTTCTAATAGAAAATTAATTCGATTGTTTTTAAACTCATTTTTTTTTTTTTTCATTTTTAAAGATTCGTTTTTTTTTTTTCTTTTTTCTTTTTTCTAAAAAATAATACAAAATTTTATTAGGGTTTTATGATATCACATCTTTTATTATAAGATTCCGAATTAAGTGTCCTCTAGTATCATCAATTTCTTATAACCAAACCTTAGTCTTATAGAACCTGTTCAAGGAATATGATAAACACGGACAAAGGAATAGATATTTGATCTTATATTACTGTTATGGATGAAATGTTTTAACAGTCCTCTTCTAATATATCACACACATTTTGCAAATAAATTGTAGTCAAGTCAAGTCAAGTCAGCGAGTCAGTACAGGCTGAGAAACGCTGGGGTACTTAGCGTCGTGCGGTCCGGAGGGACAGGTAGTGGTTGAGGACCTCAAGTGAGTCTAAGTGCAGGTAGTTCAGTCACTACGGTAGGTCGGTAGAGTAGGAGACAGCAGGGGAAGAGGAGGACGGGGGTTAGGGAGGGTCATAGTCTCAGAAAAGGCTACTCAGTTGAGAAGCGTACTCCATCGGTTTCATGACCTCAAAGTCGAAGTCGTATCACGGACTGTTTATCCTTAATTGATAAGTCTTAACATCGACGATAATAACAATAAAAATAAAGACAATGGTGTCATTATGCAAATAATAAAATAATAATAACAATGGTGTTTCTACCTCCGCTCATAGAAAATGAGATCGAAACCCCAAGAATCGTCCAAAATCGTCTTTGCTAATACTAGGTCATTCTCGATGTCCACGAGTCTTGAATCTCATTTCTTAGTGGGTTCCTCCGGAAGAAGGGACTGTATTAGTCTACAATCACAAAACTGAAATTCACTACCAGAGTTCGAACGCAATAAACAAGTGGTTACGTACACGAATCAGTATTTATAAAGGTCAAAAGGAGGGGATGAATACTATCTGTGTGTAGAGACAGATGAAATCAAGCTACATCGGTACACAGAACGTGACCGGTCACTTTGCACTCGTCTTCACTACAAACAGTGGAGATCCTTTTTCGAATTTTCTTGGTCCTACACTTATGAAAGGAACCGTTAACTGACACCATCTTCGTGTTTTTGTCACCGACTCGGGAATTCGGACCAAGAATCTTATTTCTGTTGTCTTTACCAGAGAGGTGACTGGATGTCACTTGTACATCTCTCTCCTCTTTACTCAAAAAGAAAGAATTTCCCAAACTCCCAACAATTAATACTGTCATATTGGATTAGATAGGATTGGTCATATCAGACCAATAGGGAAGTTTGAGATCTCTTTTTTTATAATAACCATTGTCATGTATTTTATACATCGTGAAACCTCTTTAATTGAAAATTACTGATAATATACACGCACACACACTATTTAATATGGTATTCATTCGGAATCCTATGAAGTGTAAAATTAAATTTATCTGTACATATTTTAAATAAATTTAGAGAAAATTTTATCCCAAATAAAGGTAAAGTTTGTCTCCTTTTAGTCATATGGTTCTAATGGTTGTAGACAAAAGGAAACTTCTCTCAGTAGACACTACGGGTTCAGTCCTGATACTTAAGATCTGGGCTACACTAGTGACCCAGTACCAAGGAGACTGAATTTCGAGTAGGTCTTACCACGAAACACTGTGTCTCCTAGAAGACTCTCTTCTATTCCCTGATTTGGTACGGACACCGGAAACAGAGGTCATCCTTTTACCAGAAGGGATTCGAGATAACGTCACAAGTCAATATTTGTTACCACGATTCATGTATGTCCCAGAATTTATTGAACATAACTATTTACCTACCTTCATCAGATGTCAAGAAGGTTTACAACCGCAGAGAGTATAAGCGAAAAATTTTTACTAGGAAATAGAATCTGGAACCAAATTTTTGCAGAGCCATGATTCTGAATATAAATGGGATCTTAGTTCAATGTAACAATACTAATCTGTCACAATTCCTTTTCTTTTAAGTAAAATTATTTTTTTCTGTAAATAAGAAAATTTCGTAAAATGTACATGAGTGTCCACATTCGATAAAATAAACTATAAAAAATGATGACTAAAAAAGTAGACTAATAATGCAAACCTAGAGATTTTGACGTAATACTTTATGGAATTAATAAATTTAATCCTTGTCTAAGTAATAGAGGTCACATGTTTGAGTTTAATTAAAGTAATAATTGGACTTAAAATTTAACTAATTAGAACCTCACAAATTCCTTAGTTCTCCCTAAAAAAAATAGGAATTTCCTTTCCTGTATAACTAAACTACTGAGAGAGAGGTAGTGTGGTCAACACGATGTTTCTCGTTCTTTAAAAATTCTTTGAAACCTATCTAAAATATTTGGTCGGTCTTTGGACAAACAGACCCCGAAGATCCCCTTGTTAGACACTCAGTAAAATTTTTTGTTTGTGTGAGTATTAGTGTCTCGTACAACAATGGTACCAATAGTCCGGACACCTCAACCCAACGAATACAAGGACATTTCCCTTCTCCCCCTCTCTTTGACTCTTAAGTCTCGAAACTGATAGTCGAAGTTAAACTGATAACACTCCCTTTCACATTCCCAAAGAGTTCTTGTACGACCGAGTCAGTAGGACTCTCCCTTCACTTCTTTGAGACCTTAGGAGGGAAACAATGACTTATATTCAATTAGTATGATCACAATCCACAATACTAAGTGTCCCCTCTTTTCCTGGTAAACCGTATGAGAACCCTTCTACCCCCTTTATCCAGGGAATAGACAATATATTAATGTACATTCAGAGATTCCAGATGGTCCTTTCACAGACCACATGTCTACGAGTCCCGAAATTACTCGGAGATTTTCCATGGTTTACGGTGACCGTATTATAATAATGTCTAAATTTCCTAGGAATCACGTAATAAGACTATGTCAATCTCTACCCAAAATCCGGTAACAAAGTCTAGGCCAGGGGTTCATCTGGTCCAGAGAAAAGAGATAAAATACCTCCCTTATACTGAGGAAACAGAACATGTTAGTAGAATATTATGTCCGGAGACCCAGTGTTTCCACTGGTTCCTCCAATACACTTGAGACGGTTTTGACAATAAGGAGGTCCCCTTTCATTTTAGTCGTACGAACCAAAAAAACAAAAAAACTACCTGTCAGTTGTTTCACCCTAATGACTCCTTACTAAGTAATCCTAAGATATACCTCTTGTTCGTTGTGACATTTAATTTCCATATTCAACCATGTGTATGTTATGACCAAAAGTTCTTATAAAATTTTAAATTCTTCGAAGTCGTAGGAGAATTTACCTTTTCATATTATGTAACTGGATCTCTAAACCCAAAAAAATTGGACCCAAGCTAGGGACCCAACACTTCTAGGGGACCTCCTCCCCGTACCGTGGAGGTACAATACAATTCATAAGAACGGACCTCTTAGGAGAACCTGTCTCCTCGGACCACCCGATGTCAGGTACCCCAGAGTCTCAGTCTGTGCTGACTCGCTGATTCGTGTCGTGTCTCCAAAAAATCTCATAAGGAATACGTCTGAAATAAAGATCTTGAAAAGAAATAATTTTGATAAAAAATTTTTCGAACCTTACTTCACGGTACCCCACACTAATTTCCCACTATGTTTACGTCCCTCAAACATATACTAAAACGGGACCGTATACCACATTATTGATAAAGAGTTTTGAGTAAAGAGAAAAGTATATATCCTTCTTCCGTGTACAATAGGTTTGAAGTAAGATCCGACAGAATTAAAAAAAATTCTAATCATTTGTTACGAATTTGAAAAAAAAACCTACTACTTTCCTTAAGTTACTTTTAAGGTTTTTATGAATTTCATATTTTTTATTGGATTCTGACTGGGAAAGGTAATTAGTTCAACAACCAACTTGACGTACACTGTCTCTGGTCTAGTGTCACTGACTGTTTTCAATCTTCAATAAACAGAAAGTGTATTGTCGGGTCTTCACACACCAGGTCCCGACCATTCCCTTGAGGAACTGTTCTAGAGGGTCCCTGGGTCCGAGGAGACAGTATGACAATGTAGTAGGGATAGTACAAAAGGAACGAAACACCAGATTTCACCGAAGAACGGTATTTTTGGAGTGACATTGGTCATCCTTCCTTCCTTCAACCTTTCCCCTCCCGTACTGGGTCTTCAACGTACCTAGTGAAAACGTCGGAAGGGGAACTTGAAACAGTGTACTGGTGTATGGATCGGTGTTCCCTTCCACCCTTTTCGTGAATGATAACTGAATTTACACAGATCGAATCTTACCTCCTTTCTCTATAACTCAGTATAGATCGTTAAAGATCATCAATGTAAAAGACCCGTATTTCCTGTTATGTGACAATTGTAAAACTACACTAGGAAGGTTAGAAAAAGATCTTTTTACACATAGTCTTTCTACAATACATATTATAAATGATCCTTTATAATGTATACAATATGATCCTCTTATAATTTATAATTTTTATAATTTCTTTTATAATCTTTTACATATATATTATATTTATAATCTTTTAATCGACTCAAATATGATATATATATTAAAACATAAGAAAAGTATACAAATAAAGTACACATAAAAGGAGTCGTAAATTTAGAAAACATAAATAGGAAAGGTTCAAGGTGACACACATCAAAAAAACAAAATGAATTATCGAAAATAATAATTATAAATTCGATAAAGATTACGGAACTATTATTAATAAACACATATAAATCGTAAACCCCCTAGTGTAATTCCTCACTGGAGTGATTCTGTTACCGACTCTTGTATAGACTCTAGAATTATATCACGCGTTGATGAAAGGTCTCTCTAACACGGTCAAATACGAGGGGGTTATCACACATCCGAAGGGACACCGAGTCGACCATTTCTTAGACCGTGTTACCCGAAGGGAACATCGAGTCGACCATTTCTTAGACGGACGTTACGCCCTTCTAGGGGACCTCCCCCTTTCCGATGGGTGAGGTCATAAGACCGGATCTCTTAAGGTACCTGACATAGCAGGTACCCCAGTGTTTCTCAGCCTGTGCTGACTCACTGAAAGTGAAATGTTATCGAATACTCTCACGATGTGATTCTCGAGGGAAGTTCCGATTAAAACGTTCAGGGTGATTAGTAACAGCAGGGATCCCAAATAAGAGACTTTTATCCAACAAAAAACGGGAACGGAACAAAAACAAAGGAAACGACAGTAATTAGTACTTTATTATCAAAAGATTATTGAAACCGAGTAAATTTTTGTATACCAGGGAATATCAGTAGACCCTTATGCTCGTGAACTCGACTCTAAAATCGTGTGTACAGTCAGAGTTTGTCACCCGTCAGAGATCTCTGTGACTACAAGTAAACCAGAATCCTGGGTTGCACTCTCACTAAAGGTGGGAGTCAGTATTATGAGATCTACGGTTTATGGAGAATTAAGACTCTGTATTGTTTAATCCTTACTATCTCGTAAGGAACTCCGAATCCATCAAGGGAAACTCGACTGACGAGCTATAGAAAAGTCGTCATTTCTTCGAGGAAATGTATCCTTGAAAGAGACTATACTTAGTGTGAGCGTGAGCCGTTTTAATCCGGTCGAGACGACTTGTAGAAGTTTCCAGTAATCACCGATCCCCATATCCGTAAAGATGGAGAAATAAATAATAATAAAACCGACACGACCCAGAAGTAACGACACGTACCCGAAAGAGATCAACGGGACTCACCCGAAGAGTGGTGCCACCGAAGAGAACAAAATCTCGTGTCAGAGATCCACACACCTGAGTCATCACACCAAGGCCCAGAAATCTCGTGTCCGAGTTATCAACACCGAGTGTCCGAATTAACGATACGTCGTACACCCTAGAAGGACCTGGTCCCTAGTATGGCCGCAAGGGACACAATCTTCCGTCTAAGAATTAGTGACCTGGTGATCCCTTCAGGCACAAAGATGAAGATTTATCGGAAAACGAAACCTACGATTTCTACAAAAATTGGTATTTGAATAAGTCAGATGGGAGAATTTCCCGACGACGACGACGATTCAGTGAAATCAGCACAGACTGAGACACGCTGGGGTATCTGCCGTCGGGTGGTCCGAGGGGGCAGGGACCCTAAGAGGTCCGTTCTTGTAACCTCACCCAACGGTCCAACGGTAAAGGAAGAGGTTATCTACGTGTGTTTACCTCGGGGTGGAGACAGGGATCATGGACTGTTTTCTCGTATAGACGTGCAACCAGGACGACCCTCGATTAGCTCAATCCTCCTTTCAAACAAAGTAGAGTGGACATGTGTCGGAGAGTGGTTCTTGAGACGAACGGGATCCAAGGGGTCCGACTGAAAGCACAAAAGAACATCCGACCCCTACAAGTGTTTCTTTCCTTGAGTATAAAAGTGTTTAGACAAAGAAGTTTCTTTTTCTCAATTGTTTACAAAGAACCGAGTCTTTACATTTGGACACTCGGGGGGACGGGAAGTTTGATAAATCGGTAGTGGTGGTTTGGGATAAATGTCTTTGTAAATAAACGAACAAGTCGAAAATACATAGTACAACAGAGAGGAAAAAAAAAATTATTTTGTGAAAGGAGAGACAAAAGAGTTGTCGGTCACTCGGAGTCCGAAACCCTTCACTTCTCCATTCTTAAGACTTTATGAAAGAAGATCCTAGAATTTAGATTGGTCTTGAAATTTTACTTTTTTTGTAGAAGTCATTCGGATATCCACTTTCGTAAATTGTACTTTACAACTAGTTCTTCTTTGTAAATATCAGAAATCGTTACAACTAACGACTTCCCCTAAATTTCCCCTTTCTTTTCTGAGAGGAATTACTAACAATTTCTAGTCTAAAGAGTGGTCTTGAGGGAGACGGGAGGAGGGGTGAAACGGGGGATGAAAAAAGATTTTTGGACTTAAACCTCTGGGAAACTCTACTGACGGAATTGTTTTACATAGGGATACCGTGGTTTGTACTAATTGACCATCGTGGGTAACTCCTATTACTTTCTGTCTACAGTCTCATTTAATCTGACCTCTTCCCATCCCTTTTGGGACAAGAATTGACCAAAACTACAATATTCCCGAAAAGGTCGTCGTTGTTGTCATTGTTATTTTCCAGACAAATTATGACCACACCAAAGAAGAACTTCTTTGACTGAAACGAAAACTTTGACTACTTTCAGTAAACTTAGATCAATATCTGAACTTTTTTCACTTTCAATGAGTCAACACAGACAGAGAAACGTCGTGGTACCTATGTAGGTACCTTAAGAGCTCCGGTCTCATGACCTCACCCATCGGAAAGGAAAGAGGTCCCCTAGAAGGGTTGGGTCCCTAACTTGGGTTCAGAGGGTGAAACGTCCGTCTAAGAAATGGTCGACTCGGTGTTCCCTTCGGGATTCCAGTGGTATAACGACTCCCTCCACTATTACATAAGTGGGAGAGGTTGGTTCTGTATCAAGGTGGAAAGCAGCAGGACTACACCTGAAAGGGGGGATAAAATTTTAAATTGAAGGAATACTATTTAAAGTCCGTATATGGGTTTAACTCTCCTATCGTATTACTTGGAGATATAGGGACAGTGAGTCAAAAGCATCAATAACTGAGCACTGGTCATAACAAAGAAACATGGGGATGGATGAAGAGAAGAAAGGGGTAACCTAGTATACCGTTACCGAATTTATACCGACAACCTAAAAACTAACAAATAAATGTATTGTTAATGACCGATGTCGTTTTACGTTTATTTTTTATTTTGGATGAAAATGGGAATCAAATGACTTCCATCGGTAAGTAGGTAAATGAGTAAGTCGGTTATAAATCATAAATGATGACAGTCTTGGAAGAATCCTCTTCTTCATCTTTCTTCGGAGTACGTTCCCTCTGGTCATATATAGAACCCAACCCTTACTACCCGACCTATACATTCTTGACGACTTATCTCTACTTCCTTACCTCCTGTATATCTTTTTGACGGTTCAAAGAGAAAACCCTCTAAGTCACCACCACTATTGACCCGATGTTCTTCTTGTCTAAGTTTAGACACCTCACCGGTGTAGGTCTACCCACACAGGTCATCTGACGAGCACCTACCATGTCTTGTCACCAAGAGTCAGGACTCACGTGTAGCTTTAGAAGTCCCTACACAAACTTTCATGACTGGTTAACTTAGTCTTAGACTTATAGACATCAAAAATTCTCGAGGACCCACTAATATTATATATCAGTCCCAACTCTTAAAGACCAGATCTCTAATAATCTTCCTTCCATATACACACAAAACACGAAAATTCTGGTACGTATCGAAAACAATGGGGTATTACTCTAAAACAAACTTCATAAATTATAGAAAGTCCACTCCCGACTCGGTAGGGATGAAAGATGGTTTATGATAATTATTACTTCTGAAAATTTTGTTCATGAAGTACAAGAGAATAGACTAAACCACAACTAAAGAAAGTATGATTATTTACATGAATTTACAAAGTTTAATTAAATTCGCCTAAAGAGTCACCCTCAACGACACACAACTTACCCCGTTAAGAAGTAACATAAGGAACCATAGGACGGGAACCGAGTGTTTTCCGGTCACCGTAGAAGGTCGTTAGACCACGGGATTCCTATATAACTCCTGACGACACAGAAATGTGTGGAAATTTCTTCAATAAACAGTAAAAGTGAGAAGCCATGTTCGCAAAAACGAAGTATGTATTAATGACCAAAGTCAATACGTTTCTTTGAGGAATATATTCACTAGAGACGATTGTTTGATTTCTTTCTTTGATTTGTCTGTAAATTTTTTTATATAACAAAACGTGACAACCTCCCTAAAACTCGTATAAACAAGATCATGGTTTAGATTAAAAACACAGACATATCTCTACGTTTACTTCGTCATCCATTCTTTACCAGTTTATAACTCTAAATTTTTGTTTTATGACGATTTCACAATACGTTTAACTTGTCGTCACTACTGCTACAGAAGTAAAGAACAAACGACGATATTGTTCAATAGTGTTTGAAACACCTAATTTTATCATGTTCATATAATAGAATGTCAAGACGTCCAATCCAAGACATCTCTAGAGTGACCAGATTTCTTGACACAAGGAAAGACCGCCTTTCCTCTCTTTCTTAAGACCTCTCTTAGGATCTCAGGGGAAGGAGGTAAAAGTTTCGGTTGTCGGAACGTAGAGGTGCACAGAAAGTGGGTGTCGGCAAGGAGACTTGACTCGGTCCTTCACAAGAAACTGAAATTCCCAGGTACATTATTCTAAACCGTATAGATCCATTACGTTCTATGAGAGGGGTAGGGTCCCAGGAATTAAATTATCATAGAAGTTTCAGGGAGACAGGTACATTCCAACATATAAGTGTCCAAGGTCCTTAATCCCGTACCTGGATAAACTCCCGATAATAAGACGGACGGACGTACGAGTCAACACAGACTGAGAAACAATGGGGTACCTGACACCCAACTTTATCATGTTTTTATAATAGAATGAACCTCGGGTGGCTCGAGGAGACAAGTACCCTAAGAGGTCCGTTCTTATGACCTTATCCAACGGTACCAAAGGAGGTCCCTTAGAAGGACTAGGTCCCTAACTTGGGCGTAGAGGACACAGGAGGACGTAACGTCCGTCTAAAAAATGACGACTCGGTGACCCCCTTCGGGTAATAAGACGGATGACGTCTCCTACTTGACAATTCTTTCCATCTTTACGAAGTCCATTGTCTCTAAATAGAATGTAAAGTAACATATCCCAACTCTTCCAAATCCCAAGGGTTGAACTAATTCACTCAAGAACAGAACTGAGACGTTTAGGACGAAACACCTATGCCCGTGATTTCCGAAAATCAAAAGAACCTCATAAACCGCAACCTAGTCCACCTGTCCAACTTCAGGTCACCGAGGAGGGAACCGGTCTGAAAGACCACGACACCCACACCGGAGACTCCTGACACGACGAAAACCGCAAAGAGGTCGAGACCTCTCAAACGACCGTCACACGTTCAAGGTTCCAGAAACTTATCGTGGTTTCTTTACACTCTAAAAATAAAATACGACAATACAGACGGACAGTGTAATACGATATAAATAATCCGAGATTGGACATCTTTAACCTTCTTTTTATTGTTATAAGATCTTGAAAGTCAAGTCAAGTCAAGTCAGTGAGTCAGCACAGACTGAGGGACGCTGGGGTACTTAGCGTCGTACGGTCCGGAGGGACAGGTAGTGATTGAGGGCCTCAAGTGAGTTTGAGTACAGGTAGCTCAGCCACTACGGTAGTTCGGTAGAGTAGGAGACAGCGGGGGAAGAGGAGGACGGGGGTTAGGGAGGGTAATAGTCTCAGAAAAGTTTACTCAGTTGAGAAGCGTACTCCACCGGTTTCATAACCTCAAAGTCGAAATCGTAGTCAGGAAGTTTCTTGTGGGTCCTAACTAGAGGAAATCCTACCTAACCAACCTGGAGGAACGTCGGGTTCCCTGAGAGTTCTCAGAAGAGGTTGTGGTGTGAAGTTTTCGTAGTTAAGAAGCCGTGAGTCGAAAGAAGTGTCAGGTTGATAGTGTAGGTATGTACTGGTGACCTTTTTGATATGGGAACTGATCTGCCTGGAAACAACCGTTTCATTATAGAGACGAAAAATTATACGATAGATCCAACCAGTATTGAAAGGAAGGTTCCTCATTCACAGGAAATTAAAATACCGACGTTAGTGGTAGACGTCACTAAAACCTCGGGGGGTTTTATTTCAGACTGTGACAAAGGTGACAAAGGGGTAAATAAAGGGTACTTCACTACCCTGGTCCACGGTACTAGAATCAAAAGACTTACAACTTGAAATAAAAATAAAATAAAAAAAATCATCTTTAATTCGTCTTTAAAATAAAGGTTCAAGAAGTTTCTAATTTTGTTTGTGTTTATTTCATAAGGAAATTCACAGGGTTTAATTTAGTTTCCGTGTAGTAGTTTTATTATGTCGACACTGTAATTTTTAAGTAAATCCAACAGTATAAAAGTGTAATGAAATTTTTTTAGTAAACGTTACGAGACATCTAGTGTAAATTTTTACTTTATTAAATCATATAAAAAAATTCATTTTGGTGGGGATATTTCATCTCCTTGAATTCTGCTTCTAGTTTGGACGAAGTATATGACCTACCCCGTCAGAGTATGTCTTTTGTTGTAAGTAGAAACGTTTGTTCCAACGATTCTTTATCTAGGGTACGAATCACAACTTTTACTTTGTTAGAGGAGTAAATCTTTTTAGTTCTGTAGTAAACTAATTGTTTCGGGTAAGAAGGGGGTTAAAATATGAACGGACAGAAGTAAATCTTTAATATTTAAGTACTCTTTTCTCGTTTAAAACAATACCATATTTCTAGAATCAACCCTTGTCGTTTATTGTTTATAAGTTAAAAAATTGTTTCTTGTGACAAAAGGAAGGGTTTTACATTTGTAGATCATTTATTTTGTATGTATTGTAAGGTCCGTATCTTTGCGATCATTAAGTGAATTACTTTCTTCACATAGAACCATATAAACCGCCATTCCAAAAACAAATTCATATTTCGTGAAGTCGTTTCTTAGTCCGGTAATAATAAATTTTAGATGTGGAAGTGGGTCAAAGGAATAAACTCATCTTTGTAGTCAAAGACATCTTACAACCGATTTCCTGGTCCAGTGTCCTTTCCAGGACACTTTGTAGATCTTCAGGACACCAATCTCTTCACAAAAGAACTTTAAACCGCCGTCAGTAAGTAGTCAAACACGAACTTTCGTAAGAAGTCGTTTGAAGAAGAGACGTCAGAAGTCTCATTTCGTGTCCTAGACCCGAGGACTTTCCCTAACGAAGGTCGACCTTGTGGGTGGTCGTCCCGTAGGAACGTCCGTAAGACGTACGTTATAACAACTTCGAGACGTCGGCGGACTCTCTGGAACTAGGAGAGGTGCGACCGGAGGTCGAACTCGACGAGGTGGTCCGTGACGTTCCGCGAGTGCGACCGGGGCCTTCTGTACGGTCGCCGGACCCGAGGCTCTCGCACCCGCCCGCACTTACAACTTGAAATTCGGTTGAAAAAGTGAGAGGAGATCTTGAAATGACATCACCATAAATAAGATCGATTAAAGATTTACACCAAATTAAAGGCATGTAATCCATCCAGTAGGGGTGTTTCGTATTTTGGTAACGAACGGATCACTTACTTTACCTAGTGACCCAATAAAAAATTTTGGTAGAGACGTCATCCTATATCGGTCTTTAAAAACTACCTCTAAAGTTTACAACATCGATTAAAACATTACTCAGGGGAGAGATAGGTGAAGATCTGTCCAGTCGTTATGTCTAGACTTCCAGTTTGTATCCCGATCGACATCTTATTGTTTGGTAGGACTAAAACAGGTTCTGACTCCCTAATGACCCCTCAACCCTAGAAATCACGATTTTGATGATCTCAAGACCCTGTCAACTCGGGTTTCTACAAATTTTTATCGAGACCATCTTTCACTAACAGTACGACTACTTAACACTTCCATCTTTAAAACTAACTTGTTTTATTACTGTTATTGGAGGTCCCAAACCCAACTCGTATTCCCACTTGGGATTGAGAACTTTTTAGACATAGGTGTATGTATACAAACGGGGTTCGGTAGAATCTTCTTGGTTGTAAATACTTCACAATCTAAAGTATCGGGTGAGAATCTAAAAAGGTCACAACGGACACATGGGGACGTACTACAGGTACCACATTCATTGACCCACGTAGAACAATTTCTGAGAATAAGTCGGAAAGGAGGGAAGAGGTATTACGGGACGAGACAGGAGTGGGTGTCGTTTCAGTCTGACTCTTTAGTCCTTATGATTTCTGGGATTTCGGAGTAACTAAAATAAAGAGACTGTAAATAAACCTCTAAAAATAAGAGATTCGGCGACCAAGTTTCTCCAACATTCACATGAATTTTCTCGTTAAGCAATGGAAGGGGTCTTATCTTAAACTGAAAATCCTCGACCATTAGAAAAAAAAAAAATTACACAAACAAAGGATAGAAGATTTACCAAGATCGACCATCCATGTTCCTTAAGAAAGAAATAAAAATAAAAAGAAGGTTTTTTTTTTAACTCGTGACAGACAACATCTTCTAGACCCAAAGACTACTCTTATCCAGAACTTATCTAACACTCAATTGAGACTATAAGAATACTTAGGGAAAAACCCCAAGGAAGGAAGATTCTGAGTTAGAACCAAAGTAAAAAAATTCTGATTGGAGAAAAGTCAAAACTTAGAGTCGACCCAACAAAGCACTTAGTTTGTCTGAGATCTTCTTTACTTTCCTCTACTTTAGGAATACGACAACTAATTTGAGTCGAAGAAAATAAGGAAAGGTTTCTCTTTAATGTCTCCGTTACATTTATCCTCTAGGTTTACTGGGTTTGATGAGACGTACGTCCCAAAGACACCCCCATTATCCTTACAAAACCTTGATTTATCTCTACTACCTATACGTTGAAGAATTTATATGATTTACAGTAACTTAACATGTGAAATTTCACCAGGTACTAATTAAAGTACAAGACACTTAAAAATGGAGTTTTATTTTTACGACTTGAAGTTCTCCTTTCTTTTTTTTTTTTTCTGACAAAGAGGGATAAGTTTAAGACCTCCTTTAGAGTAGGTAAAATTATGTGAGTACAAAAATCTAAATATTTGGTTTTAACAACAGGACAGGACACGGTAATGATCCTCTTGTATAAACCTGAATTTTCACAGACGGTCGTCTCGGTCAGTCCTTTAAGTCTCAATTCTATGATCAACAAATAATAATTCTATGTATAAAAACAACGAATTAATATTTACCGGATATTAAATGTTTCGATAACGTTATTTTTAAAAAAAAACTTCAAATTGTTAAATTTTGTGACCTGAAAAAGGTGAAGGTGAAATGTTCAATATAGTTGATTCAACCTTTCAAAAAATTATGAGACATCACCATCAGAAGTTAACCCATACTGTTTTGTCTTTCTCAGGTCTACAACGTTGAAGTTACTTTACATTCGTACCATTGTTTAAAGTATATATCTTTACAGAAAATAATTTTGTAGAGGAATCTATAAGGGTTCACGACGGTCGACTAGTTTCACGTTACCCGTAAATAAAACTCCCTACAGATGTATCCCCATTTTACCATTTTGAAATTCCAAATTAAGGAAGATCTAAATCTCTGTTGAAAAAACTGGAAAACGTCTCTACATTGATCCGTTGGTCATATCGTGAATCGACCACGTGTCGTAGGTTCGAAACATCGACAACGTAGTAAAAAATTTTTACGATCAATTTAGACAGAAAATCAAAACCGTAGACGACGGTACATTGGAAATTAAGGAATCTTTATTGTATGTTTGGGAGGCGATATTCTATCTTACCAAGGATCTTCAGATCGTAGGAGACTACAATTATTTGCCGTCATTGTCCCATCTCTCCATCGACTTATATGACAAAATATTAACCTGTAATTCTTCCATCAAAAATCAAAACCACACATTTCCACATTCTTAAATTTTGGTATAGGAGTCGTCCACCCATACTCGTAAGGAGTGTTATACTACTTACCTTTTACATGAAAGTATCTCTAATCTCGACCGAAAATCAGATCACTTCACCTGAAGTGAAACGACCTATCCACCATTGATTTTTGTGAATCAAACTAGTCATTCGTCCTTTATACCTTTCGAAGAATTCACAGTCTAAGATATAATCTATATATGATACAAGTTAAAGACATCATTGATTGGGACATTAAAAAGTTACAAAAAAATAATTTCCTTATACACACATTCTAAAAATTTTTAAATTCATCATTTGTGTCCTTATTCATTTTTTCTCTTCAAGAAAGGTTTGTGGTTGAATATCGGGTGAGGAACCTCTATTGGTGAGAATTATGACCAGAACACACAGAAGGTTTTTAAAAGGTAGAGAACCAATTAGACATGACTCTTCCATGCTACTCACGGTAATTTGGTAGACAAAAATTTGAAAAGAAACCCTGATTTAGAAAAGTTCTGTGGTAAACTACGAGGAATTTCTCATTTTTACAGTCCTCGTTGTACTACGATTGCCTCCCGACCACCGCCCCTCTTACTACTGACTTCTGACAATGACACATTAAAATCGGAGACATTCTAAATGTATGTCTTACGTTCATTATCTGGAATTCCATCAAGGAATAGTAAAAGTTTCAGTAGACCTCATACAACAGTGGGAAATAGGAAAACTACTGGGACACTACGTCTTTAACAAATGAAACGAAATGTTTCTTCCTTCGACACCAAGGGTCTCCAATCCATTGAACGGGTACTTGTGTCTACCGTTCACTGTCCTTGTCCTGCTCTTAGACTCCAGAAAAGGTTCGGAACTTGGTCTCACGTGACCGTTGACACTCCTTCTCTCCTTGAGGTATCCCAGGGACATCACTCTCCGGTCTTCACTTCCTCTCCGACAATCCGAATGTCAGACTTCTAGGTCAACCCTTCAGCAAGACTAAGACGAGGAACCCGTTCTACGTCGGGCATACGGGACGAGTGTCAAGGGATTGACCGGCACAGACAAAACGAACAAACCTCTCATGACCGGTCTCCTCAACCAAGTTTCCCACCCGTACGTTGGGTCGTTCCCAGTTATCTCAGAAAGAGGCTTTAAAAAGTTGAGTCCAACGCTCTCCTCTCCAGGGTGGGAAAGGACGGAGTGACATCTTTCTTAGTGATTCCCGTACGAAGTCAGAGGACTTTCTCATTTCAGACTACGTATCTCCCCGTCGTTTTCTCTCTTTCTGTCTCTCTATTTCCCTTCCTTTCTCTCGGGTCACTCTTAACCTCAGGCAGGTAGGTCAACTTCACTTGGTTATATAAGGGTAAAAAAATGGATTGGATTAAGTTCAACGATGACTTTCTTAGGATAATAAAACTCCGGAATCAAAGGAGTAGACATTTTACCCCCAAAATTATAAAAGACACTTTATGACATTTTCACTTAACTCTATTACTTATCCTTTCAAGAAACATTTAAAATTTTACGACATGTTTATGTTCTATCATAATTAGTAACTATACAACATAATTCGATCCCTTTTCGACTTTCTTACTTCGATGGTGAGTAAATTTTTTATTCTCAACTCTCGAAACATTCTTGGTAGACCACAATACATCTTCATTTACTTTCGACGGTCTTGAGGGTCTAAAAGAAAACCATAGGGAAAAGTTTATGAGAAATTCAAGATTATTTATGGGTATTATTTATTTATGGGTAGTATTTATGGGTAGTATTTATGTCCCCATCCAGAAAGGAGTGACCGAGTCCAATTAGGTCACTCAAGGAGAAAAGATAGAGGACAGGATTAGATACCATTTGTGTGTGTGTGTGATTGTGTTTGGTTTGTTTTTACTTGTTTCGTAGCATAATTATAAAGTTGTAAAATAGGAAAAATGAATTTTCTCGAAATGTCTAAAATTTACCATAAAACCGTAGTAGTTTCTTTAAGTTGGAATTTCATCAATAAGACAAATCAATACTGTATCAACTCCGTCAAGAACCCTACCCTCAAATCAAACCCCGAATCTATCCTAGTTTTAGGTAGAAAATGGAATTATCTGAATATAGAAACTATATATTTGAGATTAGTCTCAGATGAACTCTAACATAGAATACGTGCAGTGTCCTCCGTAGTGAAGTGGACATGTCGTAATAAGTGACATATACTATGATAAATAGTTACTCTCTTTTGTCCACCGTGGAGACTTTAGACAAGAGAAAGGAACTAAACGACAAATCCGTCAAAAATAACATTGTTTACATGGAAAGAAATATAAACTGGTAATTTTGTCTTTCCCACCAAATTTCAGAGTTAGAGTCACCTTACAGTATACGTCTTTCCAGCTTCCATGGTATCTTCATACTAGTCATACACATTTCTTCGTACTGTATCGTTGACCTACAGTTTGTAGAGAGTATAAAATTTTTAGACTCTTTATGTAGGTGGTGGAAGTGACAAGAATGTTTAGATAAGAAAACGGAATGTCTTAACGGTTCCGTCCTTCCCGCTTAACCACGACAAACTGGTGGGATGAGGTGTAGAGTGGAACGACAATAAATAAAAACAGACCCGAACTAAAGTTGGAGTACTTACAGTCACAAAAGTATATTTAACTCTTGAACCTTATTCAAGAAAAGGACTTATTCGTATCAGAATTGGGAGTCTTTGACAGTCGACGTGACTTTTGTTAACTGTAGGAGTTCAGTTAATTAAAATCCTCTCGAATTATTTCTCTTATAGATATTCCTGTACTTGTCTCAAATCCCTTTGGTGTTCCCTCCTACATGGAAGAGTCCCGAGGAAATGGCAGGATCTGGACCTCCCCTACTCCCGATCCTCCTCTCCTGGGAGGACGGACCTTGACGCCGGAGATCCTTTCCCTACACCGGGTTAATATTACTAGGACGGTCGTCCCCACGACCCTTTGTTTACGGGACTTTATTAAGAGAAGAGAGGAGGATAGACGAACACGAGTGATAACTGATTTCAGTTGACCTTCTGTTACTTGTTCCTTCGACCGACAGCTCAGGCGTCAAATCAGAGAATCTCACATCTCGGTCCATGCTGCCTTACCTCTTACCCAAACCTCTCCGTTCATCTTCTATAAACGGTGTCAATTAGCAGTAACACTTCCAGACGGTACTTTCTTTATTGTGGGAGAAGAGGGGATTTAGATTCAACAGAATAGTTTTTAACAAAATTGGTCGAAAGTGAAAAAGTAATTAACATAAATTAATCAAAGGATCAGGTACAAGTTTACTTGGGTCTACGCTAACCATCGTAAACCTCTCTGAAGGTAACAAACACACCATTTTTGTACTAGTCCTCCTCCATTCCTCCACTACTTTGGTGGAAGCACGAACAGGACGAGTCTGTATCCTACCCTAGGAGTTGAGTTTCAAGTTCAAATCTCCTTCCCCACCACTTTTCATTCATCTGCGGAGTCTCGTTGAGACTTATCAGGTGTAAGAACCCGGAGAGTATTAGTTCCCTCACTGAAGACAGGGTCTCTTCATGCCGTAGGTGGAGACCACCCAACTCATCCGTCAAAAACAAAAACAGGTCGAACGAAAATTAGAGTCTACTTAATAAAAGTGAGGAAACTGGATCCCTGGTCCTAATGAACGGAACTAGATTAGGTCTAATTGGTAAGACTAGGTGACTCTTACTCATTTAGTTAACTTAGCCTATTTAGAGGTATTAACCTTTCCATAAACACCGTCGTATTTTACTACCCGTTTTTTCTTTTTTTGTTTGTTTGTTTAAACCTCATGATGGGATTTCGTATGTCAAGACACCTGGTCTTTGAGGGACTGAACCCTTTACGAACCTGGTTCCTAGGGTCTTGTCTCAACCCAGATATTGTCTTTGTCACTTTCCGTCACACCACATTACTTTCCCGTACCTAAAACTCTAGAGTCGGATCATGACTGACTGGTAGAACCTTTGGAAGACACGAAAGTGTAAGAGTTTAAAGGAACACACATTTTACTCTCATTAAATTGAACAATGTCTTAATTAACTTTGGTATAGACGTTTGATTTTCATCGCAAAAGGTATACGAGTGAAAAAAACCACACACGAATCAACGAAGTTAACGCAGGTTAAAAAAGGCTTGAAAACCTGACATTGGACGATCAGAGGAGTCATGTACCCTGAGAGGTCCGTTCTTATGACCTCACCCAAAGGTACGGGAGGAGGTCCCCTAGAAGGGTTGGATCCCTAGTTTGAGCACAGAGGACACAGAAGAGGTGACGTCCGTCCAAGAAATGGTGACTCGGTGACCCCTTCGGATGAAAAAAACCCCACCACCCTTACCATATGAGACAAAAATTTTTTATCACAAAGAATTGTCGAGACAACTTTGTATTAACTGTACGTTATATTACCTGTATACTTCTTACTATGGATAAATTTCAACTTCTTATAACTGACGTATGTAGGTACCTTCATATCGGTGGTAGTTTCGTCACTTTTTTAGGTACATTTTCAAAGAATTTTTTTTTTTTCAAAGAAGTACGAGTCATTGTTAGAGAGGAAAGGGAAGGGGTAGAAGTCCGTTGATTACTAGACGAAAGACAGTGAGATCTTCTCAAACGTAAAAGGTCTCAAAATACATTTACATCTATATATAATATAAATGAAAACGGACCGGAGAAAACGATTGTATTAATGTACCTCTACGTAGGTACGACATACATAGTTATAAAATAAGGAAAATAATGACTCATTATAAGATCTCATAACCATACGGTGTTAAATAGACGAGTGGATAGTTTCCTCAAATGAGTTCATATAAAATTAAGATAAAAGGAAGAAGAAGGGAGTTATTATAATATTCTTTTTTAAAATATAGGGTACAATTCTGACGACTGTAAGGATGATTGTATTAGATCCGCATTGTACTAAATATCCTTACCTCACATTTTCGTTCATAGTGTCATTAACAGATAATTGGGGTCGGAATCCGAATCAAGACTCGACTTCCGATCAAGGAAGACGAAAGATCTGAAAGAAAACAAGAAATAATATTTAATCGTTGGGTTTACGGGTAGTTGACTACTTACTTATTTTAATACCATATAGATATGTTACCTTATAATAAACGGTATTTTTCCTTCATGACTAAATATGATGTTATACCTACTTGGAACTTTACTAATACGATTCACTTTCTTTGGTCCGTGTTGTCCGATACATTAGATACCAAGGTAAATAACTTTACAGGTCTTGTCCTTTTAGGATATCTATGTCTTTCATCTAAGTACCAACATCCTGGACCCCACCCCCTCCCCTTTTACCCCTAACTGACAAATTTTTGATACCTGAAACAAAAAACCCACTTCTTTTACAAGACCTTAAACTACCATCACAACCTACATGTTAAATTTTTAAAAGAGTTTAGTGCCTTAAAACATATGAAATTTTCCCATTTAAAAATACACGTAACATAAAGTTTTTTCGACTAAAAAATTTTTTCGTTAGACACGTTGAAACGACTTCCTTTACATAAGTCCGTGTCGTTAATTAAATTAAAGGGTAAAAAGTGAACGATTTCTCTTTTGAATCTCGACGAATGGAGTAACTAGCACGACGTGGACATAAAGGTCCAGTACTCGTACTTCACCTTGAAAGATCGTACTCCTTCATTTTTACAGCGTAGACATTTATTCAGTACAAACCCCTCCATCAAGTCATAGTATGACAAAACCAAATGAACTCTACCACTTCCCGGACCTCGGTGAAACTGAAAAAACAGAAAAGGAAAGGAAAATTTTTATTGTACGAAAGTCTAACAGATTGGTGAGAAAGGAGATCGGAATCAATTGGTCTATGTCCTATAGGACAGCCATTTTGTAGAATCGATTTAGTCTAATAAATGGTTTGAGGATTGTCGTTATCTGTCTTGTCTCACTGTTTCATCTGCAGGTTTATAAGTTTTATTAGGAACCCTTTCCTTTCTTCGGTCATCGTATCTTAATCGTCACTAAGTTAATCTCCTTGTCGAAACGAAAGGTCGTCGACACCTCCTACCCTCATTCCTGTCTGAAGGAGGGAAAGATTAACAGAAGGAAGTGGACCATTTTGTGGTGGAATATATCTTCCGAAAATCAACGAGGTGACGACACTTAGTCCTGGTTGTAACATTATAGACCTTTATCTCGAAGTAGACCAGACAAGGGTTATTTAGTCACAAAGGACCCAGGAGTTCTAAACATCAGCTCTTTACCGTACAAAAGGGGGACGAAAACTTTTAGAATGATCGGCTTTGAACTCAAAACCACAGTACATTAAATTTAATCTTTCATTTAGTTTCCTAATGGGTCCCACTTTCATTTTGGGTACATTGAGAACGGGTCTTTACAAGGGAAACGAAAAACGACACTAAATTGTTTCAAAAGGGTTCCACTAAACTTTTTAAAATACAGTCACACACACAAATAGAACCTAAAAGACTATGTCAGAGTGGTCAAAGACCACGTGACGTTTTTAACACATTCTCTTTAAAGGTGAAATGGGACTGAGACCTTCTTATACTGAGGGTCCCGACAAGGAAAACTCATAATGAGATTTTATATAGACAAGTAAATATATAATTTGTAGACGCTACGTTTCGTAAGGACATTCTACTAATTCACTGAAGAGATCATTATCCTACCCGAAACATCCGTACCCGTTCGTATCGAGATCTAAGACAAACGTGTACACACATACTCACTTTGTGTGGTTTGTAGGACTTTTATATACCTACATATGTGTACATGTGGAATTTCTGATAACCACTTTGTACGTATGCAAAGGACTGAAAAGAGGGATAGAAATTTCTGAGGACAAACGAGGAAGGTCGGGGAGGAAAGAGGAAGAAGGACCTTTCGGTATTAGACCTAATAAAAAGAAAATGGACAGTAAGGGGACGAAAAAGAATTTAACAAATCACAGTGGAGAAAAACTTTACCTTAGTATGAAAAAGAGACTGAATCTAAAAATGGGTTGTAATGTAAAACTCTAATTGATCCATTTATATAGTCTCTTCCGTTACCGTTGGGTGAGGTCATGAGAACGGACCGTTTAGGGTACCTACCTCCTCGGACCACCCGACGTCAGCTACCCCAGCGATCCTCAACCTGTCCTGACTCGCTGAAGTGAAAGTGAAAAGTGAAAGTACGTAACCTCTTCCTTTACCGTTGGGTGAGGTCACAAGAACAGACCTCTTAGGGTCCCTGTCCCCTCGGACCACCCGACGGCAGAGACCCCAGCGTGTCTCAGCCTGTACTGACTTCGCTGAATCGTCGTCGTCGTCGTCGTCCATCCATATACGTCGACTTCAAGTGAGTAAAAGGGATGATAGATCACAATTAATCATGCAGTCATAAAGAAGGACACATACTTTATAGGGTATGAAAAAGACAATTTGGGTAAACCCTGTAAACCCAACGAAGGTCAAAAAATCAAATCAAGTCAGCACAGGCTGAGAAACGCTGGGGTACTTAGCGTCGTGCGGTCCGGAGGGACAGGTAGTGGTTGAGGGCCTCAAGTGAGTCTGAGTGCAGGTAGCTCAGTCACTACGGTAGGTCGGTAGAGTAGGAGACAGGTCGAAAAACGAGAGTACTTTTACGACGTGTCATGTGAGACATGTACCCAGAATCAGGAGTAGGTCAAAAAGATCCTACATATGAAACCTTAAGTCAACGATCCAGTATGTTATACGTTACGAGTTTAAATAATCCATTACGGTTCAGTAAACTTTCACTAATGTGGCTAAGTGAGAAGTAATCGTCACATTTTTACACTGAAAACGAGGTGAACAGTTGTGAATTACAAGAGACTTAAAAACAAAAATAATCAGAATAACGTTTAAGACTTTAAACAAAACCAATTGTTTATAAACCAACCCAAAAATACAACGTAGTAGAATAACTTTCTCTGTTCTTTTATTTACACAAACAAGTGATGTAAACTATTTTAATTTACCTGGTAGTGATCTAAGACGGTTATCTATATAAAGGTTCACTATCGGTCGGACTCTCAGAACAAGGAAAGGACAAAAAAGAAATAATCTATAAAAACTATACGTTTTTAAAGTTGTTCATTTTGTCACGTTTCTACATACTCCTTCGATTAAAGAGGAAAGGAGAAAATGGGAGGGGGGTCGTCCGATGGTCACAATTACTATCCCATATAGTAAGGTGTAAAAAAAGTATAAGCATTTGTACATTATCTGAATACAATCTAACACTGAATCTAACGGTAAAATAATCTAGTTTTTCTCAACTTATAGTCGTTAAAGTATGCCAAGTTAGTGTGTACGTGTGCATAGGCTAGAAACTCCTAGAAAGTTTACATTCGCAATGGTACGCCGACACAAAAGTACCATTTACAGTGTCTGCAAGTAGGTCGAGTATCCGCACCGAGAGTGAGTGAGTGTAATCACTAACGTGGTACAAGTGAGGAGGCAGGGACACCTCTTTTTAATTGCAGAGGGAACCCACCGAACACCAAGAAGTGGGACCAACTTAGGGTTCTGTCCCCTCGTTGTCCCCCGTCTCAGTTTCCTGTGTACATAGAGGTCAAATTTTCATATAACGGTCTAAGGAAAGGGGTTTTCAACATTGTCAAGTCCAAAGGTAATCGTTCACAGTCTTACGAACAAAAGACATAAATCAGTAGTGACTCATAATAATGAGAAGACCCACTTTTGACCATAGGATAAAAGTAAATATAAGGGTACTTAAAACCACTCAACTCGGACAAAAGTGCAAAATAAAAAGAAAACGTAAGAAGACACTTAACAATAAAGTATAGGAAACGAGTACGGAGAAATTCTACTAAACTGAGGAGTCAAACAACCCTCGAGAATCAAATAATTACTATCATTACAAAACAAACAAGATATACTGTGTCAACAAATAAAGGGTCATATAATAAACAGAAACTAAAACAAATGTAATATAAAACGAAAGGTTTTAAAATTATAAATCAGTGTATATAGACAGAAAAAGAAATACCAAAGATAGAAGTCTTCCGAAGAAGATAGATTCGGTCATAGGAAGATTAAGAAGAAGATTACGAACATAAATAAATAAATATATACATAATTTAGGTAGACTTTATATAAAACATGTACCATACTATATACTCATATTGAAATACTAGAAAGTTTACATATCGGTCAGACTATTATGGTACATAAAATAAATATTTCAGTTTACGTTGAAATCGGGATATAACAAAGTGTATATGTAGACAGTTAAAGACATGGAACATAATATAAAGGACCCAGACAAAGATAAGGACATAGTTATACTATGATAGAACTAATACTATCAATATAAAATCCGAAATTATATATCTTTTCGTTGACTCAGGATAAAATGAGAAGAAAATTTTATAAAGAACCATAATAAACCGTAAAAAAAGGGTATATTCCCAATTTGACTAAAACAAAGTTATATTTTACAGTAACCTCTAAGACGAATTCTATCTTAATTTTAATATATAATTAAACCTTTCCTAATTGAAAAAATATAAGTCAAAAAAGGTAGGTCCTTAGTACAGAGAGACAAGTTCAGAATAAAATATAGAAGATTTTTATGACAGTTTACCAAAAGTTTATTTATGACTTGAAAGAAGATTTTACACAAGGAGTCATACATTCTCAAAAATAAAGAAAACCTTAACCTTTAAACCAATTTACCAATCTATTTTCTATATTTATATTTATTGAAAAGATGAGAATTCCGATTTTGAATAAGAGTCCGATTTCATGTCTCCTCAGAGGTCCCTACCTACACCATTCGACTGAATGTCTGACAATTTCTTCTCGAAACACGGCGAACTGGAGTAAGGGCGAAACGACGGTGCCCCGTCTGTCTCCGACACGAGACTTGAAACACACTAATCCGTGCAAGCAAAGAAGAGAGTCACGATCTAACCGGTACTGAATAAATTTCCACCCAGAATCTCCTTTGATTACTGACATCAATGTAAAGACAAAAGAAACTTCGTATGAAAATAGACAAACATATCTCCAAGTAAACTTTTATTTTGGAGTGAATATACTTCATCTACTCCTTTTAATGAATAGCCTATTATTGAATAGTAGTCAAATTTTTTGTAGATGTCATGAGGACATAAATGAAAATTTCCGATCTCAAATGTTCATTTTCATAAAAATGAAGAACCTTTTGTCATCGGATTCACCGTCACGTCTGTCCGAAGAAGTATAATTTGGGTAATTTTACGGTTACTTTTACAGTGTGTTTTTTAAAAAGTTATCATGTTGGAGACATAAGTCTTTTGTTTAGTTTCTTCTCAAAAGTTTTATTGATTAAATTTTTTTATTGAGTAAATATTGAAATGTTAGTGTTCCTTGTTTTAATGTTTGTTTGTTATTTGAAATTTTAACAGACTAAGTCTTGTTGTTTCAGAGTCTCAAGTTTTTACTAAGTTGATACGGGATTTACTATTCTTTCTTCTATATTTCGACACTGGGTTTCCGGTACATCATTTTAACGTTATGATGTTTATTCCTGTACAGATTCTCATCATTTCTTATGTAACTATTGACGATTTATAGTTATCAATTAATCCCTCCATACGAATAATTGATGATTTACTTAAGGTTTTAATCCAACGAATTTATTTACACGTATCTGTCACTACTTAGTTTTATTGAGTAAAGATCTTTTAACTCGTATCATAAAGTTGAATTTTTATTATTCATTTATGAACTGGGTTATTTTCTTTATGTAAAACTTCTTAGTTATTAAATTCCATTTTCATAAAAGTCTTAACTAAACCGGATATTCACTTTTACTTATGGGACTCTTTCTATAGTTCTGTAAATGATAAGTATAGAAGTTAGAAGTCACTTTTTATTTAAAATTTTGTAAACCTTTCTTTCAGGTCTATTGAAAGTTTATTACTAAAGTCTACATCGGTGTTAATTCTGGTACTTGAGGGGTTCCTTTACTTTGTTGTAGACGTCAAGAAAAATACCTTTTCTTACTAGGTCCGTTCTATAGTAAGTAAACCCTTTCGATTTCTTTCTAAAAGTGTATAGGGTGGTTGGGATTTAACAGTGACTGGAATGTGAAACTAGGTCTTGTTCTTGAAGTACAACATCGCCGGAATAGTTGATTTCTACCCTCTGACTTTTGTGGTTGACTTCTCTCTAGTTACGAAGACTGGTGTAGTAGGGTAAAGTCTTATTCTAACACTAGATTTCGAATTTTCCTTCTCTTCTTCCCTCGATCATAAATCCGTCGTTGATGATACATAGTTCAAGAACTGTAAAAAAGTAAATGAGAAGTTTTTGGGACTACCATACTAGAGGGACAAAGTCTACTCTTGTGTCAGAGTCTCTCCAATTCCTTGAACGAAACTATTCACTTTTACTTTCAACGAGTCAACACAGGCTGAGAAACGCTGGGGTACCTGACATGGGGTGGTCCGAGGAGACAGGTACCTTAAGAGGTCCAGTCTCATGACCTCACCCATCGGTAAGGGAAGAGGTCCCTTAGAATGGATGAGTCCCTAACTTGGGTCCAGAGGATGTAACACCCACCTAAGAAATGACAGACTCGGTGGTCCCTTCGGGTTCTTATGACCTCACCCATCGGATAGGGAAGAGGTCCCCTAGAAGGGTTGGGTCTTTAACTTGGCCCTAGAGGACATGACGTCCGTCTAAGAAATGGTCGACTCGATGATCCCTTCGGGACGAAACTATTCATCATCTTGAACTTAAGTACAGAAAGACTGGGGTGTCTTTTTCGTCTTCAAAGTCTCATTGTCAATTTTTGATTCTTATGCTGTTCTGTCCATTCCAGACTTTGGACATTGAGTTAAAAAAAAAAAATGAATACGTTATTTTCAGATTCCTATACTACAAATAATATACCGATATACATCTTTTGTTGTCTTTTTACTTAAACTACTAACAGTACTAACACACACTCAACCACATGTCTACACCAAATTCACTTTTAGCAAAATGAGTTACGAAAGGTTGTTTGTATAAAGTTTTCTTTCCTCTTTCTTCATATATGTGTCACGAATTATGGTTACCGTACATAATTCGTATTTATTTATCGTTTTTGTTCTACTTTATTTCTATCAACAGGTTTGTATTGTTAGTATTGTCTATATTTTAATTAGACGTGTTTTGTCTACATGAATTTTCAATTAATTTTATATTCCGTCTTGATACTATATAATTTAATATTCCTTTACCTCTTATTATTATAGACTCTTATAGTGTTGTCTTACCTATTTCTCCTTTTGGAAATCTTCGTATTCCTTGTCGTAACACACACACACACAACAAAAAAAAAAAAACGTAAGCACCAGTCAACACAGACTGAGAGACGTTGGGGTACCTGACATCAGGCGGTCTGAGGACACGGGTACCTTAAAAGGTCCGTTCTTATGACCTCACCCAACGGTAAAGGATGAGATCCCCTATAAGGGCTAGGTCTCGAGTTTGGACGTAGAGACCGTGGAAAACACAATCGGCCAAATGGTGGTGTCGTGAAATGGTGATCACGGTGGACTCGTTTATTACAATTTTACATGTTCACCACTGAGACCTCACTCCAGAGAAGAACCACTCCGTCGCAAGGTCCTTACTTCCAATTGTAGTAGCCCACATTTGGTTCTCGGGAGCCCGGTCCCTTTTCGAAACCGGAAAACTTTAAATTCTCATTTACAACATATGGAGACCCAAATGACTCATCTCAACCTCTCAGTCCGAAATAGACCTCACCTATATCAAGTCAGTGTGATAAGTAAGTAAATATCAATTCTTTACATATGTAAAGGAACCGAATTAGTAGAAAGACTTCTTTCTCTGAAGGATTCCACTATGTCGACATTTTCACTACCGAGGACATCGATTATTCTTACTTCTGTCTACACCCTCCGTCCCAATACAGTGAGTGTCGAGGTCCCCCCGAACACCCTTACTTCAAGACTACATTTTTCCTATTACAATCTTAATTCTCTACAGACAACTCGTTCCAAATGTCTACCTTAGTTCGAACGTCAACTTAGTCTTGAGAGTACCAGTGAAGTTCTTCCTCTCTACCTAACTCTTCAAATTGACTACTTTTTCAACGACCGACCCATTTACTCGCTAGTTGAAACGAAAGGTCCCTGTATTCGGACAAACATTGTATCAGACATAAAGGGACTCCTCTAATAATGGTCTAACGAACCCAGGGAAGAATAGACCAAAACCTCCTCCGTCCCTTGAGGAAACCACTTTCCGATCTACCTTGAGTCACCCCAGTCCATCCGTCTCGTACCGAAACCGGGACGGTACAAACTCCGGTCTTAGACTATCGAATATTGTTGACGTACGGGACGTTACACAACTTCCTTATTACAAAATTTCCTTCTGGCACCCTTTATAGACGTATTATTACTGCAAGAAAGGATCAGGACGGAACTTTACTTCAACAACCCTCCGTCCAGACATACTTTCCCTCTCTCTGGGAGAGTGACACCTAAATTGTGAGACTCACAAGAGATATCCCAAGAACGAGAGTCCCATAACGAAGGTAAATAAAATAAAAGGTAGATACCGGGACCAAAGAGTTCACTTAACAGAGACTTGACACCATTGGATACAATCTCTGGTGTCTAAGATCAAATGTCTAGAGTATAAGACTTTTAAAACCTCACCATAATAAGGTTGGAAACTCCGATTATAATGACGAACGTTTACTAACACTTCATAAATTTAATATGTCCTTTCCCGTCTCTTAAAGAAAGAAAGATTCACCAAGAAAACTTTCTGAACGTACTTATTAAAATTCCTGTCTTTATCGGGGACGTAAATCCAAAACGACCCAGACTGCATCTACACACAACCCCATTCATATCCGTGCTTATGGTGTCTAGACCGGTCCTTCTTTCTAACAGGAGTCTGAAGAAAGGAACGAAGGAGTAGGGATAAATTATTTTTCACTTTTTTGTGTTCTTTCATTGTACTTTGTTTCGACTTTTCTATTGAGTAAACTTTTTCTTCCCTGAAGGCACCGTCACGTCATCGATCCTAAGGTACAAAGGTGACGTCCGTTGTGGTCAAGATAAGGACCAACCTATTGATTCTAGGGTGTGTGCCGCCTCTTCCTCTCCCTCCCTCCCCTCTTCATTTCTTCTTTTTCTTTTTCACACTTTTATTATCGAGGTTGTTTTCGGGTTACCCGGTTTGTTTTATCGGTGTTTTCTGGTCCCTTCCAAGAAACAGACTTAAATTTTATGGTCATTTTTGTTGTCGTTGTTGTGCAATCCTTCACGTAACTTATGTTTACAACTAAAGTAACGTCTCAGGAAGGCAAGACATTCAAACGTCGGAGACAGTGGTGTCCCTTCGTGAATGGTCTGTTCACAACGATACCGGTTCAGTGACAGGGAACGAAAGAAGAAAAAATAAATTTAACTCTGTATTTATTGTATATTGTGTGACCAAATCTTACATACTGTATGTTACATTGCTAAGTTACATACTTATATAACGTTTTGTCAGTGATTCTATTCAGATCAAATGTACGTAGTGGTATGTCAATGTTTAAATAAAAAGAACCCTACTCTTGAAAAATTCTAGAAAAAATCTTTGACATGACAATTACGACCAGCGTGACGACATGTAATGTAAGGTCCTGAATAAATAGAACAATGACTTTCAAACATGGAAAACTGGTAGAAGTGGGAAAAGTGTTTGGGGAAGGAGTGGAGATCGTTAGTGGTCAGACAAGGTAGATACATGACCCCCTTAAACGAAACAAAATGCTAAGATGAATATTCACTTTCGTATGACTCGAAAGGAAGAGACAGATTGAACAAAATGAATGGGATTACGGGAGGCTCAGGTAAGTATAACCGTGCTTATCGTTCTGAAGTGACAAAAAATATCATTATAAGATAACATACACACACATAGTGCAAAAGAAATGGAGAAGTAACTACCTGTAAATCCGACAAAGGAACTTTCAGAAACGAAAACATTTATTATGACGACACTTGTACCCCTACGTCTATAGAAAAGTTCAACTACAAAAACAAAGGAAACTTATTTATGGGGCTCTTCCTTGACGACCTAGTATACCATTAAAATGAAAATTAAAAAATTTTTTTCTAAATAATACATAAATACCGGCACGACCCACAAGCGACGACGTGTACCCGGAAGAGGTCAACACCACTCACCCCCGATCAGAGGTCAACACCACGTACCTGAAGGACACAACACTCGTACGCGAGATTCCGTACCCGCAGTCACCGACATCGTCCGCCCGAGTCATCAACCCCACGTGTAGAATACCAACCTTATAAGGGACCGGTCCCTAGTTTGGGTGTAAGGAACACAACGTCCACCTAAAAAGTGGTGCCATAGTGGTCCCTTCGCGGAGAAAAATGAAAAAACTCCTCGAAGAAGGATGAAGAAACTATCGGGTGATGTTGTGTATCTGTACCAGTCGAGACGGAAGATCCAGGATCGACACTGTGGTACTCCTAAACCACCTTTACTTTATCTTTCCCACTAGGTCTGACGATAAATCCTATTGGGAAGTTTAAGACACATAAATGGGAAGTCGGCGACTCTCTTTACCACCCTTTTTTCCCCCTCCTTCCCATCACACACATATTTAGAGGTAGAGACTGTCACGGAACAGTCGAAAGACCTTTGGACAAAGATGAGATCTTAAGTAGAAGTTCCTGATCTGACAAAGACTCTGAAAGGGGACAGAGACGACGTACGAAGACCAGAACTTTTAATTGACTGTTTTTTCGCAAACGAAGTTCCGAGAAACTCCCCATTTGTTACAGAAAGGGAGAGGGTCGTGTAACGACGGGTAGTCGAAAACGAACCGGAACGGAGCCGATTCCAAACCGGTAAAAGACCAACTCGAGTGTCGGAGACTTGTCGGAGAAAGGACCCTGAACCCGGTAGGGGTCGAGTCCGGATTCTACCTTCCTTGATTTCGTTCCTACCATGGTTGTCATTCCGTCTTAATAATACTAAATACTGTTTTAATTTCCATCTCTTTCCCTTTATTTGTAGAACCCAAAAAACTCCAAAAAACAAAACTTTAACACCATTTTATGTGTATTGTATTTTAAATGGTAGAATTGGTAAAAATTTACATGTCAAGTCACTAGAATTCGTGTAAAAGTAACACGTTGGTAGTAGGTGAAGGTCTTGAGAAAAGTAGAACGTTTTGACTTTGACATGGGGAATTTGTCATTAAAAGGTAAGGAAAGACGGGGATCGGGGACCGTTGTCGTTAAGATGAAAGACAGACATTTTTTGAACTGATGAGATCCGTGGAGTATATTCTCATACCTTTCACCTTTTGTAATCACCGAGTGAGTCAGCAAAGACTGAGAAACGTTGCGATATCAGACAGGTACCTTAAGAGATCCGTTCTTATGACCTTACCTAACAGAAGGGGAAGAGGTCCCCTAGAAGGATTGGGTCTCTAGGTTGGACCCACAGGACGTAACGTCCGTCTAAGAAATGATAGACTCGATGGTCCCTTCAGGTATAACCTCATATATAGTTATTGGAGTCTGTACGTCTACTGTGGTGGGAATTCCGTCTTTCACTTCTCCTTGATTTTTCGGGGAACTACTTTCACTTTCGCCTCTCACTTTTTCAACCGAGTTGTAAGTCTTTTACTTCTAGTACCGTAGGCCAGGGTAGTGAAGTACCCTTTATCTACCCTTTTGTCCCCTTTGTCACAGTCTGAAATAAAACCCCCCGAGGTTTTAGTGACGTCTACCACTGACGTCGGTACTTTAATTTTCTGCGAATGAGGAATCTTCTTTTCAATACTGGTTGGATCTATCGTATAAGTTTTCGTCTCTGTAATGAAACGGCTGATTCCAGGCAGATCAGTTCCGATACCAAAAAGGACACCAGTACATACCTACACTCTCAACCTGACACTTCTTCCGACTCGCGGCTTCTTAACTACGAAAACTTCACACCACAACCTCTTCTGAGAACTCTCAGGGAACCTGACGTTCCTCTAGGTTGGACAGGTAAGACTTCCTCTAGTCGGGACCCTAAAGAAACCTTCCTTACTACGATTGCGACTTTGAGGTCGTGAAACCGGTGGAGTACTCTTCTCAACTGAGTAACCTTTTCTGAGACTACGACCCTCCCTAACCTCCGTCCTCCTCTTCCCCTGCTGTCTCCTACTCTACCGACCTACCGTAGTGACTGAGTTACCTGCACTCAGACTCACTTGAGACCCTCAACTACTACCTGTCCCTCCGGACCGCACGACGCTAAGTACCCCAGCGTTTCTCAGCCTGTACTCACTCGTTGACTTGACTTGACTTGGCTATGTCATATAAACAAGTGTCATTAAAAAAACACTGACCGAGTAAAATGAATCATATTACAGAAGTTTCAAATAAGTAGAATATCGTATAGTCTTAAAGAAAGATGCAGACTTATTATAAGGTAACACACATACACACATAGTTTCAAATAAATAGGTAAGTAGATGACTATCTGTGAACAAACGAAGGTCGAGACCCGGTAACATTTATTACAAACTCATATGTTTATAGAGAAGTTCTGGGATAAAACCCCGATATGAATCTTCACCTTAACAACCTAGTATACTATACATATAACAATTAAAAAACACTTTGTCGGTATGACAAAAGGTATTGACATAGTAAAATATAAGAGTCGTTTTCATGTGTTCGTTTTCGTATAATCAAGTCACTCGTAGAAAAGTTCATGAACGACTGGTGAAGACATAGAAACCTCTTTTCATATAATTCAGTAAACGGGTAAAGAATTAACCCAACAAACAAATAATAATAACTAAACATCCTCAAAAATTATATAAGACCTATAATTGAGGAATACACTAAACGTTTATAAAAGAAGGTGAAATACTCAAAAGAAAAAGGAGACAATTAACACCCGAACCGACGTGTCTTCAAAATTTAAAACTGTATTAGGTTAAATAAATAAAAATAAAAACAACTGTCACCTTTTATAAAAAGAGTCTGGATATCCTTCAAAGTTTTCATACAAGAACTTGTGTATCTGTGAAAGTTACTCCTTTTTCAATCTTTTATATACAGTATCAAATACTTGTATTATGTTGAGTGGGTTTTCATGAACATCATTTTTAAGACATATATTTTATTAATCTAGTATCCGTTCTTCATGTTTCCCTTTTTAAATAGTGAAAGTCCTAACAAACTAAGAAATAAAGAAGACCCTTTATTTCCTTTGACAATTAGTATATCCTTTCTCCTCCCCGATGGTACAAACTCTTACCCTTCTTCCCTTTTTCCGTCACCACAAAACTTAGTAGACGTTTAACTGTCCACTAAACGTATACAACAAAATGATTAAAGAATATGGTCCGAACACTCCCTCTGTAACGACAACGGTAAGGTGTCCGGTTCCGAACTATAGAACGTGTTTCGCTGTCTAAATGACTCGTCATCTCGACCCTACCCTTGGGTTCTGGAGAAAAAAGGGATTGGGGAGTGGTCCACTTGATTGTCAATTCATTGTCAATCAATGAAATTCTGTCCTGTGAAATACCTTATATCGTTTTAATAAAATTTTGATTAACCACTCTTAATTAAAAGTTTGATAGTTTTCTATCGTTCCTACTAAATTTTACAGAGTGTCAAGTCTTACCATACTAGGTCTTAATTTTTACCTTTGTATCTAATAACACTGTCTCTTCTGGAGTTCTTATTCCGAAGTATATACATCCTAAATTATAGCTTATGAGAACTCATATTTGTTAATAACCCCCTTTTCGTTGAGTAGTAAAATAGTTCCGACGCTCAAGATATTTAGGTGTACATCTTTTTCATCATCTGACCCCAGACTGTGAACGGTCATCTTTAAAGCAAACTGGTCTCTGCCCACACATAGACACACACACAGACACACACACTCACACACACATAAACTTCCGAAGATACACCTTGTAACTCTGATGTCAAACGGTCCCTGAGAGGTAAAGGAATCGTAGGAGTAGAATAGTTTTGACGTAGAAACAGGGACGGACCGGGGAAACGGTAAACCCGAACACCAAAGACTACACATGAGTAAGAACTACTCACTCAGAACATTTTTACTCGTTTTTTAGTGTCAGTGGATTCTAGAACAATTTTGTGTCTACCGACCCGGGGTGGGGTCTCAAAGACGAAGTCATCTAGACCCTGCTCCGGGTTCTTAAACGTAAAGATTGTTTAAGGGTCTACTTCATTTCAGGGAACTGGACTCTCATGTATTTAACTCGTTGAAAAGATGAAAATTTTCTTTGAAGATATAACGTCTCGTCAAACCTAAGACGACTTAGATTACTAAAAAAATTTTTACCCGGATGTAAAAGATACCGAGAAAATTTTAACGTAAAAGGACCTTTACATAAAAATAATTTACAATATCTTCATAACCAGGTGTCCCTAATTTTTAGTTTTTGTTTGTTCACTTGGTTTTTGTACAGGTCTTGGTGTCTCTCAAACTCTTCGTGACAGTGGTCTTAATACTGGTCGACCGTAAAGGGAACCACCCTAGTGTACAAGACCCCAGTCGGTGTCGAACGTCCGGATCTTTGAACTAGATCAACTTCTTGGTCTCAACTAACTTCAGGGTTGTGTCTGTGTGCGACAGTCCAAGGTGTTTCTTGACCTTAGATTTTGATGTACGGTTACTATTAAATGATTAGATGTTACTTTTTACTTGGATGTCTGACCGACCCAATGAGTACAACCGGACTGGTCACTCAGTCAAGGGACGGACTCTTTGGTAGAATATTGGGTCTCCAATGAGTCACTCGTACTTTTACTCTTTTTCCCTCGAGTCATGTACCAAACTTGCAACTACCGTAGTCCGACTAGTGGATCACTTCTGTATCCGCACATGGACGATTCACCTGGCGTAGGGGAACCAGTAGCGAAACTACCTACCTACAAATGAATACTTCGGACGTGACGACCGAGCGGGTAAAGGGGAAGGATTGACTGTCCATTACTATAATCAAGTCAGTTCAGTGACGGTAGTCAGATCAGTCTAGACAGACTTTCATGCATTACGACAGAGAAACAACTACAGAAACGTTTAGAGGCGACGTGGGTAGTTCGATACTAACAGTTTCAGTTAAGACTTTTTTAATTTTTGTACTTAGAGTAGGTTTACGTATAACTCGTGTACAGTTTCTCAATTAACCGAGTAATTTCCTTTCTCACTTACTTTTTTAACTATATTCTTCATACATATCAGATACTCTCTTTCTTACGACTTTATTATAAAAGTTCAATATATATTTTGACCAATTATAGGATATCCCGTTATTTCTGTATTCGAAACCCCAACAAAAAATTCAGTTGAACACACATAGAGATGGTCTTTTTTTACGGTAAACATTAAATGGCTAAAAGATGTTTATAGACAGATCGAAGTCTCAGTCCGGGATTAGTTATCATTCATCCTTTTTTTTTCGACAGGAAGAATGTCACTAGTTTACTCGAAAAATCTGTTACGAGAACACACTGTAACTTCCCATGTGTCATTAGTAAGAAGGAATAAAGACTCAAAACCTTCTGAAAAAAAATTGTCTGAAGTATCAAAATGAGAGTCTCTCGATAGGGTAAAGGAACAGAGGTTCAAGAGACTTTCTTCTCGCTAGTAGACCCCTTCTCGTCTCTCTTTGACGAGCCAGTGACTCGAAAGTGACACGAGTCAAGAAGGGTCGGTTACCCTGAGCTGGAATTTCTTAAACCCAGATAACCAACAGATTAACGTCTTTTCTCCTTGAGGCATAAGTGTCACACGGAGGACCGTAAATTCACAAGAGTAGTCGACTGAAACCCGAACCAAGTAAACCCAGTCTATAAGTCGGTCACGTACGTCTCAAGTTTATACCTCGTTAAATTCCTACTAAGGTCACACAAGGATATAGGACGGTTCAACTGGCAGACTTCATAAACCCTTACAAATCCTAGACAATAGATTCGTCCACAGTGTAGACGTCCTTAATACAAAGACTCATTAGTAAAGTCCATTTTATACAGAGTGTCCCTTGGATTCCGATTAGTAGTCGACTATGTCGTCTCGACGTAGCTCACAAGTTTATGACGTCACAAAAGCATAGTCGACCACTTCTCTTTAATAGGAACCAACTCCAATATTCTTGGATTGTTACAACGGGTAGTCACCGACACCTCCACCATTACCTGGACCCTCCTCACGGTTGATCTCCGACCACCAGACCCCCCGTCATCCTTTCCGTCCAGGAGAGAGACCGGGTCCCGAGGGACCTCAACGTCACCATCGTCTCGTCTGTCTCCGGTAGGTCATTGGTGACCGTAGGTCGAGAGATGGACGTCACTTCCCGGACATCCTACGGGTCGACGTTGTTTCTGTGGTCAAAAACACTGACGGTCATAGTACCACTGTAGTGACTATACCTAGATATCAAACTTGTCCCCGTAGTGGATCGATTCACTGTCGATATAGTTGAATTCTAGTGGTGTTGTTAAACATTTTTTTTTAGTTGTTAACTAAACCTTTAAAGATCTTATAAAACCTTTTAGTAAAAGACATATTGTATAGTAAATACGTATAAAATTCTACATCAATTAAGTTGTTGATTTTCCCTACAATTTATATAAAACCAATTTACAAAAACCGAATAATATATAATTATAAAATAGAACGGTCAACAATTTATAAAACTAATACTAAGTAAAGACCGATAAATTTCAATTTTAATAAGTTGAATTGGTAGTTTTAATTCCTTTTTTTAGTTAACCCTTCGATAACCGTAATATTATCCTTTTCTAAATAACAAACTTAAATCTATTCACAAATAAGTTTCAAATTCTCTACTGTGTCGGAGGTTATCAGTCTGCCGACTTAAAATGATCCGTCAAACATTTTTTCATTTCCGGCCTCCTCCCCTCCAAGGGGTTCCCGTCTTTGACATAGACTCATTTGGCCCAGAGAACCAACGGACCATCCCTGAACTATTTACAACTAACTGATTCACTTACTGACTTAGTCACATAATTTTTCGAGAAATAGAAGTGGTCATTAATGTATTTATGATTGATTTTGTTAGTACTCTATGTTGAAGTGTCGTTAATTAAATCGTTTAAATTTCTTTATTTTTTGGTTTCGACTTCTTGACAACCCCTTTGTCCTTTCGAGAAGTAGTGAAAGACTTCCCTGAATCAATTAAATATTTCTCTTCAACGAGTCGGCACAGGTCGAGAAAAACTGGGGTACCCGACATCGGGTGGTCCGAAGAGGTAGGTACCCTAAGAGGTCCGTTCTTATGACCTCACCCAACGGTAAAGGAAGAGGTCCCCTAGAAGGGTTGGGTCCCTGACTTGGGTCCAGAGGGTGTAACATCCGTCTGCGAGATGGTAGACTCGGTGGTTCCTTCAGGAGTCAATTAAATATCAATGATCATTAGTTCCTATGAATGAAAGAAGTGGGTAAAGGACTCCTTAAATAGGAGACCCTTTTTTACAAATTTTTTTTACTTTTGAAAAGAAATTTTTACAAATAACATCTCGATAAATTTTATCGTTTTTCACTTTCACTTTCAGTAAGTGAACACAGACTGAGAAACGTTGGGTAGGTACCTTAAGAGATCCGGTCTTATGACCTCACCCATCGGAAAGGAGAGAGGACCCCTAGAAGGGTTGGGTCCCTGACCTTCGGTAGTTTTGTAAACTGTCGAGCCACCTTATAACATGTGAGTAAATTTTACTATGTGTACTCTTAAAGTACCTCTTCAAGTCTTCTTTAAAAATTGATTATGTTTATAAGACAAACGTGGGTACAAATTTTTGTTTTGTAGATAACTTACTTTTACACTCTCCGTCACCTTTCGTAGGTTCTACTTTTCGACCATCCTACAGAAATAATTATTCGAGGAAAGATTACCTACTTGTTCTTTAGAATGTCTTTATAAACGGAGGTCTAACGATTATCTCTTTAATGGTGTCTAGTAAGAATCGTGTAATTTTAAATTGGGGTTTAATTAAAAGAGTTTTGACCCCTAACAAAAGAGAAACGTTAAATGTAACGAGGATGTCTAAGTACTGTGTATTTAAGTTTTCCCACTACACCCTATCGTCACAAGTTTTCGTTAAGTACCAAACATCCTTATAAAGACCCTTGTCTCGTGTCAACAAGGAAATAAACGTTCAAGGTATACACACTTAAACGGATGAATGAATTTAAATAAACATCAGGGGGTTAGTTTTGAGTTGTCGTAAAAGTGTTAGTAAGTGTCTGTATTTGTTTCCTCCTTTTTAAACTCAACGAGTACATATCAGGGTCGAATCCGGTTTAGTTTTTCTATGAGACGGAAAAACAAAGTCGAGAGTATGAAATTTGTTTCACAAGAAAAGTGCCAGATAAATCACGGTACAAAAAGTGTAATAACTCGAGAAAAAAACAACAACCACCACCACTAATATGATAAGTTTTACAAGGGGTTTTGTATCACGACTACACGACAGATCGTAAGGATTCATCTTCTTAAGACACTACACGGAATACCTCTTTTATGTACACAATCTATTCTAAGGAAGTCCATACTTAACATCACAACGACGGGGACTAAAGTTATACTTACTTAGTTGTTACATATAATCCCTGAAAGGACCACCAGGTCACCAATTCTGAAGTAGAAGGTTCCGTCTCACACGCACAAGTCACAGACCAGTCCTTCGATTCTAGGGTGTACGGAGTCCCGGTTCTTTGGTTTTGTATTTTTGTCTCGTTATAAAATTGTCCAAGTTATTTCTGAAATTTTTACCAGGTATATTTTTCGGTTAAATATATAATCTATTCTACACAAGTATTTGTCTTTGTATGCATTTTGTTCCAATACACAACTAGTTTACAGCACTGGACTCAAGGGTCCTTGAATTAGGACATAAAGGGGACCTATGTCACGAAGTCATAAACGAGTGAATAAAAAATACCGTCGAATTTCTTGTGTGACGGTACTTGTTAGTCTTAACTGACACATATCAAGATCACCCTCGTATCTGAATTACATAAGTATAAACCAGTCCATAGTAGTCACTATGACTTTTAGAACCCGTCTCACCTTTTTCTGTAGACAAAAATCCAATAACATTAAAAACGAGGGGTAACCGTCACCCGTGTGTGGAAAGGTCTGGGCGTACCAAAAATCGGAAAACATCTCAAAAAGTCTAGAGAACAAGAGAAAAAGAGGGAGATTCTAGTCGCTCTGATAACAATCAGTTCATCACATCTGTACGTGTTATTTAGGATTTCTCTACCGTTCTTGGAGTCTTCTACATAGGTCACAAAAAGAAATACAGGGGTGTTCTAGTCTTTGACTGTTCACGACGGTTAACCCTTCTTGAGTCACTGTATCGCCGATACTGGACTGAGGATTAGTCTGCCGGGTACGACCTGCATTACTTCTGAGTTTGGAGTCTCTTACCACAAGACAAGGGTCCAGATGGGTGACACCCGTAAGAATCAATTTCGTCATCGTTGATTGAACCCGTATTTTACTTAAATGGTTTTCCTATCCATTGTGAGTTTCTTAGAGACCCTCTTGACCTCTAGAAATGAATACCTCGTACGTATCAGTTTGCACGTGGGTTTAATATGACATCTCGACCAGGTCTCTTCTGCGATGATGACGAAGATACCCTACGTTTGTGCCCTCAAGTGTGTCGACCGTAGGCTGTGACCCTCGAACTTAAGACGACGATTTGACGACGGTATCGACGGAGTCTTTCGGGTCTCATCGACGGTAGTGTGGGTGTAGGGTGTCTAAGGTAAGAGGTGTAACGAACGAAGGAAAGGTCTACAGATTCGTCGTCGAAGCCACTACATGAACATGTTATCTAAAAAAAAAGATTAAAAATAATTTCATATCAACTAAATTTTATAATCAAAGATGACATGTCGTTTCACTTAGTCAATATGTATATGGGTGGGAAAATTTTTAAGAAAAGGGTATATCCAGTAATGTCTCATAACTTTCTCAATTGAAAAGAAGGGACACGATGTGTTATCCAGGAATAATATTACCAATAGGCAAAATATACATCATCACACATATACAGAGTTTTGAACCCTTCTTCGTCCTTTTCCTCCTTTTACTTACTATTTTCACGGAATGGTAAACGTGTCAGGAAATGTTTCTCCCCAAGTAAACACCACTGACTCCGGTGGTATCTCTGTCTGTGTAAAAGAAAGTGGGAAGATTCGGTCATTTGTGTCTCCCTAATAACGACAGGGTCCAGGTGAATTCAAAGATCTTAGAAGGTATACTCTGTCCTCAAAGATGAGGGACGGAAAGGATGGGGACCGGGAGTTTCCGGTACGAGACAAAGAAGAAAGGAGGAAGAAGGAAGAAATAAAATATTAAAGTACACTTTAAAAGAAATGGGTCGTCCTTTATGCTGTAATACTATGTAAAACATATCGTATGAAATATTACTTTGACGAGAAGAAAGAAGATTTTACACATAAGACATTTACATTTAAATACGTATCTCGTACTAAACGAAATTAGTTACATGTTCTAAAAGTGTAAGTTCGTCACTCACTTTGTTAGTCTTACGTCAATGTAAAGTTACCTCTTGTTCTTAAAAAAATTAGAGGGACATCGTAAAGATCTTGTTACTAAGAGTTGTACAGTTAACCTTTTCGGTATAAAATTTATTTTAAAATGGTTAGAATCATTATCATACATTATCTTCGGTCAGCAAATTATAGGTCGAGAATTAATTTCTCACAAAGATTTACTTAAACGTAAAATATATAGTGTGACAATAGATACATAAGAACACTTTTGTCTTGTTGTGTATCCACATCTTATATAAAAGACACGTCGGTCAACATCTTGGGAAACACCCCTGAGACTGAAACAATAATCCAGTGTGGTCTCCGTGTCCGCACTGTAAAGGACCTAACATCAGTCCGACCGCAGGTGACGGTTCAGAGGAACCGGGTTCGACCGTCTTTTAACTACCACAGAACCCTCTCTAACCAAGGGGGACGGGCTTATGCGACCAGAACGAAAGGTCGGAGAGTGACCGAAAACTCCACCACCAAGTATGTGTACAAAAAACAAAAAAAAAGTCAATACGTTTTTACGGATGATGTATACGTTCGGTAAATCTTTGTCTTTTATTTTCGGTAAGGATCTTATTAAATTTGTCTACAAATACTGACCTAATTTTTTGGTAATTTTTATTCTCAGAACTCACCTTCGTGTGACTGTTTCGTCTTTTCTGATATTATCACTTTCGAGTAAAGGGAGTGACGTGACCTGTAACTTGTCTTCATTTGGGTGCATACTTTCGTCAAGTAAAGAAGAAAGTAGTCTCTGGGAATGAATGTTCCTTTATTACCTGTCAAGAAAGTCGAGATGCCAGGAAAAGAGAAACAATACTTACAGGAGAACAATGTAAAGTAAACTCAGGGATGGACTCAGTTATTTCATTACCAAATTTTTCTACCTTTCGAAAAGTCTTCGTGTGTTAAAATTGAACTTCCAGACTCTGGTTTAGTCAAGGTCCAAGACCACTGGAGGCAACGTGAGACAGGAGGAAGGGACTAGTAATAACCTGGGGAGGACTCCTGCCTTATTTTACGGATTATGACTAAAAACAACGACAACAATGGTCAAGTCCCAACTACGTCTCACCCTTGATTACACTCTAATTCAAATCTCGTATTTCTACCAGTAAATTTTCCGTTATGTACATCTGACCCTCCATCCGTGATTTTTAGTGTATCAACTAACCCAGGACATACTCAAAAGATACCGACGACGACGACGATTCAGCGAAGTCAGCACAGGCTGAGACACGTTGGGGTATCTGCCGTCGGGTGGTCCGAGGGGGCAGGGACCCTAAGAGGTCCGTTCTTGTGACCTCACCCAACGGTAAAGGAAGAGGTAAAGATACCGATGCATTGTTTAATTGAGACGGAAGATTACAGACGTAATAAAGGGAAACGACATGAAACGTCACTAAAACTCCTTCCACAAAGTAAACCGTCTCTTTAGACTGTCTTTCCTCTTTCCGGACGTCACTCTGGTCCCGTTGGTAGGTCCTCTCACTTCTCCTCGGTACTTACCGAACAGGGGTCCATCGTCTTTCGGGAGACGTGTATCTAGGTCTTGGGCTCAAACCGAAGAGGTGGAACTCATACTTGTGACCCTTACACATAGGGAACGACTCTATTGAGACTGTAGAAGTCCACAGACACGTAGACACTCCTGTCCTTATCTTATCTGTTCTTCTCACAATATCTTTCGTTCAAGGGGTCAAGAGCAGTTGTCGGACGGTGGTAAGGACGACCTTTGGAGTGATAGCGAAACGAACTGTGGAACTTTAGTTTAATAGACTCTTTTCATAAAGTAACTATGGTCGGTGATTACACATTCAACTCCAATTACAAAGTGTAATTAACTTCTCTGGTAAGTAAGTAACTAAGTACCCAAGTAAGTTGTTTATTATGGATAACTCATGGGTGTATCAGAGACACATATATTAGCACTAGGTTTTGTCCGCAGTTGTACCTTGACAGTCAGATCACCTCTTCTACCTGTTACTAGTTTATTAAGGTTTGAGTCAATGTTTGACATTGAGACAGATCCTTATTCGGTCCCTCCACCTTTAGACTTTCTACTCAACTCCAGTCATCCCAACTGACGATCTGTCTTTTGTTTCATTGTTTTTCGTATCGACGTTTCCGGAACTCCACCCTTCCGTAAACAGACAAAACTCTTTGATATTTTCCGGTCACCCCGGTATCGCTCTCTACTCCAATCTCACCCCGGACCCCGGTCCAGTACGTCCCGGATATGTAGAGCGATCTTCTTCGTCAAATTTTTTTCTTTAAGTCTTAAACCTTTACAAGTTTCTCCGTCTGTGTCCCTAACCTCCCCTCACTACCTGTAACTTGACCTTTCCTCTCTACAGGGACCCTATTCTTCCGGGGTTGTCGTAGGAATCGGTGCAGACAGGGAGGGGAGTAATTGGTGGAACCGAAACATCCGTCCCGTGACAAACCGACCCTGGAAGATGACGAGTACCGTGAGTGACGTCCCCGTCTCGTCTGAATGGTCCCGGGAGGAAAGATGGGAGTACCTGAATTTTCAGACGCGGGGTGAAACGGAAAGTCGGCGGACCCTCCTAAGGTTGTTTTCAGGTAGAGATTAAGACAATTAACTTAATGTCTCCTTTCCGGGATCACGTAAGTCGTGTGGAATTAGGTTGAGGTGTATTGGAATCTTGCGAGGTACAAAATTTTTCGGGTGACGTCGTACGGAGATTTCGTCGTAAATTAACTGTATTATACCCAGTGGACAGATGTACCTTAATTGACCGTCTCGAAGGTCTTGTTGGATGTAAGGGAGGGAAACCGGAGACCAAGAACTTGAAGACTTTACGCACTGACGGTGAGCTCAGTCAAGACTCAGTAATACATTGTTTCTCCGCATTCCAACTCTTGTGGATCGAAGTCCCAACCAGGTCCCTACGTCAACTCCCCACTCTTCCCTTACACCAGCCCCCGAACCCTTGACACGACCCGGGACGGCCACGACGAGTCGTTTGACTAGTCGAAGTCGAAGACATTTGTGTGTTCTGTCTTTCGTAGGGGTACCGAGCCACACGACGAAAGTACCACAGTACGGACATTACAGTCAATAATTTTGAACGCGTGTACACACACGGATCCTACCCCTGTTATTTACTCTTTTAAGACAATACCCCGTTCTTTACCTTATGGAACCACTCGTAATGGAACCACAGGGACACGGGACTGGATCCTTCAGTGTCTGGACTTGTTGGTTCACACGCACCGGACCCTCTAGGCGGCAGACTCCAGTGTAGGACCGAACCTGGTGACGAGTCTAAGAATTGGTGAAACGGTGTGACCGAGAACCGGCATATATTTGCAATCGAAAGTAATAATAACCCTCTCCCCATTCTTTCCTACCCCTTTTATACCGTCTTTACCGGTCTTCTCCTTCCACTCTCATGATTCAAGGGAACCCGTCGTGACACTCGGAGAGACGGGAGGTGATGGTGTGGAGACCGGGAGAAGTGGGGGATGGGGATTTAGAGATCACCCAGTCTGATTTATGGTTCATAGTGAACTCTGACAATGTGGGAGTGACTTTGGAGGACTCGAGTGGATCCACTCCCTCTCCGACAGTGAAAGACGACAACGATGTCGACGGGTCTAATCACTTCCGACGGTTCCCAGTCCGGTGGTCTGAGACGGTGGTACCGGTCCCGTCTCGGGGAAAACACCTAACTCAGTACAGGGGAAAGTAATCGGTCCTCACTTTAAGAGTCTTGTCTTAACGTTTTAACTGGTTTAGACTGTAAGATCTCTTCTCAATAAGAGACGTCCCAATGGTGTATCTTAGAAAGAAGATTATACAGTCGTCAACATCATATTCCGGTTTCAGCGGTGTGTCCCCTTGTAGTATACCCGTCAAGAAGGGTTCTCAAAATGTGGTGTATAGAACGACGTCAGATATAGAGTCGATGAACCGAACAAAAAACAAACAAAAAAAAAAAAAAGGGGATTCCACCCTCTACCGGATCCTTTCCGATTTTATTTATAAATCTATTTAACGATTTCAAGTAAGTGAGACGACCCTCAAACGAATTGGACATTAGAATTCTCAAAACGAAAGTTTCCCTACGATGACGACTTTACAAGTCTGTATCTCGGCAGACTATAGACGACAGATCAAAGTGCACCACCTATCCCTCTGTCTCTTCCGTCTTCACTGTCAACAATTTAGATCCACCTACTATATACCAAAATAAGAAAGTTGATAAGACATACAAAGGTTAAAATTTTTTATTCAACCCTATAGTATACCATAATGAATATACACCTTAGATTTTTTTATATATGTTAACTTGAAGATATGTTATGTTTTGTCTTCATCTGGGTACCTGTATCTTTTGTCCGAGTGTCAATGGTTAATCTTTTCCACCCCTCACTATCTAATTCTTAAACCTTAATTGTATACTATATATATGATAATATACATTTTATCTATTGGTTGTTCCTGAATGACACATCGTTTCCCTTGATATTAGTTATAAAACACTATTGGATATTCCCTTTTGTTAGATCTTTTATATATACACACACACACACATACACATCGATTTAGAGAGACGACATGTGAACTTTCATTACGTTGAACATTCAGTCGACACGAAGTTAATTTTAAAATTTCAACCCCTTTTTGTCTGTGTATATTCTTATTTCAAATTCCCTTCTTACATTTTGGTGTCAATGATGACTACCCTAGACATGTTACCTTCACACCATGTCCCAAACCACTAGAAAAGGGGACAGTAGGTGTCTAGGTCGTCTTTGGATCTTTCCGAGATCCCTTCCCTCCGTTGTCTACCCTTTCTCCACGCGGTTTATTTCTCTACTCAAAGTGCCGACAATCATGACGACGTCTCGACATTTAAAGACACCCTCACTTCAAATGTTGGAAATTCATTGTAAAAATTCAGATTATAATTCTAGGTCCGGAAGGTATACGGAAACTTTGACTAGGTTGTTGTCGTTTTCAAAACGTGCATATACACTTTATAAAAAAGTAACTACACAAAGTAAGTTTTATATACTTTTTATTACCTTTCTTACAGTAATTTTTAAATAGAAATACACCATCTTAATTTCTACGAAAAATATAAAAAAGTATAATTTGGAGAGACTTAAAAAGTCTAAAAAAAGTTCACTGTACATGATAAAATATTATCCTTTTTCAACCATAAGATACTTTTTCTTTACAGTATATCCATAATTATCATAGAGACAACAAAAGATACATCAATGTACCTTCGATAGGTGTTCAAAGATACATTGAACAAAAGACATTAATGGTGATAATTATTGGTGGTGTAGTTCACCTTACATAGAGAAAATAAGTCTTTAATTTTACTCTTTAAAGGTCTCTCAGACAGGTCACAGAATTGTCCTCAACTATTTATTTGGAAGTTACTGAAATAAATATGAAAATTATAATACTCAAAATTGGTGGAATTTTTAAACGGGTTAAAACTCCACAAAAAGTGTAAATGACTAAAATTACCACGAAACCGGTTATAGATGTGTTAAAGTGGGAATGAAAGAGAAATTTTGAGAACTCATCTCGGTAGAACCGGATCATTGAAGAGATCTACGTTAATCAGTCAGGCCAACTCTTACAATACACGTAACTGGTGACAAACTGACTTAACGAGTTCGTAAAGAGAAAGGGTTCTAATAAAAGTCTAACTTAGAGGGGTCACCAAAGGAATTATTTCTGGTCACGGTTATTAAGTAAATCAAAGAACTGTTTGAATAAAAGTAGGGATCCGGGTACAGTACAGATGTTTATCGGTTTACTAAATAAAAATTAAATATACTTACTTAAAATATTCCCTGAGTGTTTTAAGAAAGACCGGGTTAAAGTTTAAAAATGGGTTAAACGGTATAAATCATCTAGATAAACTCGATACAAACCCATCCTTAAAGGTTAAGACGCGAATTATGACCGTCAGTGACAAAACTCATATTCCAAGTTTCGAAAAACAAAAACAAGTCCCAAAACGAACGAACGAAAAAATACATGAAACCGTCTTCCATAAATTCAACGGTAGTAGAACAAAGAACTCCTACATTACCAATGTACAAACGAGAAGAGACACAGACAGAGGTGAGAATAAGGTCGATCTCCGACGGTCTATACCGTCGTAATAACGTATCCCCAGTAACCCGTTGTTCTTTATCTATAGTCTAGTTCCATTTTACCTTCTCCTAACGGTAGGATCTGTCGAAGCCATCCGGGTTTCTCTACACCTATTTCTTTGTGACTGGAGTCACTGGTAGTCAAGTCAAGTCAGCGAGTCAGCACAGACTGAGAAACACTGGGGTATTTAACGTCGTGCGGTCCGGAGGAACAGGTAGTGGTTGAGGGCCTTAAGTGGGTTTAAGTACAGGTAACTCAACCACTACGCTAGGTCGGTAGAGCAGGAGACAGCAGGGGAAGAGGAGGACGGGGGTTAGGGAGGGTCGTAGTCTCAGAAAAGGTTACTCAGTTGAGAAGTGTACTCCACCGGTTTCATAACCTCAAAGTCGAAATCGTAGTAAGGAAGGTTTCTTGTGGGTCCTCACCAGAGGAAGTCTTACCTGACCAACCTATAGGAACGTCAGGTTCCCTGAGAGTTCTCAGAAGAGGTTGTGGTGTGAAGTTTTCGTAGTTAAGAAGCCGTGAGTCGAAAGAAGTGTCAGGTTGAGAGCGTCGGTATGTACTGGTGCTTTTTTGGTATTGGAACTGATCTGCCTGGAAACAACCGTTTCACTATAGAGACGAAAACTTATACGATAGATCCAACCAGTATTGAAAGCAAGGTTCCTCATTCGCAGAAAATTAAAGTACCGACGTCAGTGGTAGACGTCACTAAAACCTCGGGGGTTTCTATTTCAGACTGTGACAAAGGTGACAAAGGGATAGACAAAGGGTACTTCACTGCCCTGGTCTACGGTACTAGAAGCAAAAGACTTACAACTCGAAATTCGGTTGAAGAAGTGAGAAGAGAAAGTGAAAGTAGTTCTCCGAAAAATCAAGGAGAAGTGAAAGACGGTATTCTCACCCCAGTAGACGTATAGACTCCAATAACTATAAAGAGGGCCGTTAGAACTAAGGTCGAACACTAAGAAGGTCGGGTCGTAAAGAGTACTACATGAGACGTATATTCAATTTATTCGT